>CM077507.1:3536041-4056994 GCA_039654745.1 Houttuynia cordata
GGACCTAGGCTTTTTTATGCTATATTTTGCTGCTGAAATGGGATTAATGCATAGGTCAAGGTGTGGCTAGCATGATGATTGATGAGGCACATGCAGCCATTGTTTCTCCTTGGTGAGCTAACCCTGCTGTTTAAGTTCTCTTTGGTTATTCTAGTTCATGGAGAAAAAAGTAACTAATCTAGGACAAGGTGGACCCTATTTGGTGGCCCTTCAGTAGGCAACGTTTGGTGCAGTTGTTACTGTTCAAGTTGGTTCTCGTATCATCGTCATTGTCGGCGCTCCTTTTCTTGGAGAATCTTATCTTAAGGCTCATTGCATTTCCTCTCCCAGAATTGTTCCTTCCGGCACGATGTAGACCCCTACTTCCTTCTGATATTAAGGCTTGTCCGGAATCACTTCGTCTCCGCCAATAGCGTCCGCCTCCAGCTGTTCCGGACTTGCAAGACCGCCGACGAATTGGTTGATCTCAGGTTGAGGTCTTGTCAAATCAAGGTGTCAATGCTAATTTTTTTGGGACTGACTCCCTATGTGTCTGATGAAATGTCAACGTGAATAATTTTTTTGCATTAAAAAGCTTTATTGGGCTAATAGCATAAAGCAGTAATTTCTTTTAGTGTTGTCGCAATGAGATACAAGGCCTATGTACATCCAAGATTGCTGGTTCGTGGATAAGGGTTTGACCATCACGTAGCTAGTTAATGATGCATGGAATGAATGTGTTATTGTGTGAATATTATGTATATTTATTGCGGATATTTAGAGAAAAAGCCTATGCTCTTGAATTGATCACAGTTGTATGTGAATGCATCCTAGTTATAGTGGTATGAAGGTGGTGTATGCTCATGCTTACGACTGTGGTGTCTGCTGGCAATAATAGATGATATTACTATTGAGCTGAGTCTCATGTTGCCAAAGAGCGAGGAGATTTCAGGAGTTATTGTGATTTTGATCAAGAGCAATGGTAGTCCACATAGACATTGCAACAGATTGCATACGTATATTGCATGGTGCAAGATTATGCATCACTATGTTATTACTCCTGTATTTCCAGACTAGTAAGCAGGTTTGAGAGGTAGAAGGATTATCTTACCATCTAGTCAATCATAAATTAATTCCATTAAGGGAGAAACTCCTTGAGATGCTCAAATCCCCAATCTCTTATTCATTACAACTTGATCAGGTCGCTTAAGAGGCTGTCCAATATAGTTATTGTGGTTATTAAAGATAGGCCATGTTGTTGGAAGATTTGGGAGTGTTTCGGAGTTGGACAGGGGATGGTGCATTAACTGGATTAAAGAGCTAAAAAGATGAACTCTAATTGTTGTTTTTTATTTCTTTTTTTGCTTTATCCCTAGTACAGGAAACTATTTTCTTGGTGCTCTTGACTCCCATGCAGTAACTTTGCTTTAACTGAAAGAAGTTCTTGTTTCTGCGCTTCTAAAGCTTTAATCTTTGATTAAAAATAAGCCTGAATCTCTTTGGGTGTTACTGACAAATTGTGATCTTTCAATTTTACCTTTCTGGCTTGTTCAGTCAAGGAGATACATTCACTTGCATGTGGTCATGAATTTGAAAACACAATTTTTTTTCATTTGATCTGCTTTCTAATGCATGTCATTCTACAGTATTACTCTAATAAACTTTTTTGTTTGTCGGAAATACTATTATAGTATAGTCAGTGAATTGATGAACAAATTACTATTATAGTATAGGCAGTTAATTGATGAACAAAGTATTAAGCTACTACAGAACATCTACTTCTCAATGATAACTTTTCACTGTGTATATGGTTACTTAGAGATTGCTATGTCAGAAAATTGACTGTTTGTTTTATTTATAATTTGTGTGAACATGTTCTTTGCTTTTTTGTGGATACAGAAATAGACTTATGCTTGGAATAGAATTCCCTTTTCACCTGAAATTGTGTGTATTTGCAGGATGTTGTATTGCAAGGGCGAAGGTGATTGTGCCCATTTAGTCAGGGAATAGAGCTTTGAATCTTCACAGTAAATAAGGTTTGTAACTTACATTGATCCCTCACCAACAGTGACAAGGAAGAAATTTTGGGAAAGATCAGACAAATTAAGAGTTGCGGCGAAGATTGCTACTGATAATTTTAGAGTTTTAATTGTTTATCTTTCTACTTTAAAATTGTGTATGTTTTCATTTGTTTGTAAATATCCTAGTCATAATCATAATCAATTAGCAACTTTTTCTAACTATTTGGGGTCGGTGACATTGATCTTACTCCTCCATTCATGCCTGTTTTGGGCTACCTTTTTTGTAAGAGATAGTAAAGTCAAATCCTTTTTTAATACCTTCATTCAAGTTCTCTTAGGTCTCTCTCCCTCTTTTTTAGCATCGTTTACATATATTACTTCTAATCTTCTCACATTGGCATCTATTGATCTTTTTTGCATATGCTCATACCAATGCAACTTACATTCCTTCAGCTTCTCCTCTAAATGAGCTATCCTTAAACTCTTACGAATATATTCATTTCTAATCCTATCTCTCCTATTTATCCCACTCATCCACCTTAAGATTCTCATTTCAGTTATATTCAACTTATCTATGTGACTTCTCTTTGTTATTTTATATATATATATATATATATATAATATATTTTATATACAATACGTTACTAGTTATTTTAATTATGTATGAGGATAATTGTTGTTTTTTTTAAATATGTAGGATAATCTTCTTTTGTATTTGTTGATAATATTTGCTATCCATATTTAGAATACAGGAAAAAATAAAAACCACCTAGAGGTGCCATAATGCTGTTTTAATTTAATATTTGAAATCTTTAATGAGAGATAGAATTTGTTGCAAAAGAGCAGAAATTGTCTAAACAGATAAATAATTAACGTTTACTTCTGTCACTAAATCTGTCGCTGAAGCTCTTTAGAACAGAACAAAACTGCTGCTATAACTCTTTTACAACAGAGAATATTCCAGCGTTGACAACTGTCGTTAAATATATTGTTGACAGATTTCCATTTTTTGGCCCAAAAGAACATTAGCGGTGCCACCAATAACGACAGGCTTCACCAATTTTAAAAATTAATTCTAAGCACATCTCTTATTGAAAACAAATGTTCGTTCTTCCTTGTATTCATCTATTCCTTTGAATTCGTATCAAAGTGAAGACACAAAAGTGTACTCAGCTTACATTAAATATAAGCATAACATCTCTTTAGAAGTACATCAAATCAAAAGGTCCACTAGGACTCCAGTGCATGAAAACTTAGTATGCTCTCTCATCTTGCCTCTGTATATATACAGTTGTACTTGTTAACTGACTAGTGTCCGAGTCCTTATAACCTAACTTGAAGGGGAAGCACAGCCTGCATCCTCTTAGAGCTTTATGTACTGCTGTCATGCCCCTGAGCTATGTACCCGTCGCATGCATCAAAGAAGAAATTGTTAGAGACAGATTACTTGAAGCACTGAACACATCGAATAATATCTTGTGCCTTATAACAAAAAATACTGCTAAACAATGTGGCAGAATAAAGTTGTATCCCTTTAAATTCAAATCTCTTCCTCGGACAAAGGTCATATTTAATCGTAGTTAGCTGAAATCTGCTCAATCTATGGAATAAAAATCATCGTCTACTACATCATATTGAAATTTGACTGACTGTTCATATAAAATGATAGAAGAAGGCCAAGTTGTATGGGTGCGGAGGGTTTAGAACCATTTCAAGTTAGCTTATTCCATGGCATGATTAGTTGGTGGAAGAATAACACATATTAAAGTAACTACTTTAAGCAACTAGGCCAATATTATAAGTTTAGTAAGCTTATATAATTAGATTGAATGAACATGGAATCCATTAGGTGTCAGTACAAGCCCCTATCGTAAAAACAATGGACAATAGGAAGAGAGAGGTGAAATGATTGAAGAGAATTTGATTTTGAGGTTGTTGTACTAGAGACCATGATGGTGAATATCCTAGTTCTGAATTAAAGTTGACCTCCCTTTTAGTTTGTGGAGGAAAACTGTGAGTTGAAGAGGAAGAATCCTTGACTGTCAAGCTGGGGATACATATTAGCCCAATTGGGAGAATTTGTCTAGAGACAGAATTAGCAGAGAGCAGTGCTAGCCGCCAGTTTTGCTTTGCAAATTCTTCTAAACTTTTCGGTACCATTTCAAGCTACACACTCTCCCCGTTCGCCGCTTCCTCTATTTTCCATATATATTTGGGCAGCATAAAAGTAGAAGTGTTCACTTCTACTCCAATCTTAACAATGCTAAAAAGGAGATAGAATCGGATTATATTTTTATTTCTAGAATTTCCAATTGATTTTCTGTAAATAATTTTCCGTAGCACGAAAACTATTCCGCAGTACGAAAGCCATAGAATCTGTTGATAATGATCTTACAAAGAACATGAAGAATTTTGAATGTAGGAAAAGAAGGAACACTTGTTTTTCATATTTCTAGGCCAAGCAACTTGCAATTCATGCAAGAAAACTGTACTTCCAACATACCAATTGAAAAGTAGTTGCCAACAGTCATCAGTACTAAATGGTAGAATCTGTAAAGTGTCGTGCAAAAATATTAAATTTGTCTATAATAAATAATGAAGCAAAAAAATAATCAATTAGAGTAGGGTCCTATGTAAATATCTAAGAAATAAACATAGGATTATTGAACTGGTCAAGAAACCCTTGATTATAAGTTAAACATATATGTATAGTAGAATAGTATCTGATCCAACAACAAACCAAAGCCCAGTAAAATCAATATACAATAAACACACAATTCACCAATCAATTAGGATTCTTGTTCTTATTATATGTAAATAAGGATGATAAAACACATAGAAGTTGGTGGTGGATCGTAGCAAAGATCAGTTGATGAAACAAACTAATGGGTGCTTCACAATAATGACATGCAGAATCTTCCTTAATTAGGAAAGTTTTGCAGTAGCCCCACACATTTGGTAATAAAATGAGCTATATTAGCAAGCCTATGTTTGAGAACCTTGCTGAACCAGTTCAAATTTAAATATTTTGCCTTTTATATATAGCATGCATATTATCTGATTTATCTATGAATTTCAAAAGTTCCTTTCATGGTGGCTAGAACTATTCGGAGTCTGCCAATTCGTCTCTGAATGTGTGCTAACCAAATTTACTACTCCTTCCTGTCACTTTTAATAAATACAGTTTTCTTTAATAGACAGTTTGAGAAAACTGTATTTATTAAAAGTGATGGAGGGAGTAGGATGTGAGGATTTTGATGGAGATAGTCTTCTTTCATCATGTCAAAAGTCACGAAAACATTCTTCAAATAATTAAACCAACTGAAATTTTTTCTTTTAACGAGGGATGCATCCTTAAGAGCCGACTAGAAGGGGCACAGAAACTGCCCGCACAGAAACTGCCCTCTTAGAGAACAATATCCTGCCACCAATCCCTCGCACTTACAAGGCCCATCTATCATATATGTACTGGTTAAATCATGATATACTCCCAGGTGGGTGGCCAATCGAGTTGGGATTCAAACTCAGGAAGTGCAAGAAGCATGTCATAGCCATCCCACCAACAACCTATCATCAATAACAGCTAATGTTATATGGTATAATTACAAATTGTATATCATAACGTGTGATTACGCCTAAATGGTATAAAAAATCATTAATAAAATTTAATTATTTATAACTGCAATATTCAATTGTTGTTTTTTGTTTTTTAAAACTAGACCATTTTTTGCCATTATTTAAAGACCCTTTTCAAGAAAATCATAAGCCGGTATGAACCCGAATTGGTCCAGATTGATATTTGGGCCCAAGCAAATTCAATGGCCAGCTCAATTACGTCCATCTTTGGTATAATCTTATTGCATGGCATTTTTATGTAATGTAAACCGACGGTGTGTCAATTTCTTGTATTTTAGACAGCCAATTGCCTTCAACAAAATAAAGTTAAAAAGTTGAGCGCACTAGAAGACATAAGAGCTGTTCAGTTCCCTTTATGATGAGGCAACAGAATGATAAAATTTTAAAAACTTTTTTGTAACAGTATCCTACTCTCCATATATAAACCCCCCAGGGGTGCCGAATTACATGCACCTCCACATACTTCCATTCTTCCTCACTTCTTTGATCCTTTGAGGGACCATGTCAAAGGAAGGAGAACTAAAGGTAAATCCTAATAGAAACTATTTTAGTTGACATTTTGCTCATAATTCTTTTAATTATTCGCTTCGTGGAGCTAATAATGTTATGGGGTCGCTGATGCAGCTGATTGACTTGAGGGTATCAGTTCATTGTTGTGATGGATGTAAGAAGAAAGTGAAGAAGGCCTTACAAGCAATTGAAGGTATATATGTGTATCCAACTTAATGTATAACCATCTCTTTATATTGTTTGATGCACGCAAACATTGAATAAAATTTAATTATCAAATTTTAGGGGTGGTCCGGAGTGAAATCCATTCATCTCAGCCAAGAGTAACTGTTGAGGTTCGGATGGTCGAACCTCAAATTCTCATTAAGAGGTTGGCAAAGATTGGCAAACCTGCCGAGCTGTGGACTAATGGAGGTGGAGCAGCTCAACCAAAAGATAAACATCCAAAAGAAAGCTCAAAAGGAGGGAACAATGACAACTCCAAGGAAAGTTCAAAAAGTAATGATGGCAAATGTAAATCAGCAGAGGAGAATGTTAAATCCGCTTCGAAGTCCGAAGAAGGCGATAAAAGTAAGAAAAATGAGACTAGTGTCAATGGAGAAACAGACAAAGGAGGCAAGAAATGTGAAAAGGAAGCAAATGGTGCTGCAGCTAGCAGCAACAATGCTCTTCCTGAAGTTACAAAGACTGTGAATACTCTTCCTGAAGATTGCACCATAAAAGCGGGTATTGTGCACTTGGGCAACACAGGAGCTTACAGTCCATATTCATACGCAATTGCACCTCCTCCTCCCCCTCCTCCTGCTGGACCACAAGTTTGCTACATGGTCACTGCATATTCAGCTCCACCTGTGTACTTTGCTCAAGATCCTCATTACTCTGAATTGAGAGTGTCTCGCCAACACAGACAGACAATAATGCCTTCCTTTGATGACTATTTTGATGATGATAACACTGTTGGTTGCTCTATTATGTAGAAAACTAGTCTAGGCTTGGTTTTTTGGTAGTTTTGTGATGTTTAGATTTGAATTAAGTAGTAATTAAGATATAGTCAGGGTGGGGGGGATTGACTAATTCTTTTGTAGCACCCAATGTGGTTCTCTTCTATGTAATCACCAACTTCATAAGGTGATAATATAGCTTTATGATTTCTGATGATACTAATTGATATCAACTTGATTTGCAAACTGAGGAAGGAACACTCTAGAGTTGTAATCCTGGCTGTAAATTGCCCTGCTCCTTTCTTCTCTAGATACAAAGTTGCTTTTTGGTGACAAGGATCCAACTAGACCATCCACACGCGCTGTAGGAGAGTTGGACTTTGATTCTTTTTTGACTTTTGACTCTTCTGTAACCACATAAGTTGAGAGAGAGAGAGAGAGAGAAGATTGTTTATTTACGCCCGCTTTGCCATTCTGCTTTGCAATATATATTGCATGCAACTTTGATGCTTTTTTAAAGTCGAAAAAACAAAGCTACATGTACGAAATGCACCGAACTTTAACAGGAGGAGCATGTAGGACATACGTGATACATATATGTTATCAGAAGTAGAATTATGGACATGTCTCAATGTACTTCTGTTATAAGTGAAGTAATTGTATGAACCACGCAAGGCTTAAAATATCTCTTTTTGTTATATAGTCCCTCTCTTCCAATAGATTATTTTCCATTCATTAGTTGTTCTATTTCATATCTTTCTCATTGTAATATTGGATGGAGTAACAAGGACTAGTGGATGGAGCAAAAAAGTGTTAAAAGTGGAGATAGGAAATGGAGAATTCTGGAATTTATTGTAGGAAATACACTACAAGCCTTTCTTTAGAAGGAATGTGTTTGGATGCGCACATTCAATGGAATGGAAAATTCATAGGAAGGAAGATTCAGGCCCTATTCCGCCTAAATCACCGAATCTTCGCATGAGGATATTCCACCAATTTATTCAAATTTGGATTCCAAATTTTTGCTATCCAAACATAAAGACTTCTTTTTGGTAATTCTGCCAGAATTCATTCCACTGGAATCTAATTTTGATTCCATTTAATTCCGTGTCATAACGACCATACGCTGTCTCAATTTAATGCATGCAGTTCGTAATTTTATTCTCTCAATTTTTTAGTCATAGTATT
The DNA here is from genome assembly GCA_039654745.1 of Houttuynia cordata. Taxonomy (NCBI): domain Eukaryota; kingdom Viridiplantae; phylum Streptophyta; class Magnoliopsida; order Piperales; family Saururaceae; genus Houttuynia; species Houttuynia cordata. The sequence continues at coordinate 3,544,317 of CM077507.1, forward strand.
TTCTCCAACCCTATTTGTAGCCCTAGGCTGAGATCTTTTGTTCTTTTCGCTTTTGAGGGGGGTTTGATAAAATTCTTCAACTACCTAATAAATTTCTGAAATTCAACTACTGACTCTGGTTTAAGTTAATTATTCCTTCTTTAAATTTGTAAGCTTTGGGGGGAGAACCATGGAACGTCGTATCGGATATCGGTAAAATATCGGTCGGCCTAAGAGACGAAATATCGGAGATATTGTGTAAAAAAATATCGGTCGTCAAAAACTAGTTTTTATCATATATTTTCAAAATCTAACTTCTAAAATGAGTTATACTAATTTAAACAAAGAATAGATTTCAAAATATGCATAAAAGGATAGAAAACAAACATGAAAGTTTTTTTTTTCCCAAAAAAAAAAAAAACAATTTTTCAAAATTTTTTTTTTTAAAAAAAATAATTTTTTTTTCAAAAAAGGCCTATATATCGGTCCGAAACCGATATATCGGCGATATTTGGAAAAAATTGAAAATTCGATACTTAATGGTATCGGAGTATCGGTTTGTGTCCGATACCGATATATCGGCGATATATCGGCGAGCTGGCATTCCATGGGGAGAACCTCTATCCAGTAAGCACAAGAAATAAACAAGGAATTTAAAACATGAATAATAAAGAGAGAATAGTTGTTCAAACTCTTTAAAAATAAAAGGAAACTCATCTATAATTTTAAAAGATAGCCTTGAGCGAGTTTCAGCTTCAGAGCTAGCTCATGAAAAGCTTGATGTGAGGCTTCATTATTCTGCAAATTAAATAAAATGTTAACATGGCAGGACTTCATGACTGCGATCTATAACCATTGTACATAGGGGTCCAAGCATGATAAGTTGAGACATAACATGGTACATATCTTCGAGGAGGCTATCCTAGGACCATGTTATGTAGCTAACATACCCTTTTTAAGCCTCCATGTACCTGTTAGGATCCTATGTATCAGGTACATGGAGGGAGTATGACAGAACATAATTGAGAAAAAAATAAGGGCAAATATTATATCTCGTACGAGAAATTAAAATAATTTCATATCGTGTAGAAACTCAAAACAGCCTAATCCGAAACTGCTTCCAACCCGCCTCGGATACTGTTAAAAATGTATGAAACAAGTCGAAACTGCCTCCGAAATTTTGAGCCTCTATGCAGTACGTAAAAAGCTTGTATCTCGTGCATGAAATTTAATTTGTTAAAGAATACAACTCCATCGTGACGATGAGAGTTTATGTATTAGGTGCATTTATTTACTGATTATCTGAAAAAAAAATTCAGGCTGATTATTTTGATTGGCGTTTGTTTACTGATTTTACTGATAGAAGATGCTGATGGTGATAGGTGAAAAAAATCACTTATTTTCACCTATCAGTTAATAGTGTATTTGGTTACTGATTTGCTCAATTTTCATTCCTGACGGTAAAAACTGAAAAAAATCAGCAAATCATTGATTCTCATTTGAATGAGTATCAACCTGAAATTTTTTTCCTCGTCAACTCCACCATCGCCACCGCCCACGGCCGGCACTACCCACCGCCCACCACCATCGCCGGTCATCGCCCACTGCCCGCCGGCCACCGCCACCCACCGCACACCACCATCGCTGGCCACCTCCTACTGCTGCCAGCATTGCCCATCGCCCATCGCCAGCCACCGCTGTCGCCACCACCCACCGCCTAACCGCCGCCAACTACCACCAAAGCCCACCACCATCACCGCCGCCACCCTCCGCCCACCACCATCGCCGGCCACCGGCCACCACCATTGCCGCCGCCGCCGTCGCCGTCGCCGGCACCACCCACCACCAACGCCACCGCCCGCCGTCCAAAACATATATTTTTTACCGACTTTACCAAACACAAATCACACCTGATTTTTTTTTTAGGTTTCCAAACGCAAGTCGCCAATCAAGAATTAGGCTGATGGTGAAAGACTGAAAATATGATTATTTTTAGGTTCCCAAACGGGTTTTCTACAATCAGAAAAATCACCTACAAATCACCTTGATTATTTTTAGCCTGATTTTTTTTTTCACTTTTCACTATCAATTTCCAAACGCACCCATTATATATATGTTTGTGATGGTAATTAACCAATGAACAATATGCACTCCTATGACCTATTGAGAACAATTGAATGGCAATAGAGAGCAACCATAACCTTTACAAAACCTTCATTAATTTAAACAAAGAAGAGGTAATTTGAAGAAGTAAATATTCCGGGTTGTATGATTATTCATTCAAGCAAAGAAGAGGTAATTTATAACATTTGCACATTGGCCTTGTAGGTCGCCCAAAAGCAAAGAGGAAAGGGTGTTGCTAAGAAAGGAGAAAGAGGAAAGGTTTTCAATTCATGGATGTGAAAGGGTGTTACTCAACAGTCACACATCTTCAAATACCTTGGATTACACTGAGCTTGTGGTGATATTGAGAAAAATGAGGATGCTGAGAAATCTCGCCCTTTTCAAATGGATTCGAGGGCAAAGACAAAAAAAAAAGAAGACAATTAGTCTCCATTGTAATTAGGCCCCAAGAGTCACTGATTTCGGCCGTTTCTTGGAATGTTACAAGACACAACTTTGTTTCCAGACAAGAGGACGTTATTAACAGTTTTGAAATTTGCTTAGCATGAAAGGAAACAAAAGACAAAGGGATATCAGCATTCAAGAATTATAACAGGAACAAATGGAAAGTAAATCGTTTTGTGATTTGCATCCTTTGAATCTGTTTAAAGCCCAGTTTTGCTACTCCCACCATTTATTGTCAGTCTTATTCTGTCAGTGGTCTCTCCAAGTCAGAGAAGTCATAACTGAGCCCAGCATACGTAAAAGTTAATGATTTTTACAAGTACTTGCGCATGATTAGAGAATGTTCAATACTTTTATGGGTATTTTCTAGCTTATTTGGTCTCTTAAAGAAGATTCTATATGATGTACACACGCATTAATATATGTATTATTGGTTGAAAAAATTACGTTTTGGTCTAACTTGCTAAAGTTTCTCCATTTTAATCCCAGGACTAATGAGGTTAAATTTTAGCAAATTAGCATAGTCAATGACTAAAACGCCCATAACAGAGGGGTTAACAACCCCTCACTCTCTTGCCAGACGAAGAAGACGGAGTTGGGACAGTCATCCACCAACCCTTCCCGAAGATTCTATACGATGTACACACACACACTAGTACATGTATTATTGGTTGGAAAAATTACATTTTGGTCTAACTTGCTAAAGTTTCTCCATTTTAATCTCAAGGATTAAAGTGGTTAAACTTTAGCAAATTAGCATAGTCAATGACCAAAACGCCCATAACAGACAGCCCCTCACTCTCTTGCCAGACGAAGAAGACGGAGTTGGGGCAGTCATCTACCATCCCCTTCTATTTTCTTCCCCATCTCGCTTGTAGCAGTCATCCACCATCAGAGGAGCTCCAATGACCTTCATCCGGTGGTCCATCAATGCCCTACTAAAGTTTGACTATTTTCCTCTAGCGAGCTCAGATTTCCACTTCTCTTCTCGCTTGTAGCAGTCATCCACCATTAGAGGAGCTTCAAAGACCACCCGGTGATCCATCGACGCCCCATTAAAGCCCGACCGTTTTTCCTCTAGCGAGCTCAGAGTATTACTTCTCCTCGTATTTGAAATGGCGGCAACCACCTCCAGCAGCAACATTCCGGGTATCCAAAGCGAAGACGAGAACCCAAAACAGTGGCTGCAGACGAAGGTAGTGGACATACCGACGCAACTCATACGATGGAAAAATTGAAAGTAAGAAGGAAAGCTACTATTTTTCTTCTCATTTGATCTGTCTGGTCATTGCTTGAATGTCTAAGTAGCGATGAGAGGTAGAGTAGCTTAAGTTATGAACTGTAAAAGAGATTGTGATAATATATAGATATGTTGTGATAACGAAGTTATGATTTGTAAAATAGGTTGTTGTCATGTATAGATGGGTTGTGATGACTTGTAGATGTGTTGTGATGGAATGTTGTATTATCGCTTGTTGTGTTAAGTTCTAGACATGTTGCGATGGCATGTGGCTTCGGTTGTGATGTCTATTAGCTTTAGCTGCGATGAATGTTACGATTCATTGTGTGAAACGTACTAGGATTAGCCACTTCAGTTGTGTTGGCTTAGAATTTGGTTGTGATTGTTGTAATTAATGTAGTTAATGTTCAATGTTGTGATGACTGTTGGCATCAGTTGTGATGTTATGTTATGATAGCGCTGCTATGCAAGTTGTGACGTATGTTGTATTCTTCTAATTTATTTTGCAACTCCAAGATGAAACAGGCAAACTTAAAATTTTGGTATGCTACTGTGGGAGTATTGAATCCAGCCCCGGTGGAATTGTGAAGATAGTTGGAGGTAAAAGCACAGCATTGTCACTAGAAGAGGATGAAACTTTGAGTTCATTTTTGGAAAAAATTGTTGCTGCCTTCAACGTTCCTCCCAACAATTTCAGCGTTGCATACTTATACCCCGATGTGTATGAGCTGACTTTCTTGATATCCGATAAGAGATAGCTAACTTTAGAGAGTTACTCTGTGGAAGATTTTGTAAGGTGCTGGTCACCCATGATGGAGATTAGCAACCATTCATGAATTCCCAGGACAGTGTGTACGAGTGCAAGGTTAATCATCTTCCCACCAGTGGCAGTAGTCAGCCAACACCACTACGTTCGAAAGTTTGGGATAACAACTTGGTGGGGACTGTGCAACATTTTAAAAACCAAGTTGAAGTGAAGAAGGCATTGAAACAACTCTCTATTGACAAGAACTTTTCTTTCAAGTATTTGAAGAACACGAAGCGTCTGGTTATGGTGTCATGCAGGGTGAAGGTTACCAGTGGAAAGTGAATGTGAGCTTGGAGTAAGGTTCAGGTTTATTTGTGGTGAATGAGTATGAAAAACTTCATACATGTGGTAGAGGGGTAAGGAAAAAGTATCACCCTCATGCTTCACAAAACTTGGTGTCATAGCTCATTTCCAACAAGATAAAGGACGCACCCTAGTATTCCGCATCTGAATTGGTAAAAGATTTGTGAAACCACTATGGGTTGAGTGTCTCATATCAGAAGGCATGGCATTCAAAGGAGGTAGCCCTTAATTCTTTATTTGGTGATTATAAGGATTCTTATAATGACATCCCTTGGTATTATAACAAAGTAGTGGAGACAAACCCCGGGAGTGTAATGAAGTATGAGGTTATTCTAGCAAACATAAAGTTTTTACGTTGCTTCATCACATTGAACACATGTATTCAAGGGTTCCAACACTGTTGGCCATTGTTTTTTCTTGATGGGGCTCATCTTTATGGGAAGGCAAAGAGGACTCTTCTAGTAGCCACTACAGTTGATGGAGTTAACCACATCTTCCCCTTAGCCTATGAAGTTGTTGATATTGAAACTAAGGATAATTGGTTGTGGTTCTTACATGTGTGACATATAGTTGGCATTGCGAGGGTATTCACATTGGTGTTCGATAGGGACAAATGACTGCTCAAAGTGGTTGTAAAGGTATTTGGGGATGGATTCCATGGCTATTGCGTGCAACACTTGGAGTGCAACTTACTGAAGGCAGGTTTGAAAGGGCACAAGGTTAAATGAATAAAAAAAGCAACGAAAAAATAAATTGCATACATGATTAATGATGTTGCAAAAGTGAGTGATATGCATGGCTATCAGTGTAACACCCGAAAAATCGGTATGCTTACAAAAACTGATATTTTAGGAGATTGATCTAAAATGAGAAGTTTTGATGCCTTTTTAGATTTTTTTTATTATGTTATGCTAATATGTGTTAAAGAGTGTGAAGAAATCTTTCTAACGTCACCGACAGTGCTCAATTCGGAGTTCGGAGCAAAAAGTTATGCTAGTTTGAATTTTGGTATGCGATCGATCGCCGGGACAGAGATGCGATTAATTGCCTTTGGCTTTGATCGATCGTTTTTACTGGAAATTTAGCAATTTAAGGCAGCGATTGATCGCCATTGACGACGATCGATTGTAAGTACTGTGATATCGTAGATTTGTGCTGCGATCGATTGCCTGTGGTCGCTATCGATAGTGCCGGCAAAAACTGAATACTGAAATTGCGTTTTTGTTAGGATTTTCTTGATAAAAGGATACCAAATCCTAACCAAACTTGGAGATGACAACTATCTAAGGATTTTGGAGGATTCTTATTGGAGGAAGACAATTACCATCACCAATCAACACATCAAAAGTCTCAGAGTCCTGTATAGGATAGCCCAGACGGCGAGCAACACGGTCATTAACAAAATTGTGGGAACTCCGACTATCAATCAAAACTGAAACCGGTTGGTTTTTAATCAACCCTTTGACGCACATAGTACGTGGAGTAAAAGTACCAGAAAAGGCCTGCAAAGTAATTTCCATCTGACAAGCCTCAATAGAGGTCAAATCCTCAGCAACAAGATCAGCACAAGAGTCATCTGCATAATCAGCATCATAACATTCATCAAGCATATAGAATTGACGCGCAGTGCAGCGATGTCCAGGTGCATATTTTTCATCACAATTGTAACATAGTCCTTTTGAACGTCGATCAGCCATCTGCGAAGGAATAAGTCGAGTAATAGGAGGAGTTGAGGAATTACCAGGCGGTTGAATAGCACATGGCGGTCTAGATGATGTAGGCAAGGAGAGAGAGAAGGGGAAGGCTTAGAGAAAGGACGTCCCAACTGAGTCAGCTTTTCCTCACAAACACGAGCCATACGCATCGTTTCCGTTAGGGATACTCGTGGAAAAGACTGCAACTCAGCTTTAATATCTGCTCTTAAGCCCGCTTCAAAAACTCCCATTAGTGTATGCTCAGGCCATCCCTGGACACGGTTCACCAATCGCTCAAACTCATCATGATAGTCCTGAACTGACCCACGCTGGCGAATTTGAGGAAGTAGGCTATTATAATTCGTATAAGCAGTTTGGTCAAAGCGTAGACGAAGGGCCTGCTCAAACACGTCCCATGTAGAATCTAGGTGACGCTCCAAATACTGGTCTACCCAATGCATAGCACGCCCTTCCATATGAAAGGAAGCCAACTCGCAACGCTCATGAGCGGGGGTCCGATGAAAGTGGAAGAAGCATTTGGCACGTGAAATCCACACATCTGGGTCGCGTCCATTAAATACAGGAAACGTGACACATACTGGCCGAGCCTGGACAGTGCCCTCACGAGTAATAAGGGCATCAGCGTAGCGACGGTCCACATGACCACGATCATGATTGTGCCGTCCACGTCCACGATAGTTCACATGATCTGGGAAGTCGTCATCAGATGCATAATAAGCATCCACATTAGCAGAAGTAGATGCGTGTGGAAGCTAAAACCCAGGGTGACCCAGAACATATAGAGGGGGACCCACAGCAAGGCCCACGTGGGGTGGTGGAACGCCAACGCCCAAGGGATGACCGGCCTATAATTGGGCAACATGTTGGGTCGGCCCATCAATAGAAGAATGAGGGCCGGTTCTCGGGATCGGATCGGGACCAGGCAGAACCGGGTGGTCTGAACCCACGTGCAGAAAGCCCGAAGGCATGCCCGAGACCTACTGGGAAGAAATTAGGGCAGGGGTGGGAAAAGCGATCGGGGAGGTGGCGGCGGCTAGAATCCGAGGCGGCGATGTTGACGGCGGTGGCGGCTGGTCCAGCGGTGGCCACAGAAATCCCCCAGAAGCGCCAATCGAGCAGAGCTCATCGCCTCCAAGCGGTAGGTGAGGCCCAGTGAGAACCACGTTGGCGGCGACTGGAGGGGAAGGGCCGGAGGAGGGGATCTGGCCGGTGGGATTCTGTAGTGGCCGGGCGGAAGGCTGGGAAGCATAAAGGGGACTTTGGCGAGGTGGTGCGGATGAGGGAGGGGGGCGGCGGAGTTGGATGGAGGGGCTGGCGCCGCCGTCGAAGGGGGAGGCCATTCCATGACAGTCGGTGTCTGGCCGGGCATCGCCACTGTCTCCGACAGATCGGACAGAGACGGCACCGGAAAGGAGGCTGCGGCCACCACGTAGGTGGTCGGGAGGAAGGCATCGGTGGAAATCAGCGGCGTCACGGCGGCCGAGGGAATGAACCCAGACGGAGTTGAGCCCGCCGAGAAGGTTCACGACGGAGCTACAGCCGGCCAAGGCGATACGCCGGCCGGCGGCCATTGTGTGCTGGCAGGAAAATACTGATGCGGAAACACAGACGGAGAGGTGCCGAAGCTCGGAGGAGGAGCCGACACCGGCTGGCAATGCAAGGACAGCAAAAGCTCCTCAACGCGACGGTTGGACTCCGCGATCGTGTTCTTCAAATCGGTAAAGCTTCTATCGTGAGCATCCAATTTTGCTTCTATTTGGGTCATGCGGATAGTATCCGGTGTGAGGGTGGTAACGGGGACGTCGTGAAAGTCCGATGGCTTAGGCGTCACAGACGAGGGTTCGGAGGATGTTGGCTGTGGGTCGGGACTCTTCCAGTCGCCTGTCATGGCGACAGTAAGGGTGGGCAAGTGGGAACTAGGGTCGAAAACTGCTCTGATCCAATGATGTAGACATGGCGTCTACAACGGAGAAGAACGAAGCTAAACTAGAACAAAATAAATAAACATAAACTAATATGTGTTTTTCATCTGATAATCCCATTTTGGCCATAGGCCTTACATATATAAAGAGTAAAATTATCCTAACACTAATAAAAGTAGTAAATCCTAACTAGGAAACCTTATTAAAGAAGGAATCTTATTTCTAATAGAAGTAAGAGAATATAATTGAGTCCATAACAGAAAGAGATCATAATAAGGAAGGAATTGCATTAGAGAAGAATCCTAGAAACTCTATATAAACACATGAGAGGGGATAGTTTGTACTATTCATGCCAAAACCATAGCTCTAGAAACTTTGTGCTTTTCTCCTTCCCACGTTCACCCTTCCCCCAAGCCTCTTCTTGACTTGAGTCTTCATCCAAAGCTTGGAGTGGGGCCATCGTTGCGAAGCGAAGGAGGCAAACGATGCATAAGGGCGAGACTTTAGTGAAATAAGAGTAGTATGGTTTTTCCTTATTCTATTCTTTTTTCTTCTCATATATGAATATTGATTCATTCATTCATAATCACTGATATATATATATATATATATATACTAATTTGAATAGAATTTAATACATAGTTGTTTGTATGATTCATATTGTTGAGTATGTTCTTCAATATGTTCATGCTATATTCTTAGATGAGAATACTATCCATGTTTGATATCTATTGATCATATTGAGGGCTAAAGTTCTAATCTTTGTTTGTTAGTCCTTTGATACCCTTGTTGACATCATACATTTGCATATTAATCAACTGTTGTATTTTTAATTAGCCTCTTAATTTTACTCGCAAGTGTACAAATCGTATTTTGAGTACAGTCGCACAATTTTACGAGGTCGAACCCACATGGACTTGTATGACGAAATCATAATTAACTACCCTTTGTAATGAATTAGGTTGATTGGATTAACTGCAATACTACTAATCAAATATTAAAATAAATTAAATGACTTTAACTAACAAATTAATATAAAAATAATTAATCAATCTACGAAAAGGAAACTAATTGATAACTAAAAATTGGAACTTTAATAAGGAATTCAAAACACTAGGGCATAAGAATCAACACATGACAATCATAGGAATAATTTATCCACAATCAGCAATTGTTTTCACGTATATCTCGTAGAGAATTTAAATTCAATTTATTCTCCTACTAAAGATTTCAACATGAAAGCATATAAATTTTGAAATGAACTTGGTCTTCTCTTGCATATCAACAAATGAAATTCAAATCATTAATTGTATCCATCTTTAGATAAATCACAACTATTATCCAAATAACATATTAAATTTACGATTCAATGCAATTGATTCAAGAGTTACAGTTGTTAAAGTGCATTAATTTGAGATAACAATTGTATTCTATGAATACTACTCCTACAACTAATCATGGCTTCATCTCAGCCCTAGACAGGAGATTAAGTACTCATGCTAGGAAATTAAACTGTAAAAATAGTAGGATTCATTTTAATAAAAATAAATTCACTTACAAGAATTTGGAGATAATGAAAAATTAACAAATGCACTGTTCCTTTTCTGTTCTCGATCGACTATTCCCAGCACAGTTCGTTACAACTCCTCCTTCGAAGCAACACTGAAACGAGAAAAACTGAAATCAAAATTTGGAACTGTAATAAAAAACAACTACTCTGTCGTCTTTTTGCTCGATGGTCGACTCCCTTTATTCCTGGCTCTATTGTTTTGTTCTTATACAGAGACTGCAAGTCAGTCCATCTTTTTCCAAATCCAAACCTTTCTATTCTGAATCTCAAGTAGCAATTTAAAATCTCCAATTTCTGCCATAAAGTCTTCTAAATCCGGCCAGTATTCCAATTCTTGTCCAAATTGGTAATAAAAATCCAACCTTTCCTCCTCTCGAAACAGGGCCAAAATCACCAAAAATACAATCTTTCCTTTTCGAGCCGAAATCCACTCCTCTTTGAATCTCAATTCGAACTAAAATTTAGATCTTACCATTTTAAAACAGAACTGCAACACGTCTTTCCTGATTCAAAAATTTCCAAATCAAAACGTTCTAAATCAAGCAATTTTTCCTTCTGTTGTTCCTCGTGGTGGTGCCTCCTCTGCTACTGTTCCTCTCCCATTGCCTCGCCGTCGAACTCGTCTCTTTGATGCCTGTCGTGACCGTCGTGATCGTCCTCGCCGTCGATCTCGTCCGATCGTGCCCTGCTCCTGAACCCAGTCGTTGTCTCCATAGTTGCCATCATCGCTCTGCTAGATCGCCACCTCCACGTCATCGAGCTCAAGTCCACATCACTGTCACTATCGATCGAGACTAGCCGTGACCTCTGCCATGAGTGCTCGAGCCAAAGCTCGAGCCTCTGTTCTCTGGAACACCCGAGCCTCTCTCTGGTTTTCATCCCTTCTTTTTTTTCTTTTGCTCCGACCCGACGAGCCGGTTCAGTTCAGTTTCCTTTTTTTTCCACTTGAGTTAAAACCTATTGTAACAACCTCATCCATCGGATCGAATCTGACCGCCCGTATTTTAATTCTGCACTCGTCTTCTCTTGGTTTAGATTTCTTTACGCACTTGATCTCAACTCTTGGGTCACTTTGTCACTTGAAAACCTGTTTAATGGCTTAACTTTGGCCGTTCCGCAGTCCGAGCACTTGAACCTACATAAGTAAAATATGTCCCACATTAGACGCACCAATTAATTCATAAAATTATGGAACACATTTAAATTTAGCAATTTAGAGCGCATTAATTATTTGATTCCTAATTACTAAATTAATTACTAGAACCCACTTTATTCCTTATTTTAACTAGAAATTATGACTAACAAATGGGTAAAAAGGTATATAAAAATATGTATTTTTCATGCATAACATCAACATCAAGCTATTCACAAGGTTGGACAAGCTTTCTAGAATGGCAGGCCTGTTCTCTAGTAGCCTCCGAACTTCTATAATCAAGACAACACGACATAGATCACAACCTACATTTCGGCATAGATTACAACCTACAGAAATGTCATCACAACTCAATATGAGATCTATCACAACCTACAGTTACACCATCACAATCTACATTTACACCATCGCAATGCAATATACGATATCTAACAACCATATTGGCTTATTCACATATTGGACATATCCACTATCACAACCTAGAGAGATATCATAAAAAATCAATATGAGATCTATCACAACCTACAAGTATAGTATCACAACTCAATGTCCGACTCTGCATATAATCCATCACAACATTACAAGGGCTATCGCAACCTACATTTACACAATCGCAATGCAATATACGATATCTAATACAACCATATCAGTTTATTCAAATATTGGATACAACCACAATCACAACTCAATATGAGATCTATCACAACCTACAAGTATAGCATCACAACTCAATATAATCCATCTTAACATTACAAGAGCTATCACAACCTATATTTACACCATCACAACGTAATATACGATGTCGAACACAACCTAAGTATAAAAAAACACAACCGGTTCACAATCAAGTACCTTCGACATAAGCATCACTAGCTTGCTCATTGGTAGCTTCTTGTCTGTGTTTGCTGTTACGCTGTTGGATGTCTTCTGATCTGAGTCACTGTGGGGGACCTTATTTGAAGGCTTAACTTCGGCATGGCTCCTGAGAGACTCCTCCACTGGTACCTCCACTACCTTTTTCGCCTTGCTTATTTTTCTTTGATGCCTCTTGCGTGGTAGCTGATCGGCCTTCTTGCATCCTTCCTTAATGTCCCCTGCCACATCTTGCCCCATTATGAACAAGTATGATGTTTGTTCATCCTCGGTAAAGACAAGATCTACAGCGAGACCCTTTGTATCCAAGGCCGTACTAGCCTCGTATGTGTCTGGGGCAACATTCACACTCCACTTCTTCAACTTGGGTGATTGGTCCTCCTCCTTATCCGATCGCATCAACCACCCAAAGTCTATGAACTTGGCCTTAGCTAATTCGAAGAACCAAACCAATGCATGACAAACACTGAAGTTAGTTGTAATGTCAAACATTGAAGTCAATTGTAATAGCAACTGTTAGTATACATCACAACCGAATATACGTAAACACAACTTATAATGGTGAACATAAACATGCATCACAGCACACATATCAACTTAAACACAAAGAGTTACAACCTAAATTGCACTAAATAATCATAGGGATGCAACTACACCACAACATACATAAAGACAATGTACCTGTAAGATAGCTCCATAACCAAATAAATTGTATCGATCTTTCCTCTCCTCCCTATCCTCATAGGCGTTACTAACGCTATTCCAAAGTGCATTGTAGACATCCCTAGCTCAGGGATATGCATCAAAGGTAGCAAGGTTGGACTCATCCATCATTGCCCAAAATTTGCCGTCAACCACATCCCCTAGCCTGGGTAGGAGGAACACATCAATGCAGTATAGCAAGGCCAAACTTGTCCTGTCATTTACCTTCAACTTCCTGTTGTCAAACTTTTCCTTTATCATCTTTGCGGTAATTCTACTTACTCTGACCCCAGGGAACATCCTCTCCTAGAAGGTGGGGGCCCTTTATGCATTGCAATGATTTCCTTCCAACTACAAATCCATCCTGCAGTGGCAACTGCAATATCATACTCACATCTATCGGCTTCAGGCTGGCTGACCGCCTGCCAATTGTGAAAGTTAAGCCATTTTGAAACAAGTCTTCATCAGTTGCTCATGCACCCCTCCCTTCAAATTTGGAATGAAGATGAGCAATTTCGAAGTTGAGCATCTGCACTCATCTTTACCAATCTGCAAAATATAATGCAATGCAATATTAAGTACACGTGGAGCACAACCAAATGCATTTAGGGATTAACCACAACTCCATCGCAACCATAACACAACTACAACGCAATTTCAACACAACCATCAAATAACCGATGCATCCCAACCTAACAAATGGACCATCATAATGTCACCAAAATCCATCAGAGCTCATGACCACAAATATTCACACAAAATTCACGCCCTTTATGCTATTTAAATTAACAACTCAAATCACTAGATGTATCCACTTACGAGAGAATCACAACTAGTATCCAATTTGTTATTTAAACAATTAATATAAGCATGCATTGCAATAGAAATCCTAAATCATAGCAAAAACATGATTGATGCTATATCCGTAATTAAGTAAGCATTTAACACAGGAACGCATAAACATTATCGCACAAGTCTAGGAGAAAAATATCAACTTTCATAGGTACTGAATTCTCTACACTTACTAGAGCCTCATCCTAGCCTTAGCAACTAATTTAGCCAAACATATTAATTAGAACACAGGCAAAATGCATAATTAAACTCATTTCAATAAAAGAAAATAAAATTGACTTACAGAAATTCTGAGCTTAATGGAAAAATAACAGAATTGTTCTCCCGGTTGACTGTTCCAGTAGCTACAGTTCGAACACACACCTTCAAAGTAATACAATGATCGGAATGAAAATGGAACAGAAAAAAAAAACACAAAATTTTTAACTAGAAAAATAAAAAGAACTCTTCTGATTGTCTTCTCAAGTGGTCGACCCCCAAACAAGGCTCTCTGTCTCTGTTTTTATACTGCTGCAAAACAGTCCACCTTCTTCCCAAATCAGTAGTTTTTCCCAAATCAACAGTTTTTCCCAAATCAATCTCGTGTATAATTCATCTTTCCTTTTGCTGCCTTCTCAATCTATTAATTTGCTTCTGTTGCTGCTCTGTTCACGTTGGAACCGTCGGACTCCATCGTCATGCAGTCGCTCTCACCATAACCACCGTCGATCGTAACCTTCACCGTCATCGACCGTGACCTCCGCTGTCTGATTTCTCCTTAGCGTTCGAGCTCTGTCCATGGGTGTCTGCTTCTCCACGAGTGCTCGAGCTCTGTTTTATTTTTCTTCTTTTCTTTTCACTGAACCAGTTTGGTTCAGTTCAATTCTTTTTTTTATCTTTCTCTCAGTTAAAACCCATTGTAAAAATCTCATCTGCCGGATCAAATCTGAATGCTTGTACTTTAATTTCACGCTCATATTCTTTTAAGTGGACATTATTGGTTCAGATCTTATTTATGTACTTGATCTTAGCGCTTGGGTCACGTGGGCACTTCAAAAACCCGCTTAATGGCTTTACTGTGGCTGTTCCGCAGTCCAAACATTTGAACCCAAACAAATAAAATATGTCCCACATTAGACGCACCAAATAATTCATAACATTGTGGAACACATTTAATTTGAGCAATTTAGAGCTCATTAATTATTTAATTCCTAATTACTAAATTAATTACTAGAATCCACTTTATTCTTTATTTTAACTTAAAAATATGACTAACAGATAAATAAAATGGTATATAAAAATGTATATTTTTCATGTGTAACAACCAACACGAGGCCCTCAACTTTCCCATCACAAGTTCTACACAACTACTGCATGTTTCCATCACAACCATAAACGCATTCATCAAATGGAGTTGAACATATAAGCACATCTCAAGCTCTCACAACCTGTTAAACATCATAAAACAAACTCATGCAACTCAACACAACTATTACTCTTGTTCATCACAACCTTACAAAAGAACCATCACAACATCACCAAATCCATCAGATCTCATGACCAACACGAGGCCCTCAACTTTGCCCATCACAAGTTGTACACAACTATTACACGTTTTCATCCCAACTATAAATGCATTCATGAAAGCAGTTGAACATACAGACACTTCGCAAGCTATCACAATGTATTAAACATCATAAAACAAATACATGCAACCCAACACAACCATTACTCTTGTCTATCACAACTCATTAAGCAATATTATACAATACACGAAACCCTCGACATGTACAAGCCAAGAGCAGGAAAAACTAATTCATCAAGCAATCATAAAAGGAAGTATCTTTTACTTTAAAAAAATGGAGGTTGTACTCACTTCTTCTTGGCGGGCAAAAGAGGTAAAAACATCTGCCATGGAGAGCTCTGCCAAGAGGGGAGAGCTCCGTCCCTAGGGAGATCGCGAGGGAAGAACGCCGTCGGTAGGGGAGACCACGAGGGACAGCGTCGGGGAGGGTTGCGTTGTAAAATATGCATTTTATTATCTCATAAACTTATATTTATGTTAGTATTTTAATGCAATTTTTCATGCAAATGAAAAGTAACCGATCGATCGGTTACTATAGCGATTAATCGGTTACCGTAGCAAAGGTGATTTTTGCGATCGATTGGCACCTCTCGATCGATCGTATCTACTGGAGTTTACCGATGAACAGCAACCGATCGATCAGTGAATCGATCGCCGTATGCGCAAAACTCAAATAAGGCCTATTTTGACTCAGATTTGGAAGAGGATTTCGTGGTTTTCCTTCACCCTTATATATATACCTTAAGGGAGAACGTATTGGGCATTAGAGAATAGATTTTGGAGGCTAGAGAGGAGCAAGAGAAGGAGTCTTGTAGAGGCCAAAGTATGACACCATGTTTTGGTAAGTGCATTTTTATTTCTAGTATTTATTTAAGATAAATGCAATGACGATATTTCTTTTGGTGGTCATACACAGGTTTGTCGTACAATTGAGAAAGAATTAGAACAGTCCATGGATGATAAGTTTAAAGGCTTCATCGAAGATCCTCTTGCAACAGCATCTGTTGATGATAGATCAACTCCAATTTAGATATTGTTTATACTGATTTAATGGGTGACTTTATATAATTATCTGGTGAATCTTTAATTTCTTCATTTGTTTCCCTGATCCAGATAGCTCAAGTTCATCGGGCAACTTTGAACAATGGGCAGGAGCTAGTTGTTAAAGTCCCACATGAGGGCATCAAGGACATCATTCTAGAGGTTAGAGGATACTTTTTTAAGGACTCTGAGGGGTTCGCAATGTCAGTATTAATGCATAATGTGAATCCTTATCATATCTCAGGATCTAAAGAATGTCAAGTTTATAGTTGATTGGATTGCTTGGGCAGAACTACAATTTGATTTCAATCCAGTTGTAGCCGAGTTTTGCATAAAAACACCAAAAGAACTTGACTTCAATCTTGAAGCTGGTAACGATAGACTCAGTAAAATTGTTGAGCAATTAATTTCTTACAGGGTTCCACCTTAAAATAAATATATATTGATATTTTTTTTGTGTAATTCACATTAACGAGCCTTTTTTAAACAATTTACATGAATCTTGCTATCAGTAAAAGCTAATCTGGTTTCATATTGACAAAATTTGCATTGATATTTTGCACCATAGAAAATGCAAGGACAGTTTCCAATAACCTATCTCACAAAATTGAAAATGAAGACTCCTCTCTTTATGATCCCATAGACGTGCTGATTCCTAAAGTTTTTCAGGTATTATGGTTCTTATAATTTGAATAAGTGCCATGAAGGTTTGCCTCCACTTAGCTCATCTAGGCTTTTTATCTAATGTAATTTCCTGTTTATGATTGGTAGTCAACTCAAAAGGTTTTGATTCTAGAGTTTGAATTTGACTAAATTACAACGATGCATTAGAGGTGTATGGAGTTGACAAGTAAAAACTTGTTGAAGAAATTACTTGTGCTTATGCTCACCAGATATTTGTGGATGGTTTCTTTAATGGTGATCCTCATCCTGGTATGCCTCTGTATCTCTTGTTCTGTTACAATGTGATCTATATTATATATTGAAATTTGATCGACTATCTGTTCATTCATATATATACAAACAGTGGCCTGCACGTGCAAGAATCAATCAAGCTTCGCACATCGACGTAATTAAGTTTACACAAATGTGGAGTAAGCAGAATTTATGTTCAACTGTCTTAAGTCCTTTTTTGCAGGAAACTTTCTTGTCGGCAAGGGTCATCCGCACCGGCCAATTTTGCTTGATTTCGGACTTACGAAGTTGATATCAGGCTCTATGAAACAAGCACCGGCAAAGATGTTTCTTGCATCTGCTGAAGTGTGTCCAATATTCGTATTATTTGTTTCCAAGTCACAAAATACTGAAAAATGTTTATTTCTATATAGTTCACGTATTGACTTTTTCTATCTACATGTTGATCTAGTAAATGTTTGTAAGGTTTCATCATGTACTTTGTGATTTATGTTTTTATTGTCTTGATTAAAATAGGCCTCTTGTAACGTCCAAGATTCTTGTTTGTCTTAGGCTCCATTTGGTTTGCTTGAACCTGAAACTGAAAAGTCTACTGAGAATTCTGAAAAGTCATTTATCTGAAGTTTCGAAATTGAATCTGAAAATTCTGACATCCTGATTTTTCAAGGGGTTTTTCAGAAAAAATCCCTTAAAATAGATCCCACCAGCTAAAGCAAAACACAGCAAAGAGCCCCTTATTTTGTCTTTCCCCTTCCTGCTCCCCTGCTCTGTTCTTTTCGGCTTATGGCCAATGGCGACAAATGCCGGAGACAGACCCCATGGCAGCACGTCCACCACTTCCACCGCCGGCGGTGATCTCTTCATCTGCTCACTTCCCATTCCTTCTCTTCCTCCTCCTCCTTCCTCATGAAGATCCCCTCCAAGTTTCTCCTCAGCCTTGCCAGCACCCAAGACTGGTCCGGCTTCGTCCCTCAGCCGGTGTCTTCACCACAATGGCAGCTTAAAGGGCAGGGGTAGGCCTCCCCGATGTTTCTGCCTGGCAGGAGTGAGAAGAAGGGGTTCAGAGACGAGAGGCAGGGAAAGAATATGTGAGGGTTGGGCAAGTGAGGGTGAAGACGAGGAAGCAGGGAAATAATATGTGAGCAGTGGGGCGACGAGATTGAGAATCGAGGAGGAGGGGGAGGGCAAGAGCTTCAGAGACGAGAGGCAGCCAAGCCAGCAGCAGACCGGGGATAGATGAGGGTTGGGGAGATCAAAGGGCTGTTCAAAAAAATCAGATCCATTTTGACCTCTGGTTTTTCTAGCAAGATTTTGTATACCGACTGAATTCAGCCACTTGTTTAGCGGGTTAAGCAAATACAATGAAAAGCTAGCTTATGGATAGCTTTTCAGCCACTTATTCGGTTTAGATCTTAATAAGGGTAAACAAACAACCCCTTAGGGTTTAGATCTTAATCGATTAGGGGTTCTTTGTTTACCCTTATTAAGATCTGAACTGAGGGTGCGTTTGGATGCTGATAGGTGAAAGGTTGAAATCAGCCTGAAAATAATCAATGGGATTTTTCAGATTGGTGACAACCCATTTGGGAACCTAAAAGTAACCAGGCGTCAGGGTGAAAATTTTCAGGCCTGAATTGTGAAAGGTGAAATATATTGGCGAACTGAAAATAAATCATGTTGATGTCGCCCTCTTTCTCCCAGGTGGTGATGGCGGCGGTGGCCTCATTGAGCCCCCCCTAGATCGCCGTCGTCGCTGCATCGTTGAGCCCCCCACCTCAATGCTACCGCCACCCCCCAGTGTTTGCCTACACCCATACACCTCCACCACCACACCGTTGAGCCGAGGGAGCCCCCCAGTCATATTTCCCTTAAATTTAGTCCGTTTTTGCTATTTTTTTCATCATTATAAGAAAGAACCCTAAAAATGAAGAAGAATGAAAAAAAAAATGGGCCAAAACATATCAGAAATGAGTAAGAAACGAATCGTTGAAGTTTGTCCAATTAAAAAAGTTATCATGTAATCGATTACACGATAACCAGTGCTATAGTGTAATCGATTACATGATAGCCAGTGCTATAGTGTAATAGATTACACGATAGCTGACAACACACGATAACCAGTGTTATAGTTTGTTCGATTACATGATAGCCAGTGATATAATATAATCGATTACACGATAATCAGTGCTATTAGTGCTATAGTGTAATCGATTACACGATAGTTGACAAACACGATAACGAGTGCTATAGTTTAATTGATTACACGATAGCCAGTGTTATAGTGTAATCGATTACACGATAACCAGTGCTATAGTGTAATCGATTACATGATAGTCAGTGCTATAGTATAATCGATTACACAATAGCTAGTGCTTTAGTGTAATTGATTACACGATAGCTGACAATACGCGATAACCAGTGCTATAGTGTAATCAATTATATGATAGCCAGGGCTATCGTGTAATCAATTACACGATAGCAAGGGCTATCGTGTAATCGATTGCACTATTACTTTTTTAATGGGACAAACTTCAACGATGCGTTTCTTACTCATTTTTGATTCGTTTTGGCCCATTACTGCATTGCAAGGGTGAGCTTGTTATTTGATTACTTGAAGTCTTGATTATATATTCAAGTCATTATCCAAAATTTTTATACTTCCTTCGTTCCCTATTAATCATCCATAATTGAAAAAAGTTGGTATTTACGGAAACCTACATTTACAAATCCACTAACTCTTTTTACTACATTTAGTAAGCTCTACGATTAAGGACAATATGAAATGGGACACTTCGTATGGGGCAATTTTTTTTCTCAAATGAGACTATTAAAATGGAATGGAGAAGCGTTTGGATTTTGTATGATCGGCTTATATTCCCTGTTTTTGTTTTTGTATGGAATTCAGAAGCATTACTGGTGAATAAGCATCAGATCAGGAATGGATCTCTCCAACACCCCTGTCCTCTCAGATGTTGAGAACAAAGTGAGGCAGCACCTCATAGAGTTGGGCAAGGAAAAAATTCTTGGGATTCAGGTAGTTGTTTTTATATCTGATCACCTTTTCAGTGTTTCATGCACTTCTTGTTTGGCAGTGTTACTTGATTGCTTTGCCGGTCGACTGGAATTGTTAAGACAGAGATGCTTCCTAATTGCGTTTTGATGCAGTTTTATGTTCCAAATCTAGGTCTAAGTTGGGTCACGTCTCTTGAAGGTATTTTAAAGCCTTGAAAGGGTTCTTAGGGTTTAAGTGAAATGTTGTAAAGAGAAGAGAGAGCAAGATGTTGGCGAAAGATTTGTAATAGGGGATTGGGGTGATTTTGTGCCATAAATTCATAAGGAATTCATTGTAATCTTTACGTCAAAATAGTTTGTTGTTGCGAATCATGGTAATCTCTTGTGCGTTGTTTATTATAGTTTGTAGTTGTTTGATTGGTTGCTCATTTATGTTTCGTATTACGTGGTTGGGACTATGCTTGTAGATTACTTGTGATAGCTACTAGTTGGGCAGGTATCCTGACCATGGTATCGGCGATATATCGCTGATATATCAGTGTTTTTTTATAAAAAAAATCAATTTTTAAAAAAAATTTAGAAAAAAATCAACTTTCCCATTTGTTTCACATCCTATGCCAAGTGGAAGGATACGAGTTTAAAACGCAAACACACATTTTGAATTATATACGTATTTTTATGTATATTTTAAAATTTATGCTTGTCTAAATTAGTTTCACTCATTTTAAAAGTTATATTGTGAAAATATATGGTAAAAACTAGTTTTAGACCACCGATATTTTTTTACACAATATCTCCAACATTTTGTCTCGTTAGTCGACCGATATTTTACCGATATCCGATACGACATTCCTTGATCCTGACACCTTTGAATCCGAACACATCCCTCTCATTATAATAAATGAATGAAATAAAAATGACCAACAAATGGAGTAAAAAGGTTCATAGATTGACTTGCTTAAATATCATATTTTCCATATGTGGACAATTAATATGGAACGAAGGTATTGACTTTTTATGCAGCATTGGCATATAGTATGCCTGTTGTTAGGTCATTTTAATATGCAATGAATGGTTGATTACGATACGGATGAGTAGTTAACCACCCACATGTTATCCAACCCAGCCCTCCACACTATGGTGGATTTCCACCATGTGTACTTTGAGGTGGTGACATCAGTGTATAAAGGGGTCGGCCAGGGAGTGGTGAACGTTTTTTATACTATGTCTCAATTTAATGCTGTGCAACTCTTTGCTTTTATCCTTAGGCTTGTTTTTTCTCCAACCTTGTTTGTAGCCCTAGGGCTGAGATATTGGTTGGGCTTCAGCTGTTTTGCATCTTCCCTATAGGTGGAAGCTCTACACTTCTGTTCTACATCTTTCATTTGGTGGAAGTTCTGTGTCAATGGTACCTCATGATGACCACCTTCTATTGGTTAGGCTTGTGCTGTTTGCATCTTCTCTATGGATGTTAGAGAGAGCTTTTGCATCTTCTCTTTGGAGGTAGCTTTGTACCTACCCTATGTAACGACCCTCACAGTCTGAAGCAACACCTGCTGAAAAGGGAAAGGGCATATGCCCTTTGTAGCAACACCTGCCAAGGTAGGTGTCATTTTGTGGTGACTCAGCAGTCCTCCTGTGCTGGTTATAAAAGAGAGGGACGATAGAGGGAGCAGAGACTTATGCCTCTGTTCTGGTTTTAAAAGGGAGAAGATGAGAGGGATAGAGGAAGAGGAGCCAGGGGGTAGCCGAGCAACCGTCGGCGACCCCAGCGACTGGCTGCAACACCGGCGACGGTGGTGATAATGACGACGCACCAGGGAGGAGAAGTCCGGCGACCTCTGGCGAGCGGTGAATCGATCCCCAACGTGCGTAGAGGTCGAATTTCGTACCTCTTTTGTCTATTTTATGTTTTTTTGCTTTAATTGTATTTCTGTCGATGGAGGCGAGACAGCACGTACTTTCTGTCGATGGAAGCGACGAATGACAGTGACTCAGAACTATGGCCATGAGTTCCATAGTCGGGGCATGTTGGGTCTGAAGGCAAAGAAGGGTAAGCTACCATGCTTCGGTGTGAGGGTGAGAGTGGGTTCCCACGGCCATAGAGGGCCTTTTGTTCTACGAGGCTGGAAGGGATAGTGGTTATCCTGAATACAGGCATTGGAAACCATGTGACATGGCTATGATGATCGCATTTGGATCAGCTATTACAGTGCAGAGATATTGATGAGATTTGTTTGGTACTATCTATTCGGGATAAAGACGTAATTATTGAACATGAACTTGGGAAGCAATAAAAGACTTTGCTTGAAAGACTAATAAAATAATCAAGTGGAACTTTGTAATAGGCTGCATAAGATGTTAATGTAACTATTGACTTTTGATTTTGATATGCTGATGATTGTGTTATGTTATCCCACTGAATATTTTTATACTAAGCATCCGCTCGTGATGCAGGTTCTTTAGTAGAAGACTGTCTTCACGTAGCACCTGGTGGTAGACGATCGAGAGTGAGGATGACTTGACAGCTTCAAAGTATGCATCAGTCTCCTTTATTTTATAGTGTATTTTGAGATGGATGACAGACTTACACATGAAGGACTTGAGTTGGTTTAATCGACTTTGCATCTGTAATATTATATCTATATATAGTTTTGTATCCATATTTGTGAACCCGAGTTATCACGGCTTAGAAGAGTGCGTATGAGCGGGGCTTGAAAAGTTGTGGGCCAAGAGGTCCATAAATCCAACTCATTTTCAAATACAGGACTTCTGGACGGAGTATTTCTGGGCAAGAACATTATTCCAGGGCAAAGGTGTAAAAAGAGAAAGACACAGTTCAGACCATTAGATCAAAATCTGATGACCAAGATAACTCAGGCACAGACATGCGGGTGAGCCGTGTCCCATGGAAACTTTTCCTTGTAATTAGGCCCGAAGAATCACCGATTTCGGACGTTTCTTGAAATGTTACAAGAAACAACTTTGTTTTCGGACAAGGGGACGTTATTAACAATTTTGAAATTTGCTTAGCATGGAAGAAAACCAAAACAAAGGGATGTCAGCATTGAAGAATTATAAGAAGCACAAATGGAAACTAAATCGTTTTGTGATTTGGATCCTTTGAATCTGTTTAAAGCCCAGATCAAAATCTGACGGATCAAGGTAACTCAGGCTCACACAGATGCGTGTGAGCCGTGTCCCATGGAAACTTCCCTTGTAATTAGGCCCGAAGAGTCACTGATTTCGGACGTATCTTGAAATGTTACAAGAAACGACTTTGTTTTCGGACAACGGGACACTTATTAGCAATTTTGAAATTTTCTTATCATGGAAGAAAACAAAAACGAATGGATGTCAGCAGTGAAGAATTATAAGAAGCACAAATGGAAAGTAAATCATTTTGTGATTTGGATCCTTTGAATCTGTTTAAAGCCCAGTTTTCTTATCCCTCCCCCCCCCCCCCGGCAGAGCTTTCCAACCATTTTTTGTCTGTCTTGTTCTGTCAAAAGTCAAGTCAGAAAAGACAGAACTAAGAACTCAGCCCAGAATACGTCAAGTTAGTGATTTCCACGTAAAGTATTTGCTCGTGAATAGAGAATGCTCTATACTTTCATGAGTATTTTCTAGTTTATTTGGTCTCTTAAAGAAACCCTATATCATGTACACATGCACTAGTACATGCATTGTTGGTTTAGCTGTCGTACGGTGTCTGAAACTTCGTTCCGAATTTGTTTGTAATTATCGCCATCTAGCTATTTTTTTTGTAGTCTCGCCTACATGAAATTACTTAATTCGGTGAATTATGTTTTCTTTTTTTTCCTCAGCTTAAATCATCCCCACAGAGAATATATTAACTAATACAGATGGGGTACGGAAGCGTTCATTGGAGGCGTGCCAAAGTATTATCAGTTGCTTTCCTAATCTATCTGGATTGCAAGGTCTGTCCACCTCTTACTTGATCACTTTCTTCTTCGTTTGTTTTCTTTTTCTCTATTGTTTTATTAATTAGCTTGTGAATGGATCTTAACACATGGTTATCATAAATTAATGTATGATGAATGTCCTTATTTTTCTTTTCAATTGCATAGGCAGTACAAAAGATAGGAAAATGTGTTAGTAAAAGTAAGAAGTCAGAGCTCTGGAAAAAAGCTCATGAGCGCAATGCAAAGCGAATGCTTAAGCTTATGATCGACTTGGAAGGGTTGTGGGTGAAATTTGGCCAGTACTTATCTACCCTTGCTGATGTGCTTCCTGAGGCTTACATTTCCGTTTTGAAGCAGCTGCAGGACTCTCTGCCTCCTCGTCCTTTGAAAGAGGTATGGTTATTAGTGTCAACATGTCTAAAAGCGATCAAAAGAATTGTGTTCTATGGAAGTGGTTAGGATCCATAATGTGTTGTAGCCTCTACCAATAAAGATTAGGACTTTACCTTAGGTTTTCTGATACCATATCTGCTTTACTTGTTAAAATGTGTATGCGGATGCATCCCATTATAATTTCTGCAAAGATATGTTTGTAAGACATTTTTAACAACATAAAAATATAGATAGTATAGTATATCTTCTTCTCCTTCAGAGAATAATTCAAATCATGTCTTCTGAATCATCTAGCATAACATTTAATTTTTAATGACATTACATATTCCATGTACAAAGCTGATAAAGTACCATCAAATTTGTAGCATTGTTTAGTGTACATAGGATTTGAATCCTGCATCGTGGAGGAGTTTTATTTACTTTGTTGTAGGTCTGAACTTTATGAGACATGGCTGATCATGCACGTCCGCGCGAACTGAGGTATCTCAATATCCAATTGCTAACATAAAAATCATGGGTGGGTGGGTAATTCAAACCTGCCTGCCCAGTGATTTGATGGCAGGATCAAAATCCAATGGTTCATAGGTGTTTTGGGTTCTATGTGCGTCTCATATAACGCGATATAAATCATTTCCCATGGATATAGATGCTAAAAAATACCATTGAATCTTTGGGTAGAGTACTTCATAGGATATGAATCCTGCATGGCAGAGTCTCATTTACTTTGTTATAGGTCAGAACAGTATGACAGCACGTTTTGGTAAATACATTTTCATTTCTAATATTTATTTAAGGTAAATGCAGTGACCATATTTTTTTTGGTGGTCATACGCAGGTTTGTCGTACAATTGAGACAGAATTAGGAAAGACCATGGGTGATATGTTTAAAGACTTCATCAAAGCTCCTCTTGCAACAGCATCTGTATGACGATATATCAATTCCTTTTCAGACATTGTTTATTTGTGATTTAATAGGTGACTCCGTATAATTATCTGGTGAATCTTTAATTTGTCTATGTCCCTGATCTAGATAGCTCAAGTTCATCGGGCAACTATGAGTAATGGGCAGGAGGTAGTTGTTAAAGTCCGACATGAGGGCATCAAGGACATCATTCTAGAGGTTAGAGGATACTTTTAATTTTAAGAAATCTGTGGGGTTCGCGATGTCAGTATTAATGAATAATGTGAATCTTATCATATCTCAGGATCTGAAGAATGTCAAATCTGTAGTTGATTGGATTGCTTGGGCAGAACCACAATTCGATTTCAATCCAGTAATAGACGAATTTTGCAGAGAAACACCAAAAGAATTTGACTTCAATCTTGAAGCTGGTATCAAGCTCATTAGTCTCAGTAAACATTGTTCATCGATCATTTTCTTTCAGGGTTCCACCTAAAAATCAATATACATTGATATTTTTCTTTATGCAATTTCCATTATTGTTTCTTTTTTATACAATCTATATTAATCTTAATATCATTAAAAAATCAGCTGGTTTGATATTGACAAAATTTGCATTGATATTTTGCGCTAAAGAAAATGCAAGGACAGTTTCCAATAACCTATGTCACAAAGTTGACAATGAAGACTCCACTCTTTATGATCGCATAGACGTGCTGATTCCTAAAGTTATTCAGGTATTATGGTTCTTATTTTTCGAATTAGTGCCATGAAGGTTTGCTTCCACTTAGCTCATCTAGGCTTTTTATCTAATGTAATTTCATGTTTGTGTTTGGTAGTCTACTGAAAAGGTCTTGATTCTAGAGTTTATGGATGGAATTAGACTGAATGACCATGATGCATTGGAGGCATACGGAGTTGACAAGCAAAAACTTGTTGAAGAAATTACTCGTGCTTATGCTCACCAGATATATGTGGATGGTTTCTTTAATGGTGATCCTCATCCTGGTATGCCTCTGTATCTCTTGTTCTGTTACAATGTGATCTATATTATATAATGAAATTTGAACGACTATCTGTTCATTCATATATATACAAACACTGGCCTGCACGTGCAAGAATCTATCAAGCTTCGCACATGGACATAATCAAGGGAACACAGATGTGGAGTACGCAGAATTTATGCCCAACTGTCTAAGTCATGACGTACTTTCTCTGCAGGAAACTTTCTTGTCAGCAAGGATCCTCCGCACCGGCCGATTTTGCTTGATTTTGGACTTACGAAGTTGATATCAGCCTCTATGAAACAAGCCCTGGCAAAGATGTTTCTTGCATCTGCTGAAGTATGTCCAATATTCGTATTATTTGATTCCAAGTCACAAAATACTGAAAAATGTTTAATTTCTATATAGTTTACGTATTGACTTTTTCTATCTACATGTTGATCTAGTAATGTTTGTAAGGTTTCATCATGTACTTTGTGATTTATAATTTTATTGTCTTGATTAAAATAGGCCTCTTGTAACATCCAAGATTCTTGTTAGAATTTTCTTCCTAATTTTCTTCTTTACCCGAAGGGTGATCATGCCACACTATTGTCAGCCTTTTCTGAGATGGGAATTAGATTTCGTGAAGATCTACCAAATATAGCAATGCATATTGCGACAACATACTTCTGTGCTACAGAACCAGCAGCTGAAGCTCTTGTGTGTATAATGCAACTCTTAACTTTTTTGCAGTACCACACCATTATAGTTATTCTGTTTCAGTAACTCTATGCTTATTATGTTGTCTTCTTGTGTCAAGGAAAAAATAAAAGCCATGACCAAAAAGGAGAAAAAGAAAAAGAATGACAAACTAAAAAAAAAGGAAGGAGCAAAGGATAATAAATATTTTAATCCGGTGAGTATAAGTGTGTTTATAATGTCTTCTTTGTAAGAACCTGATGTGCTTTCTTGTGGATGTGCATTTTGACTGCTTGCCACCTTTTCTACTAGGTTGATGCTTTTCCAAGTGATGCTGTCATTTTTTTCCGAGTTCTAGACGTTCTTCGAGGTTTTTGTTCTCCTTCATCGATCACATTTATAGCGCTTATTAAACTGTGAACTCACTTGTTTTTTTGTTTTGCTGAAAGTGTACTCACTGTGACACATAAATTGCCTTTAGGCGTTTCATCCATGCTGAATGTTCGCATAGTTTATCATGATGTCATCAGACCATTTGCAGAAACCGCATTGCAAGGGTGAGCTTGGTATTTGCTTAGCTGAAGTCTTCACCATATATTCAAGTCATTATCCAAAAACTTTGTACTCCATCCGTTCCCTTTTGTTTTTTTGATAATTAAAAAATTATATTAAAGAAAACAAGGGAGTACAACCTCCTAGGAAGCACCGATACGCCGAATTTGCCCCCGTACCCGTATCCGATACGTATCGGATACGGATACGCCACCGATACGGCTGCATGCGTATCGGTGGCGTATTGTCTTAAAAAAAAAAAAAAAAAAAAACAGTTTCCTATACATAAAGGGGGAACTACTATAAGTTATAATGTTTAATTTCATAACTTATAATTATTATTGTTTGTGTTGTCATTATAGTGTAATTCTATCAAAATTATGGAAGTTACTATAGGTGGCTATTAGGGTGCTAGGTTTAAATTTTTCTTCTTTATTATGCTTATTGTTTGTTTTGACACTAGGATCAATCTAAAATGTGTTTTAAAAATATATAAAATATTTTTTCAAAAACGTATCCCCGACGTATCGTATCGGAACTTTTTGAAAATTGCCGTATCGCCGTACCCGTATCGTATCGTATCGTATCGCCGTATCCGTATCGGTGCTTCCTAGACAACCTCTCCTCAACTTGACTCAAGACAAGGGGCATGAACAACCCCCTTGGAAATAAAATACAAAGCAAAGAATAGCCGACCCAAACCAGATAGGGCAAACTCAAAAATAGGGGCCGATCGATTGCTACAAAGAGGATCGATCGGGAGAGGGAGCTTGGCGATCGATCCATTTTTTCCGTAAATATGATTGATCAGGAGAGGGAGGATCGATCGATCTTCAATTTGCTTGTTATGCTTGGAGCTTGGCGATCGATCGCTACTGAGCTGATCAATCGCCCAAAACTGCAAATGCCAAAAACGGGGTCAAAAATTGTCAGTCCCACCAGCCCTCAAGGTCCCACCAGTCTCTTTGTTCAAGGGTTCCGCTCATCCCAAAAGGTGTGCAAGAAAGGGCAATGTGTGAGGCAAATATCCTTGAATTGGAAGGCGTTAAAGATCTCCTTTACCCTGTGGATGAGGCAAATCCCGTTCCCTTTTAATTGTCCATATTTGAAACAATGTGATATATAAGGAAACTTATATTTACGACTCCACCAACTCCTTTTACTCCATCCAGTAATATAATTTTTTTCAAATGAGACTGTTAAAATGGGACGGAGAAGTGTTTGGTTTGTACGATCGGTTTGAATTCCCTGTTCTTTTGTGTGGAATGCAGAAGCATTACCGGTAAATCAGCATCAGATCTGGAATGGATCTACCCAACACCTGTCCTCTCAGATGCTGAGAGTAAAGTGAGACAGCTCCTCATAGAGTTGGGCAAGGAAAAAATTCTTGGGATTCAGGTGCCTGTTTGTATAATTGATTATGTTTTCAGTGTTTGATGGGCTTCTTTTTTTTTTACAACTATTTAATTCCTTTCCATTTTTGTTAAAATGCTAGTGGGATTTTTTCCGAACACTACTATCTTCAGAATTTTACTTTCGGCCATATCTTCCATGGCCTTCTTAAATTGTTTTTAGCATTGGTGAAATTCCGTTACAGATAAAGTTTTAATGGAAAAATAACTTTGGCTGTTTATCAAGAATTGTGCTTGAAGTTTACTGCATGAAACGCAACTTCTATTGCTTGAATCAAAAGCCAAGGGCTTTCTCTGTAATACCACACACATTACTTACCCAAAAAAATGAAAATGTTGAGCTTATTGTGTGAGTATACTTAAATTTTGTTAAAACAAACTTTTTATAATTTTTGGTATTTAACGTCTGATTTATTTGGATCATTCGATGAAAAGAAATGTTATTAATTGAGGTGCTTGCCAAAAAAGACAGTTAACATATTGAGGTAGCATTTGATAATTCTGACCGCTTGATGAGAATTGTCAAGACATGTTCAGACTATTTGGACTCACATCTGAATGTCTGATGTCGTCAGACATTTTAACGCTTTTTCATCTAAAAAAGTCAGGCCAATTTTAATGTTCCATTTGTTAAATTTTGAGCTGATGCAGAAAAGGAGATGAAAATGTCTTTAAATAGGCCTTTCCCATTTAGACAAGTGGAAAATGCCTGACCACATTAGCCTGAAAATGTTAATTAGATAACAATTTTCTTTATGTGCTATTAATATCATCATCGTACGCTATCCTAGCTATCTGGGGTCGGTGACATAGATTCTAATCATACCTAATTTATTATCGAAGTGAGGCTATAATTACAAAAAACAACTCTCTACTTGTTTAGATATGTGCCTATAAAGATGGGAAAGTTGTAATAGATACTGCCGCTGGCATGCTTGGAAGATATGATCCACGTGCAGTTCAGCCCGATTCGCTCTTTCCACTTTTTTCAGCAACAAAAGGGGTCACTGCTGGGATGCTGCATTGGTTGGCCAATGAAGGGTATGCTAAAACTTTTTTGAATATCTCGATATGGTCTGCTAGAAGAATCTTATGGGTTGCATAATGTCATGTGTCTCAGCTGTTGTTTCGACTTCTCAAATACTTTCCTTAATGATGATGTCTCAGTATATAAGCTGTAGTCAGACTATTAGCACTCCGTCTTAGTTCGACAACTTATTGTTTTATTAATCTGCTTTACGTTAGTTGGCAGCTATTTATCTAGTAGGAAAAGAATGTACCAAGTTTATCCTGACTTTCATATGTATGACTGCCATCCGAATTAATAGGTTATGTAAGCTTTTACAAATGGAGATTCACGATTTTTTTTTTGCAGTAAAGTAAAGATGGAGGAGAATGTCGCAAGTATTTGGCCAAGTTTTAGCATTAACGGGAAGGAGCAAGTAAAGGTTCATTTCTTAACATTGAAAATGCTTGGAATCTTGTAGGTTCAAAATAAGTCTAAATCTGTATTATAACAAAGAAAAAGATAGTCTAAATCTTATTTATCAATTAGGTTCATCATGTGCTTAATCACACATCTGGGTTGCACACTGCTATGTCTGACATCACAAGCTTGGAAAATCCTTTGTCAATGTGTGACTGGAAAGAATGCCTGGATAAAATTTCTACATCTACACCAGTAGTTGAGCCTGGTTCCCAGCAGTTGTATCATTTTTTGTCTTTTGGTTGGCTTTGTGGCGGAATTATTGAGGTAACTACCTTCTTCTTGAAGACTGCTTGAATCTCACAATTGATATTCTCTCAGTCTCATATGAAGTCTTCTATTTGGTTTTTCTGACTAATCACTCGTTTACTTTTTTGTTTCACCAAATTAAACCAGCATGCATCGGGAAAGCCATTCCAGGAGATTTTAGAGGAAGCCATCGTTCACCCGCTCAATGTAGAAGGCGAGCTATACATTGGAATCCCACCAGGCATGTCCACTACATTTTACTCCAAAAGTCTATCTATACTTGCCTTTTGCAATCTGTTACCTTCTTGTTGTGACTTCGCTTTCCGCCTTAAAACGGCTTGACAAAGCCATTTTGGGTTGCCAAACTCACCCGTAATGCATTATGCTTCAATTGCCATATTATTCTTTGCTCTACATATAAGTTGCCAATCACTCCATCTTTTAGATGACTAACTTTATCTAGATGTATTATCGCTGCTAGATAATCATTCTTTTTCCAGCTTAAGCTGTTAGGAAATGGATTAGAATATATTAGACATGCTTCCATGTAAAAGGCCTATAATTTTTTGTTGTTTCGAGCTTTGTGATGGAAGATGACCACATTAATATTTCATGTACAACCATCATCTCATGAAACCAATCCACATAAATGGAAAAGCCTACAAAGATTATGATGCTAAACCTTCACCTCATTGTCCCTTCTTTCTAGGGGAGGGCATTCGGCATAAAAATTTGCCAGTGTTTCATTGGATTGATTATTTTTTCCATCATTTCAATTCTAATAGGAGGAAATATGATGTAATATTCATCATGACAACCCCAGATAGCTTGGAATAGGCTTATGATGATGGTTATCACATACATTTATTTGAGAAATTCCCTGCACAACTGCAAACATGCATCAAGCTTTGCCTAATTTTTATATATTTCAACAACTACCTGATAACCATGCTCTCATCTCATTCTTTCAAATCATTTCAGGTGTGGAAACTCGATTAGCAACTCTCTCAGTAGACATGGAAGATCTCAAAAAGCTTTCTGAGGCCCTGACTTCAAAACAAGAAGACCTCCCCACCAACTCTCAACCAACCAACATATCCGATCTCGTGAAAGGACTGCCTATTCTCTTCAACACGCTCGCCATTCGTCGCGCAATCATCCCTGCTGCCAACGGACACTCTTCAGCGCGTGCACTTGCTCGATACTACGCGGCCCTTGCATCAAATGGCAGCATCCCACCTCCTCATACCACTACAACCGGGCCCCAGCTAGGTAGCCATACTCACATACCCCAATTTCCTCTCTCCAAGACAAGCAAGAACAGCAAGAGCCGTAATGAAACAGAAAACACACAAAAACCGCTAATTAGTAAAGCTGAGAGCATGTTCAAGAACCCAAACAGCAAGAGCCGTAAAGAAATCGAGAACACACAAAAACCACTAATTAGTAAAGCCGAGAGGCTGTTCAGGAACCCTAAAATCCATGATGCATTCATGGGAGTGGGAGATTATGAGGCTTTGGCTGTGCCAAATGGGAATTTTGGACTAGGATTTGAAAGGTTGAGATCAAGTAGTGGATTAATGACAGGGTTTGGGCATTCTGGCATTGGAGGGTCTACAGGGTTTTGTGATGTGGAGCACAATTTTGCCATGGCAGTGACTGTGAACAGGTTGTCCTTGGGGGGTGTAACCAGAAGTGTAGTACAGTTGGTGTGTTCAGAGCTGGGGATACCCTTGCCTGAGGAGTTTTCGGCATCAGTGACTAGTGGACTGGGCATGTTGCAAGGATGTGGACCTAATAGTTGTAACAGCTGATTTCTTTTCTTACTTGTTTAGTGTGCTAATAGAGGGGTGAATAAAAACTGCTTTATCTATTAAGGGGCTGTTTGGATAGTGAAAGAGGGCTGAATTCACTGTCAATTCAACCCTCTTTCACGTGAAAGAGGGTGAAACAGGTTTGTGTGGTGAATTTCAGGTGAATTAAAAAATTCACCTGAAAGAACAAATTCAGGGTGAAAGAGCACTTTCATGTGAAAGTCCTCACGAGGACTTTCACCTGAAAGTGAATTCAATTCATCTGCGAAAATACAATTCTGCCCTCATCATAATTCATGAACAGTACTCCCTCCATCCCAAATTTGTACCAAGATTTAGTTTTCCAAATTAAACTAAAATTAATCCATTTTGGAAAATTATATGGTATTACTAATATCGGACGGAGTGTAGAAAAGAGGTCATGCAGGGGTAAAATTGTTAAAATGTAAAAAATTACTTACTATATCACATTCACTATCCAAACACATGACCAATTATATTCATCTTAAAAATTTCACTATCCAAACGAATTTCACATTCATCATGAAAGTCAATGAATTTTTTTACCTGAATTTGATTTTACATTCATTACTCTTTCACTATCCAAACAGCCCCTAAATGTTGCAAAGATGGAGTTGTATCTTCTAGTCCTTTTTTTTCAAGGTTCATCTATTAGTCCTTTAAATGTGTTCAATATGTGCAAAATTTGTCCTCTTAAAAGTGTTTTAGAAAATTAAACGCCCATGTGACAGTGGTAAAGTGCTATCATTGGCAATAAAGCTTTTTGTCTTCGTAGTTCTTGTGACAAAAAAGAAAATGCTACGGACAGAGTTGGGACTTAGGAGTAGTACCATTAAGCCAAAAATAATTATTATACCACATACAAACCTCAAGAACAATTTGTTACCTCTTCAAGAGTTTGCTTGACCAAATTGCCTTCCATAAAACCAAGATTTTTAAAATCGGACAGGCCATCGGCCCGGCAATTTTCCCGATCCCGAGTCAAACCCGACCGATTTGGTATGGAATAGATGTTAGGAGAGAACACTTCTAATGCTTACTTTATATATATAATAAATATATATATATATATATATATATTATGTGTAATAAATATAAAAAAATCAAGTAGTCCAATGGTTAAGGCGTTGTGAATGATTGTTGTTAATCTTGCTTTCGAATCTTGGTAAAAGTAAATTTTTTTATAGAAAAAATACTAGTTTGACTCATTGAAACTTCGCACTGGACCGGTCCGGTTCATTGGTTTAGTGAGTCAACCGGCCGGTTCATTTTTTAACTGATCGGGACTAACTGCCCTGACCAAACTAGTATGTCTACCAGTTCCCATTTTATGCAGTCAGACCAACCA
This sequence comes from Houttuynia cordata, assembly GCA_039654745.1. Classification (NCBI taxonomy): domain Eukaryota; kingdom Viridiplantae; phylum Streptophyta; class Magnoliopsida; order Piperales; family Saururaceae; genus Houttuynia; species Houttuynia cordata. Next base: position 3,578,321 of record CM077507.1, read on the forward strand.
ATCTGGTCCGGTTTTAAAAACCATGCATAAAACCTAGCAATAGGCTAGGGGAAGACTTTGGGGTCCGTCTGGATGATGTGTGCCACTAACAGGATCTGTCCATCAACACGTATTGACGACACACATACTTATAGTGTGCGCTCCTTGAAATAAGTGTTATTTGCTTGATTGCATAGTAAAAGCATGTGCACCATTGATCTTGATGATCAACGGCTCCCACATGAGGGAAGATATCCCAGCATGCCACCCACATTGAAAACAAAGGACATTGGATAGTGATGGGGGCGATCTAGAAGATAATTTTTAGGGAAATTTATATAATAGGGTATGAAAATTTTTTTTAAAAAAAATGACACACTGTACAAATTATTTACAAAAGAGGGTATCTGACAAGCCACGCAGGCGCCAGCGCAGCCGCTGGTGCCTGCGTGGCATTTTTTTTTAAACTGAACCGAAAGGCGTCGGTTCAACCGACGCCTTTCGTAGAAAGCTAAAGGCGTCGGTTGAACCAACGTCTTTCGTAGGAATACTAATGCGCCTTTTTAAACGACGCATTTAGTAGAAATGCTAAAGACGTCAGTTGAACCGACGCATTTAGTAGAAATACTAATGCACCTTTCTCGCCCTTGTCTAATTTTTCTCACATTAGAGGCGTCAGTTGAACCGACGCCTTTAACTACGTTTTTAGACCGGGCTCGGGCTCGGTCGCACCGAGCCCTAAAGACCTGGTTTTTAATCTCTCCGGCGACTGTGTGCCCCGGCCACCGTCTCGTCGCCGCCACTACCCCGACTCCACGGCCCCGCCCCGGCCACCGTCTCATCGCCCGCGATCGCCTTGACTCCACAGCTCCTCGTCGTTGTGTGCCCGCGATCGCCTCGACTCCACTATCTCATCGCCGTTGTGTGCGCCGACCACCGTCTCATCGCCACAGCTCCTCGCCTCGGCCACCGTCTCATCGCCGCCACCGCCCCAACTCCACGGCCCCGCCCCGGCCACCGTCTCTTCGCCACTATCTCATCGCCGTTGTGTGGGCCGGCCACCGTCTCATCGCCACGATCGCCCCGACTCCACGTCCCCGCCTCATTGCCACTGTCGCGCCTCACCCCGGCAAGGTCCGCCTCATTGCCACCGTCGCACCTCGTCCCGGCCATTGTCCCAGCCAGCTCTGCCTCATCGCCACTGTCTCGGGCACCGTCACGTCATCGGCACCATCTCAGCCGGCTCCGCCTCTCCGTCCTCGCCCCGGCCATTGCTCGGCTCGCCTCCTCGCCCCGGCCACCTCATCGCCCCGTCGCATGCGTCTTTATAGGTAATATATATTTTTAATATATGTTAAAAATACGTATGAATGCAGATGCATCATATGAAATTAAGTATATTGTATTTGTGTAGTATTTGATAGCGTTTCTTTCTTAAAAGTTTTGTGAGAAGAGATGGCGGGAGAAATGGTTCCGTTTGTCTTAATGTATGGTGGCAGAATTGATAGAGGTGAATACGAAGGCGGTGAAAGTGTAGGATTGTTTATTAATAAGCCAAGTACTTACAAGGAACTAGAGATGCAAGTGGTAAACAAACTAGGATGGGTCCAAAGATTGTGGAAAATTCGTATGAAGTACAAGATTCCTGTTTATGGAGGAAGGACTACCGTAATACCAATTGACGATGACAATTCTATGCAACAAATGTTCTATTTTGCGCCTCATGTGCTTAGCTTCGAGCTATGCGTAGAAAAAGAGGCGTGCATGCCTAGGTTTGTAAATGATGGTAAAGGCGGAAGTAGGAATGCTCGCAGAAATAGGTCGAGTGGACACTCTAGAGGAAGGCGTGTGGAAGATAATGAAGAAGATTTGTCTCTATCACTAGCGTGCAACGAACCCCAAATTTCGCATAGTTTGAGGTAAGTTTATTCAAAACCTGTATTGAATACCATTAAACTTACGGTATCATGAATTGTTTATAATGTCTAATGTAGGCACACATCTTATGCTCATGAAGCGATGAATATTGGCATGGCACGAGGTGGTGAAAGGTTTGGCACACAAATATCATTTGATAACCCTTATTTTCACACTGGTTCAAGTGGTATGCAAGAGGGAAATATGAATGATGACGAAGACGAAGGGGAGAATGAGGAAGAGGATGAGGAAAATGATAAGCAAATGCCGAATTCACCGGTTATTGATGTTGAAGATATACGAGGAGAGGATAGTGTGCAAGAGATGGTTGATAATGAGGGAGATGAATTAGTGGACATCGCAATTACTACGGATAACTTGGATGATTTTGAGGAATAGTTGCCATATGAGGAGGAGCCCCCATGGGCGTGACTAACCGATGAGGAAATAGATGGGGCAATTAATCGGGGTTTGCATGAGAGACATATCATGAGGAAGCAATATATGTGGGGCAAATATTCCCTAATAAAGATGAATTTGTACACGCATTGAAGGAGTTTTCAATAGCGCATGATGTTCGAAATAAAGTGTTGCGTACAAGTCCGACACAGTACACAGCAAAATGTCAATACCCTGCCTGCCCATGGAGAGTACATGCATCATTGATGAAGGGGATGAATCATTTTAAAGTGAAGACGTATGGTGGCGAACACACTTGTAGAAATGCTCATCTAGACACTGGTCATAGACAATGTACTGCGGCCTTTGTTTGTCGGCATATATTACCCTCTATTAGAGCGGAAGTGGATATCCCACCAGTGGTTATTCAAGAGAGGATTAAGGAGACGTTTCACGTGGATATTTCATACACAAAAGCATGGAGGGCAAGGAATATGGCCATCAAAGCAGTGTATGGTGATTGGGTTGAGTCATATCGATTGTTGCCAATGTACTTGGAGGCAATAGTTAATGCCAATCTGGGAACCATTTGTAGGTTGGTGACGACCCCAATAAAAGATACTACATGTCGACTGTTTGAGAAGGCGTTTTGGACATTTGGGCCATGTATTAAGGGTTTTAAACATTGTCTCCTAGTCATAAGTGTTGATGCTACTTTCCTATCTGGTAAGTATGGAGGAGCCCTTTTGGCGGCGACTGCTAACGACGGGCACAAGGGTTTGTTTCCTCTTGCATTTGGCCTTGTTTCGGGTGAGGATTACCCTAATTGGAGATGGTTCTTACGTATGTTGAAGGAGCATGTTGTCCTTGATAGGATCTGTATCACTATCATATCTGATCGACATAAAGGGTTGCAAAAAGCTGTGCCAGAGGTGTTTCTGCATCCGCATTTTTGTCACCGATATTGTATGCGACACATAAAGGCAAACTATCATAAGAAGTTTAAAAATGATGTATTGACGAGTTTGATAAGGGAAGCTGCAACTGTGCTTACCATAGACGAGTTTGATGAGAAGATGAAACTTATCGGTGCAGAAAGTCTAGAAGCAAAATGGCTACTCAGTGAGGAAGGTGGATTATCACCTCAATTGTGGTCTCTTGCTCACGATAGTTTTACAAGATTTGGTATGACCACAATAAATATGGCTGAAAGTCTAAACAGCGTGTTAAAAGGGGCTCGATCATTACCCGTGCAAGCCTTAGTGTCAGCCACATTCTACCGGATCGTCAAATTCTTTGTGAAGCGACATTCGGCCGGATTGGTCATGACAACCCCATACACCCCTACTATTGAGTGGACGATTAAAGAACAAACGCATCTCATTGGTAGCATGTTTATTGACCAAATCAATTCTCACATGTATGAAGTGAGAACAATGCGTGGTAGGAAATATGTGGTGGATGGTGTACAAACATCCATGTCGTCATCTACTTGTTGTCCATTCGAAGCGAAGGCGACCCATCGACGATTTAGTTGGACATTGGTATACATTTGATGCATATAGATCGGTGTATGCAGTCGAATTCTTTCCTCCTCCTGATCGAGAATCTTGGGAGGAAAAGTCACCTATGTATGTGGTGAAGCCCCCAAGAGTGACACGAAAACCCGGTCGTCCACGCACTAGGAGAATACGTAATGCGATGGATAGTGCGGGCATGACGACAGATGGTCGATCCCACTACCATTGTGGGAAATGTAACCAACTTGGACATAATAGGCGTCAATGCAATGCCAAAACACACCTTCAGCGGATTGGTACATGTTCTTACAATGGTCTTTATATTTAAAGTAGGTTGGTTTATACATTCTTTGAAGTTACAATTAATTGATGATTTCTTTATAGATATTATAGACCCAGGACCGATTGATCCCTCCGTCCTCACAGAGTAGAGCTCGCACAGATCCGATGGCATATGGAATGGAGAGGTATGTGCAAACATCATTATCTCATTAGTTTTGGATATTGCAGAAATTTAACTACTTTTCTAATTGTAAGTACTTTTCATGTGTATAGGATCCCGGATGCATTGAATGCACCGAGCACTGGCAAAACGTGCGCCATTGGGTAGTTGATCCGCGCATGTTGCCGTACATAGAGATGGCAGGTTTTGGCCACTTTATACGGTTACAGTATATCAGGATTGATAGGGCTCTCATCACTGCCCTAGTTGAGAGATGGCGGAGGGAGACGCAAACATTTCACTTGCATTTGGGGGAGATGACTATAACATTACAAGATGTTGCTGTACTACTCGGATTGCGAGTTGATGGCATTGCGGTGAGTTGCTCGACTGTGGGCATTGACTGGAATGAAGTATACGAGCACCTTCTTGGACGGGTACCTCCACGCGAATCATTGAAAGGACGAACTAGGGTAAGTCTGTTGTGGTTGACAGAGCAGTTCAGTCGCCTGTTAGAAGATGCCACAGAGATTGAAGTCAAGCAACACGCACGAGCATATTTACTCTATTTGCTCGGTAGCACTATATTTGCCGATAGCAGCAGTAGTCATGTGCACCCGATGTATCTTCTTTTGTTAGAGGATTTATACACTGCGGGACAGTATGCATGGGGTAGTGCCACCCTTGCCTACCTGTACAGAGAGTTGGCAAAAGCTTGCCAACCTAGCACATTCGGGATTGCCGGGTGCGTCACTCTTATCCAGGTAAACCATCAATAATCTGATTTATGCTGAAATGTTTATTTCAATTATAACATTTGATTCATGCTGGGTGTGTATGTGTTAAACAGCTATGGTCGTGGGAGAGATTGCATATTGGCCGTCCAAACATTCAAAGCACTCCACTAGATAGTTTATCTCCGTTAGGAGTTCGGTATGTGTTTTCTATTTAAGTTATTTTGATCTTCTATTGGGATTTTAACTAATGTATTTTTCATCTTCTTTATGTTAGGTGGAATGCTAAAAAGAAAAAAACTGTAAATCCTCACAGTGTCCTCTTGATGTATAGATCTGAACTAGATTATCAGCGATCCAGCCAGGTATTAGTCATTCGTAATGTACATGTTATGAATATAACAAATGTAAATAGAAGTGACACGAATACTATTTTCATATATTGTGTAGGTAACATGGTAGCCATATTATGATCATGTGTTAGCGCAGTTACCAGGAGTATGTACGGATGGAGTGCATGTGTGACTATCTAGGACGCCACTGATATGTGTAGACATCGTGGAGATGCATGTTCCAGATCGGGTTATGTTGCAGTTCGGATTTGAGCAGATTTTCCCCCCTCTTGGTGTAGAGTTCATTGAACGATCATCGCGTCGAGGCCGAGGGAGTTTTGATTGGAGGTCGCATCATGCGGCCTATATTATTAGATGGGATGACCGGACGACCACTCTCGTTCAAGGGGAGCCTGCAATGACGAAGCGAGATGCAGATAATGCATACATGAGATGGTACTTGAGGATCACGAGGAGACTTATCATGCCACCTGTGCATGAGGCGGAGATGTTATATCAACCGAGGGGCGACACTGAGCTGGCATTGGTGAGTATCTCCGACTTCATATTTGATTTAATTCATCATTGTATGAGTAGATAACATATATTCTTGTTCCTTTGTAGCTTACTTGTGTGAGACAAGTGCACGCTCAGTCTCATAGTGATTTGGTAGACCGATCCTATGATAGCTATGTAGCGGCATGTCAGACGATACATGATATCTCTGGTCATGTTCTTGCGAGTCTGCCATTGCTTCGGCCCGTTATGACTGAGATTCCAGGAATGGAGGTTGTTCCAGATCCTTTATCAGCTTCACCAGACGTTGTGACATCATCAGCTGACACGACGGGTTTTACCCCATCACTAGTTATTCCAGACGCCTCCGTCGATCAAGTTGAGAGGCCCCTTTCTTCAAAAGTATATACCCGACGACTGCGTGCACTCCGTGCTCTACGTCAGGCATCTTCTTCTTCAGATGCTATCCCTGACGTTGATCCTGAGGAAATTCCAGTTCGAGCATGAGGACGGGGTAGGAATAGGTTGAGGAGAATTGATTAAACACTTGTAATTTTATAAGTACATTTGTAATACTTTGTTTAACTTTGTAATAGTTTAATGTTGTGTAATATGTTTGTGTATATTTTTATATATGTTTGTGAATGTGTTTTTGTGTATGTTTGTGGATGTATTATCAGGTGAAAAATTGTAGATTTCATCCGGAGGAGGATCAGTCCGATAGCTGTAGTAGGTGAGAGGCGTCGGTTCAACCGACGCCTCCATTGTGTGGAAAAAAAGAAGCAAAGAGGCGTCGGTTCCATTGTGTGGAAAAAAAAGCACAAGGGCCGGAAAGGCGTCGGTTGAACCGACATCTTTAGTAGAAATGCCAAAAGCGTCGGTTCAATGGATGCCTTTAGCTTTATACGAAAGGCGTTAGTTAAACTGACGTCTTTAGCATTTCTACTAAAGGCGTCGGTTTAACGGACGCCTTTAGTATTCCTACGAAAGACGTCGGTTCAACCGACGGCTTTAGCTTTCACGAAAAGCGTCGGTTGAACCGACGCCTTTCGGTTCAGTTTAAAAAAAATGCCACACACGTGCCAGCGGCCGCGCTGGCGCCTGCGTGGCTTGTCAGATACCCTCTTTTGCAAATAATTTGTACAGTGTGTCATTTTAAAAATTTTTTTTTTCATACCCTATTATATAAATTTCCTTAATTTTTAGCACGCTGAGTAAAATAGAAATGTATAGGTACGGCAATTGTAGGGAGAGGGTAAATGTGGTGAAACGGGCAAAAAATGGAGAATACAGGGAAGAGATTTGAAAAAGACGAAAATATTATATTAATAATAAAAAATAACTAAAGCATGAAAATTATATTTTTTAATAAACAGGACAACAATGAAAAAGAAAATGGACAAATGTTTTTGCATAAACAATAAGAAAAATATACAAAAAATGTGTTTTTCCTGATAATACATGAATTAAATGACGTACAAAAAAGGGGAATTTATATAATAAATCGTCCAAAAAAAAATTATAAAAATTACACACTGTAGAAAATATTTGCGAAATAGGGTATCTGACAAGCCACGACGCGGGCGCTTGCGTGGCTTTTTTTTTTTAAAACCAAACCGAAAGGCGTCGGTTGAACCGACGCCTCTCGGTTAAAGGAGAAAGGCGTCGGTTCAACCGATGCCTTTTACTGCCTTAAAGATTTTCTGTCCCATTTTAAATAGGCACTCATTTCAACGATACATATCTCTCTAATTTCTAACCCATTTTGCCCATTTTTTTTCACTCTTCCTTATTTTTAGTGCTCTTTCTAGTCATTATAATATCACAAAGATGCTGAGCCATCACATACAATTTATCGTAGTTTTTGTAGTATTTTTTCGATAAATAGCATGCGATGGATCAACATCTTTGCGATATCATTATGACCATAAAGACCACTAAAAATAAGGAAGAATGAAAAAAAATGGGCAAAAATGGATGAAGAATGAGAGAGATATGCATAATTGAAATTTGTCCCACTAAAACAAATCTGTCCCATTTTAAAGGGGTGATAACTTCAATGATGCATATCTCTCTCATTCTTTATCCATTTTCGCCCATTTTTTTTCATTCTTCATTATTTTTAATTGTCTTTTTGTTCATAATGATATCGCAAAGATGTTGATCCATCGCATGCTATTTATCGAAAAAAATATTACAAAAACTACGATAAATGGTATGTGATGGCTCAACATCTTTGTGATATTATAATGATTAGAAAGAGCACTAAAAATAAGGAAGAGTAAAAAAAAATGGGCGAAAATGGGTTAGAAATGAGAGAGATATATATCGTTGAAGTGAGTGCCTATTTAAAATGGGACGGAAAATCTTTAAAGCAGTAAAAGGCGTCGGTTGAACCGAAGCCTCTGTTGAGGCGAACCGACGCCTTTCTCTTTTAACCGAGAGGCGATACATATCAACCGACGCCTTTCTGTTTAGTTTTTTAAAAAAAAAGCCACGATACATATCATGTAACGAATTTTTCTAGCTTTTTACAGTCGGCGCATGGAAAAGTATAGATGATATAAAACGCGGGCGCTTGCGTGGCTTGTCAGATACCCTATTTTCTACAGTGTGTCATTTTCATAATTTTTTTTTGATGATTTATTATATTATTTTCCCTAAAAAAAATTAATATAAAAAATAAAAAATATGCATTTTATATCTATACTTTTCCATGCGCCGACTGTAAAAAGCTAGAAAAATTCGTTACATGATTATAATTATTATTTTTATACCCATACTTTGTGACTGTTAGCGCGGACATTACGCAGAAGAAACCAATCTTTCAAATTAATCCCTAAATTATATGCAGCGGACCCCACTAGATCAACGGCCACGATCTTTCCTTTCCAACTTAAAAATTGTTCTTTCCTGCCAGAGGACGCTACATAAAATATGGCGGGAAAAAATAACTAGGGTTTTGACAGTTCCATCTTCCTCCCAATTCCGATCCACCATAACTGGTCATGGCGGTCAGTTAGCGCATCCATTAGCATCTCCATCTCCATCTCCCGGTACCCTTTTGATCGTACAAACTGGAACTCGGTTTTCCTCTTTCTTTTTCTGCGAATTTCGCATATATTCAATTCTTTTCCAATAAGTGGTCATGGCGATCGGTTTGCACCGCGATTCGTATTTGTATTTTAATTTCAGATACCCTTTTAACTGTATAAGCTGGAATTGGGTTGTCTTCATTTGTTTCAGTGCAATTTGTATACATCATTTGTTTGGGTAGTTTTATGTATTTGCTGAAATACTATTTTTTGGTATGGAATATCAAGATTCTGGTAGACGGGATCGAGAGGATATGTCTCCGCCCTCGCCTCGAAAGAGGCAGAAAGTTGTTACGAAGGTCGGGTATTGCCATTTGAGGATTCTTAGTGGGAGTGATTCTGATTGTAGATTGATTTGTTTGAGATCAGATCGGTTATATACGTTTGGTAGGAGCAATAAGAATTGTAACGTTGTGTTCAATGATTGCCGTGTGAGTAGGCGGCATTGTCAGGTTATTTTTGACGGATTTAAGCGTAAGTTGTTAATATGGGATGGTTGCATTCTAGCATCTTGTGTTGATTTGAAGGAGATATGGAGGAGGTTCCGATGTTGCCAGCGCATGGGTGAAAGGGGGGCTGTGAATGGGCTGTTTGTTAATGGGCATAGAATTAAGAAGAAGCGTGTGACAGAAGTTTGTGTGGGTGATGAGGTTACTTTTGTCTGTGGGTCTATGGTTGGATTTGTTATAGAGAGACTTGTATTCACGGAGGAGATACCTCCAAACAGCAAGTGTGGTTTAGGAAAGTGTAACACTAATGGAGGCATATATGCATATGAAGGAGTTCAGAGGGCTGGCAGTTTGCTTTCCTCGAAACAGAAGATTTTGCCTGCAGACCTTGAAATTTGCAGATGGGAAAACTGGGAATTGATCGAGAGAGGCCTCTTTTTGTTGGGCAGATGCAGATGCATATTGCAGAGTGCAGACCCTTTATCTTTAATGGAAAAGCATTGTAGGTTTAACAAGTCTAAAGGAATTCTTTTTCATGAGAACAAATGTCTGTCTGGTCAGAGAAATTTTAAAGGTCAAGATTTAGTGCAGTTCAAGTTCAGCAAATCTTCAAAGTCGAGATGTCGAAAAATTGAAGATGAAAAAGGTGTTTCCATGGAAGACCAGTTGATTCAATCTACTGTGGAGGCTGCAGGAAATCTGTTGACTGAAAAGTTCATTGGCAGACAGACAATTTCAGCTTCTAAAATGAAACTCGAGGGATATATTGATGAAATGCATAACGCTATTCCCTTAACTTCCTCAAAGGAGAGAAACTGCACGAGTTTGCATGTGAATACTCTACAGGAAAAGGGTAATGTGCTAAATATTACTGAAGAACTTGGCAGCTGTAATAATGTGAACAGATTTCAGATCCACAGTAGAGAAGGAAATTCTGAATTTGAGTTTTCCTCACAGGGGAAAACTTTCTTTCTGAACAGGATTGAGTTCATGCAGGATGGCCCAGGAGGCAAACGCAATTCTGTGTCCTTACAGGAGCTTTTCCATCCAGTTAAAAGCCTTTCACGTGTATTTGTTGCGACCTTTACAAGTGATATATCATGGTGAGTTAGCTTGTTCTCTAGGCATTTCTTTTCAAGAAAGCAATGTGCACTAATCTTACAAATCATCCGCTGTTTGGTCTAAAATTTATTTTGTACTTTCGTAAAGTGGATTTGTATAATTCACTACTACATTCTGAGTTTTTGAACGTAGTAGTTAGGATTTTTTCCTGATAAGAGATTTTCCGTCCTTTTTGGTCGCAAAATTTAATTTTGAAAGGCTACTTTTTGTTATAAAAATGTTCAATTTGGTTTGAATATTGAATGAATTCAAGTAGCCATGAATTTTTTTTAATGAAATAAAAACTACTCCCTCCATCTAGAATTATTATTAACAAAAGGTTATTCAAAATGAACTAATTTTAGGTCATTTAGAAACATCTTATCTTTATAATAATTCCGGATGGAGGGAGTAGTCCATTCAGGAAGTGGCAAGGATTCTTTTATCAAAGGAGTTTTAGGATGTGCTTGTTATATACTCCATCCATCCTGTTTTAATTGCTCCATCGGGATAAATTTAGGCTCTAAATTGGGCTCAATTTTAGTGGATTCTGAATCTCCCACCGACAGAGTCTCGTAGCTGTGGTTTTCCATCATTCAATAAACATCAACAATTTTCCCAAGGGAGATATTAAAACAAGACAGAGTATTTAAGAAGCCATATGTAAAATGGCATTTAATACTGTGTTTTGGAAAGAATAATGTAGAGGCCTCTTTATTCTTAATGAAGGCTTTTAGATCACACTGTTTAACACAACAAAACGATATATACTTGTCTTCTGAATTTATATACTGACCTTGGGTCAGTATATCGATTTTACGAAATTAGTTATTGGACTGCTAATTTGTTTTTCGTGTGATACCATCTTGTTATGTTGATACTTTCATAATATATTTGATTCTAAGGTCTTTCTTGCTTTTTTCTAAGTCTTTTGAGTGCTTCTGAAAGGGGTGACAGTAGTTTGTAAGAACATTATTACTAATTATTTTGTGAATTCTTGTATAGTGTATGTTGAACATCTCAATGCCTGTAATTTGGCAGGTTCCTGTCATATTGTGAGGTTCCGCATCTTTTGCCCGTAACAATTGCCTGCCACAACTCTGAGCGATGTTGGAGTACTTCTCCTGATAAAAGGACTTCTGTCCCCTTTTTAGATTATCCAAATTTAGTATTAGTGTGAGTGGTATTCTTTTTCTTGAGAGTATTACATAATTAATGTTACTATCAGATATCTTTGTAATACATGTTATTGTTTTTGAAGTTATCCTTCATTTCCCGAAGTTATAGCATTTGGAAAAGATCGAAGAAAACAAGGAATTGCCTGCCATCACCCAAAATTACTAGTTCTGCAAAGGGATGATTTTATACGTGTTGTTATCACATCAGCAAATTTAGTCTCGAAACAGGTCCATATATTTTTTTTGCTGTCACTTGTCTATATTTAGTTCTTTTCAAATTTTTGGCATAATATTTTGTGTCATCCCCGAGTTATCTACTATATTGCTTGTCAATGAGTAAGTATGGTATTATTGATTGTTGTGTTTTCTTCGATTGACTTAATATTTTCTCTAAGTCGAGTTGGCTAACTTTTGGCAGTGGACTACTGTGACAAATACTGTTTGGTGGCAAGATTTTCCTCGTCGGGATTCACCTGATTTCTTATCACTTTTTTCCCAACAAAGAGAAACAAGTGTAGATGTATCCAGATCTGATTTTGCTGCACAGCTTGCTGGATTTATGGCAACTCTGCTTGTGGATGTCCCTAGCCAATCAGATTGGATTACTGAGTTAACCAAATACAATTTTGATGGGGCTTCCGTTCATCTGGTGGCTTCAATACCAGGGATCCATGCTCCGAAGTCTCCTTTTCCTTTGGATCATGTTCATTTCTTATCTGTAAGTTATCTTCATACCTTATTATTTTACTAAGCATTTTGGCAGTGCTAATTTCTCTTGTATAGATGGTCATAATATTTCGCGTACAACTTTATATGTGCTCCTGTTTTGGGTCAGGCTAAGCAAATACCCTTGCCGTTGTACCAAATGAGTTTCCTTGGCACTGTTCAAGCATCTGTTGTTGGTTTAAGGTATCGTTTCTGTGGTACTGCTGATGCAAATGGCGTCCAGATTAAAATGCTAGCGGCTCTCTTTGGCAGATGCCGTCAAAATATGCATGGTATGTTGGAGGTCTTGTTGAAAAGAGTGACAAATATACCTGCTGATGCAAATGCTGTTAGTGTTCTTGTTTGTGACCCTGATGGATCCTCTGAGGCAGGTACTTCATCTATCCTTTTATGTTATTTTACGCCATTGTTTATGTGTAATATCTTACATATTGTAAGGCACTTGTAAGAGATCACGTGCATCTGCTATCATCCATTCTGTGGGTCTACTGTCACAAAATTTTCTTTTCAGACACCACTACAGTGGCCAAATCAATTGTCTGTATCCTTCCTGGCCAGAGCTAATTTTTGTCTTTTGTAATGGAGATAATTTTTTTTGTACTTGCCGTCATGATTAAGTATATTTATGAACAATGTTATTAAATCGTGGTACTGATACTTGTGATATATGTAATTTGTCTTTATCTAGCGTTCCTTTTTGTGTTTTTTGTTGCTCGGTTCTTTGACTGCTGTTCTTCTGTCTGCTGTGACCAGATTGCATACAGCTTGGTTTTCTACCCAAAAACGTTGCCAAGTGGATGTCACCTTTGTGTGATTCTGGTTTTTTCAGCTTCTCTGCATGCATCAGTCCAAAAAAAGCGCTTGCAGCTACTTCTGGAGGGGCTGGTGGAAAAGTATCACTCATTGTGTATGTGTTGCAGGCAAGTCAATTCTATCTGTCATTTTTTCTATGAAAATTCAATTTAGTTTGTACATTCAGGGGCGCGAAATCATTGCTTTGTTAATGTGTTTGCGTATGGGTAAAGTCTATTGTGTAAACTGTGAGCAGGGACCCAATTTTCCTTCTATTTCGAAATTAATGCAACATGAACACATTGCTGCTATCTGCTCACTTGTTTCTTGCTTGCAAAGGTCTGTTGGTCTCTGGCGGTTGCACGAGGTAGGTTTCACTAATATGTTCCTCTGGAAGCTTATGATGCTGCTTTGTTAGCCATGTGTAGATTTTTGTTCACATACGATGACATAATTCCTTTTTTCTCTGAAATAAGGTGCTTAATCAGTACAAATGGCCACAATCTCAAGAAACTGACTTTGTTTATGGTAAGCTTTTGGAAACTGATAATTGTACTCCAAAACTTATACACCCGTGAGATGGTTGGACAGTGAAAGTGGACCTCAACGTAGCCCACTTTTTCACTGTATAAGAAAAACCTGCCACCTCTTGGGTGAATGGGTTTGGTGTACACGGTGTTAAAGTATTTGCTCTTTTGTCTAAGTATCTAGTGGGATAGTTTGTTATTAATAAAGGGCTTTTAGTCTTCTTTCTGGCATCCTTAGGTCTACGAGAGAAAAGACTCATATGCCCTCACTTAAGTGAAGGCATAAAGATTACATTAAGAAGACTAAACTGTCCTTTATTAATAACAAACTATCCTACTAGATACTTAGAGAAAGAGCAAATACTCTAACACACGTATATTGTAGCTTTATCATTTCCTCTTTTTATATGATCCTGGTAGGCATTTCTTTTTTCTTTGGGATTTTACAATTTATATATTTGTTCATTGAAATTTATTTTTTTTGCAAAGGGTCTTCATCCATTGGCACATCAGTCAATGCAGAATTTCTAGCTGCCTTTGCTGCAGCTGCTGGTAAGAAAGCGATGCACTATTCTGAGTCTGAGGAGTCTGATCCGGAGGTAGAAAGTTGGACATCATTACTTTATTATTACTGAAAGAAAACATTCTGAACATGTGTTCTTATCCTTCTTTTATGTTTTTGGTATTTTTTGGCAGTGGGGTCTTTGGAATTCAAGCCATGAAAGAAAATGTCCGTCAATGGGAATATTATTTCCCACTATTGAAAGAGTGAAATCTGGAAAATGTGGTATTTTGTCTTCGCGCCGCCTCCTTTCTCTCTCTGAGGTAATATATTGTGGCAATTGTTTATGTTCTGCAGAGCATATTTTGGTATAAGGGGTGTACGGAGTTTCAGTAAAAAGCCCCACAAGTCTCATGGTTATGTAAATTCTTGATCCCACATGCTTACGCTGATGGTGAAAGTGTGAATAATGTATGTTAAGACTCTCCTGGACTAGATTCTGTTTTTGGGCATCAGTTAGAAGATATTTTCTTATACTTGGGAAGCATGAATGGAGGAAGCTACTGCTTTGATTGGTTGTCTCAAAGGGCAATTCCTCTTTAAATAGCATAACGAATTTCATGTCAAAACTTTGATGAAGATAGGAAACGACAGTGATACTGATAGCAAAGTTAATCACATTTAAAGCTCATCCATTGACGAGTTACTTCTAAGTGAATAGTAAATTTGTTTTGAGTTTTGCTGTCGTGGGAATTAGAGGTTGGTTGTCATGTTTACACTGATGTACTAGTGGTGGGTTTACTAGCTTGAATTCCTTTTTGATTAATTTTCCCATTTCTCATTTTTTATATCAGAGAACATGGCAGAGACTGAAAGAAACAAATATATTTTATGATTCTGTTCCAAATCCAAGTGAAAGAGTTGGGTATCCAATGCATGTCAAGGTAACATGGTTTAGATCTTTGTATACTTAGCTTCACCTCTTATATATACAGTAAAAAGTCATTATATGGTCTCATACTTTTATTTAATTAATTGTGCAATTTTCTTTCATGTTTAAAATGAGTCGGAAAATGCATGATTGAAACAGGTAGCACGGAGACGCTTTCAATCAAGTACTGGTTCATCTTCTTTTGGCTGGGTGTATTGTGGATCTCATAATTTTAGTGGAGCAGCCTGGGGACAGCCAATTACTCATTCCTCTGACAATAATGGCCTTGCAACTGCAGGAGCCTCTGTTTTGGGTTTCAACCTTCTCATCCGCAACTATGAGCTTGGTGTGCTCTTTGTTGTTCCTCCAACAAATGCTTGTAATAAGAAAAGTAACAAAATTTTGAATCTAGATGATATTGTGCTCCCATTTGTTGTGCCTGCTTTAAGATACAGACCCAATGACAAGCCTGCATCTGCACAATCCATGCGAGAAGCCTGGGCTGAACTTACTGAAAAGTCTACTGTGAAGGGTAGCATTGAGGATCTTACGGATATGGAAATTCCTGTTGAAGGTGATGAAGTGGAAGAGGTAATTAATCTTGTTGTGGAAGAAAATGAAGAGGACAAGGATTATGCAGAGGTCCTTTGGAGTCAGGTAGACTCGTCAGGAAGTTAATTTGCATTTCTCAAGTTCTTAAGAAGGAGAGAAGCTCTTCCCTTAATTGATGAAAACACTTGCCTTATGATGGCAAATTATGTAACAGTGTTCTTGGAAACCAAGTTGCCTCAAAATCTTGGGCTGTTAAGGACATAACAATGCATATCAAGCCCGAAACAGACAAAATTATCCAACAGGGGTGCTATTAAGTAGTAGATGAATTATTCCGGATATTGAAGTCCTCGTGAGGAGCAAAATTGTGAATAAGAGTGGATCTGTGTTCTTTATTAGAACTTTGGAGAGATTGTTAAAAGTTATGCTCCAATGTAAGAACTGTAACCTTATGCCTGTTCATAAAGAAATGAGTCAATAGGTTGGGATCACTTGTGTATACAGTATGCACAATGCTTGCCATTGTGCTGATTTTGATTGCATATTTTTGGTGACTGTTAAGTGGCACTTGGGCTTTTTAGCGAATGGTGTTTGTGCGATAAAAAAAAAAAGAAGATGCATTGGCAATACATAGATAAAAGAAATTAGGTAAAGGCTAACAGCCAGTATATTTGGGTCCGTTTGGAGGATTGGAATGGAGTTCATGTCCCATAGGTATTGATTGATGCAATACTGCTCCATAAAAGTAGGAAGGTTTTGGGACATGCTTTGTCATATATGTACAAATTGGCCTCATATCTTCTCGGCGTCGTTACTGGTTGTAGAGTGAAAAACATCTGATGGTTTGCAAGGTTGTGTACTTGTCTAACTGACATTCAAAGAAGTTCTTGGTGCTGACTGGGAAATGGCTACTTCGGCATTGATATCTAAATGGAGGTGCTTCTGTACTGTTTTCCTGATTATTCTATACCCATGGGTATGATTGGCATTGACAGAAACTGAAAAAGAAAAAGTTGGCCAAGTTCCAGGTATCAAGAAGTGCTGAAAACTAATTAAAAATTTAACTGAGGTGAAAAGTTGTAAATGAAGAATTATCTTAGTTTGTTCATAATGTAGTTGATAAGAAATAATTCTTGCAAATTTTGACATGCGTTGCCAGCCTTTTGTCTTTGAAAAGAATATTTTTTTGTTTGTTGACGGCAAATAATGTGTGGGAGTGTCATGATTCAACTCAGTTAAACATAGCCATAGTTCTAAACAAAAAACATAGCCCTAGTCAAACATAGCAACAGTTCCAAGAAGAAAAACGTAGCCATTGTTGTCGACCAAGAAAAGGAAAACATTGATGGAAATGTAGAAACAGCATTGGGAAACAGTGACCTAAAAAACTATAGGAAATGGGAAGCGCTTTAAATTAGCAAGAAATAGGTCAGACGCCAATAGGTCTAATTTTTTTTTAAAAAAGGAACAATAGGTCTAATGTTAGAGACCCAAAAACCATAAATAGGTCATCTGATGTTTATCATGAGCAAATTTTTCCTTAACATAACGTTTCATACAATTGGCAGCGCAAGTTCTCCATGAGGCCTGAAGGGAATGGCGCCATGACACCTGCAGATGTAGCAGATCTAATGTCAGAAATGAAGCAGCCATCAGCAAGGAATGTCGTATCGGATATCGGTAAAATATCGGTCGGCCTAAGAGACGAAATATCGGAGATATATCGGAGATATATCGGAGATATATCGGAGATATTGCGTAAAAAAATATCGGTCGTCAAAAACTAGTTTTTATCATATATTTTCAAAATCTAACTTCTAAAATGAGTTATACTAATTTAAACAAAGAATAGATTTCAAAATATGCATAAAAGGATAGAAAACAAACATGAAAGTTTTTTTTTCCCAAAAAAAAAAAAAAAAAAATTTTTTCAAAATTTTTTTTTTTTAAAAAAATAATTTTTTTTTTCAAAAAAGGCCGATATATCGGTCCGAAACCGATATATCGGCCGCGATATTTGGAAAAAATGTAAAAAACGATACTTAATGGTATCGGAGTATCGGTTTGTGTCCGATACCGATATATCGGCGATATATCGCCGATATATCGGCGAGCTGGCATTCCATGGCCATCAGCCGAGGAACTTTTCGATATGGCAAAATCCCATGAGAAAGTAAGCTGGGTCGGCTGCTCACGAGCCGAGCCCAAGATTTCTCAACTTGAGCTCGGCTCGTTGGGCTCGCGAGCTCGATCCATAATTCGAGCTCGGCTTAAAGCAAAAATTCCTATTTCGGTTTGATTCGAACCCAAACGCAAAGGAGCATACTCAAGACTTTAACCAGTTGACCTACAAATATTTTTATACTCTTTATGTAAAAAAAAAATATTTATTACATATTTGAAGTGGGCTTCACTGATAATTTTTTTTTATAACGAGGGGTGTCGAAGTCCTTAGAACCCGACTATGAAACTGATCTCTTAGAGCACTGCATCCTGCCGCCAATCCCCTTGGGTGCATACAAAGCCCACCCATCATACGCATCAGGTAAATCAGGATATAATCTAGAGTGGGTGGCCAACGGAGTGGGGGGTTTGAGCTCAAAATATTTGCTCAAGGGAAGCGTGTTCTATTTATCACACAAACAGCCCGCTAATCAACTTCACTAATGTTGCATCTTAATATCAAACCCGGGTCAATCCAGTTCTCGAGGACCTCCGCAGTTACTATATAATATAATAAACGAAAAAATACAGAGAAAATAAACAAAGGAAAATCCAATAACTCATTTGAATACATAATCATAATCATAATCAATTAGCGCCTTTTCCCAACTATTTGGGGTCGGCGACACGGATCTTACTCCTCCATTCCAGCCTGTTTTGGGCTACCTCTTTTGTAAGAGATAGTAAAGTCAAATCCTTTCTTATTAGCTCCATCCAAGTTCTCTTAGGTCTCCATCTCCCTCTTTTAGCATCGTTTACCTGTATCCCTTCTAATCTTCTCACAGGGGCATCTAAAGGTCTTCTTTGCATATGCCCATACCAACGCAACCTACAAATAGCCCAATTTATTTAAAACATTGAGATCACGCGCAGAAAAGATCTAACTCGCTGATTTACATCTTAGAAGACTATGGGTTTTGATTTTAAGTGAAGAGGCGTTCAGATTAGATCCGACGGATGGAATTGTTACAACGATTCTTAACCCAATCCAAAGAAAAAAAATAAAGAAATAAAATAACCCGAGCCGAATGCTCAGGTGTTTCAGCCAGAACATAGTGCTCGAGTAGAAGCTCGACCACTGGTGAAAACTGAACGACGTGGTGAGGTCGACGAAGGCATTTACTACACAATATAATAAACCAAAAAATACAGAGAAAATAAACACAGAGAAATCAAATAACTCATTTGAATACGCAGACAGGTTTTAAAGAGCCTAATTTATTTAAAACATTGAGATCACGCGCAGAAAAGATCTAAGTCGTTGATTTACATCATGTTTTATTTTGTATAGGTTCAAGTACTCGAACTGCAAAACAACAAAATTAAAGCCATTATGCGTGTTTTGAAGTGCCAAAGTGACCCAAGAGCTGAGATTAAGTGTAGAAAAAGATCTGAACCGTTGATGTCTATTTAAGAGAAGACGGGCGCAGAATTAAACTACGGGCGTTCAGATTCGATCCGACGGATGAAGATGATACGACGGGTTTCAGCTCAATTGAAAAAATAATAAAAGGAACCGATCTAGTTTGTCGGGTCGGGTCGAAATAAAAAAAAAGAGATGAAACCCGAGCCATCGGCTCGGGTGTCTAACAGAGCGACTGACAGAGCAGAGCTCGAGCTTTGCTCGAGCGATGGCGAGGGGCCATGGTCCGATGGCGCATTGGGTTCCGGCGACGGTGAGGTGGCAAGGTCACGATCGGTAAGGCTGATGGCGGAAGTTTTGAGGCGAAGGAGCGATGGCGAGCGGCTAGGTTCAGGAACAGAAGACGGCGCAGAGCAAGCAACGGCCATCGGTGAGGGGAGGCTGACAGGCGACGGCGATCGGCGAGCTCACGATCGGGGGCGAGATTGACGGCGACGGCGTGATCGCGAGGAGCAGAACACGGTGAGGTCAACGATCGGCGAGGCGACGCGACGGCGATGGCGAGGCTGACAGTCGACGACGACGGCGGCCATGGGCTTGAGCTCACGATAGGGGGCGAGATCGATGGCGACAGCGTGATCGCGAGGAGCAGAACACGGTGATCAGGAGCACTGTTTCAGACGATTTCTGGTTTGAAAAATTTCTGTTCTTGATTTGTTGAGCTGATTCTCGAGCTCGAGCTAAACGAGTCGAGTTTTTTCGAGTCGAGTTAGAGGGTGGCTTGAGCTCAAGCTTGTGTCGAGCTAGGCTCGAGTCGAGCCAAAGTTTGAGTCGAGCCAAAGTTCGAGTCGAGCCGAGTCGAGCTGGAAAAACTCGCGAGCTGATTCGGCTCATGAACACCCTTAGACTCATAGAGCTGACCAAACAGATCAACCCTTCTCATTCTCAGAAGCAAGAACCATGGAAGAATACTCTAAATCTTATGTATTAATTAGGTTCATCATGTGCTTAATCATACATCTGGTGCCACATATTTTCTCTCTTTTGAGTTAGCCAAGAAACATAATTAAATACACACTTCTCCACACTCACAATGATGTAAATGAGTTTTTTATACCCCCTTGAAGTAGAATGAATAAATTATCACATACACAAAGCAAGATTAATAAAGAAATATTTCATCAAACATTTGGAAGGCACAAATTTAATATGGTTCACCGCCAAGGCAATAACTACGTCTACGAGGTTTAAAGACCAAATCCGCTACTCAGCAGCACTCTTGGGTGATGAAACTAGAGAACATTACAGCTGATTCATGGAATTCCTCTGGTGACTTTGTGCTAACTAACATAGGCAGGACTGTTCTGTAAGGATGAAGTTGATTACAAGAGACATCATTCAAGTCTTCAAAGCAGTGGCTTATTTAAGACGGGTCAAATAATCTTGGACCCAAATAAGTTAAGCCATTAAAAGCGGAGCCAAAGAATTTATGCTAGCTGTGCTCTCATGCTTGTATTCATATCATGAAACAGGAAATTTTGCAGCCAACATATTTGGTGACTTTTGTATCTCGAAAAGATTTACTTCTTTGAAGTTGTGGTTAGAGATATTGGTCAGATGATAACCAGGACGAATGATAAGTAGAAAATCAAGAGACTTCGAAAATGATTTGGACTATTGACAGTGTAAAGAATACTTTTTCAGTTGTGAAAATGCCTGACATTAGATCGTCCTTTTATTTATTGGGCAATCATTGCACGTCTACAGAATGAAGAACGATGTTCTGAATTTATGTCATCTTTTATAAAATTTTTAACTTAAGAAGATGAGAAAAATTCAATACGAACGGAAGATAGTGAAAGAATACATATTTCACGTTCTCAAAAATAAATCCTCTGTGCTGGAGGGTCACTGAGGCGAAGTAAAAAAAATGAATGAAACCATTGAGAATGGGGAAGAGCTGCTGGTATGCCACAATGGTATCTAATACCTGTTCACCAAGGGGGCTGGGAAGCAAGGAAGATGGGAAGAGTGCCACCAGATAAAAACGCATAAAAATTTGATCCATTCTGTTTTCTAAATCGATGAGTGTTATTAGAAAGAAAAGAAAAGAAAACATGAAAAATAACACCGTTGACCAGTTGTAAGCACAAGAAATAATTAATTAGGAAAATAAGTAAAACATTCATTTTCCCTCTTCTTCAGGCAACCATTGTAAGTTGTAACGTCAAATGGTTTCAAATAGATGCTCCTCAACTACGTTAATATTTTCCATCAGATGATCAATGAGAACCGGAAATAAATACAAAACAAGAGGAGACTGAGTCTAAAATCCTATTATGCAAAATCAAAGCAGTCCATTTACAAATAATGTCGTAAAAGACTGCTAAGTCCACACTTACAGTTCATATTGCCTAACAAGGACTCAGAGACAACTACATACAGACCAGTTGATCCCCACATTCTTCCCCAAACCGACCTTCCCAATTGGCATTTTACACATCATCTTGGAACAGGTCTTAGACTCTCAATATCTGAAGCTTTGTGGCGAAGGCAATTGCTACCCAGTCTGGCTGCGATGATGACCATTGCAACTGCTCAATCTCTGCACCAGCTGTATAGGCCAGGATTGGATCAAGCCCTCCCTCCACTGGCTGTCCCATGGATGAAAGGTCCCAAATCAATGCCTGTGAGTCATCCCCTGCAGTACAGATATGGCACGAACTATGAGGTGCCCAGGCAATGGCATTGACACTCGCCTGGTGCCGTTGTAATTCCACTACTGGCACCGTCGGAAACCGGATATCCAGCACCACAACCTTGGCACTGTCCATAATAATAGTCGCCATGTACCTGATGGAAAAAAATACACCATTCATAAGGCTATTCTCCAGTTGAGTTCCATAGAAGCTTCGGTTTCTAGGCTCTAAAGTATGTACATTAAGTTGGTTTTGTCCTGTTTAAAAAGGAGCTCCCATCTCGTATGTAGAGCACCTCCACCCAGAACTTGATTAGGGGAAGCTTTACAGAAGCACATCAATATTTTAAGTTTTCAGCCTCAAGTTTGTAATCTTGTCAATCTAAGCAACCATATGCTAGGCTTCACTAGAAATAAATAATAGAGGAATCTAGCAAGCTTCAAATCAAAAGAAATAATTAGTTGGTGACATTGAGCTTGCCATTACATCTGTTCAATTGTATCACATTTCTTAGAAGTTAGTCTCTCATATTCTACTCTATTCGTTTTGCTTTGTGATGTGCTCAATGGTGTCAATTATGACAACATACATTTTAGAGAATCAATGCCAACTCGGTATCATATATACCACCACTTAAGAAGTTGATCATTAAAATGATAGTTCATATCAAGGGAGTAAAATCTAGATCAATTCTTTCTCCTCATTGGAATCCAAAAAGTAGACTAAAGCAGAGACTAACAATAATCTACCACAGTGACAAATGTGAAGGACTGGCCCACAGCCCAAGACAAATGACAGCTACTATATTGATACATGCTACATGCTTTAGATATCTACTGCACCTCTGACTATCAAGATTACAACCCAGTTACCCATAATTATCATCAGGAAAAAAATGAATATTAGCTTCTGTTCTATTATACATGATCCATACAGTTAGAACCTTATTAGATTCTTGCAGGAATGGCCATTTCCTTTTTCAGACTATGCCTACAGAATCCAGAGATACATCACAGATAAAAGCAGCAAAAGATTTGACCTTTGCATCAAATGAGTACTAATTTATGGTTCTCAAGACTAATTGTAATGGAGAGGCTTGAAGAAAAAATGGAGAGAGGTTTGGGGTATATGATCAATGATCAATTTAGCCTTTGGATTTTATTACTGATTAACGGGAACATCTGCTCCTCTTTATCTACTTATCAACCCTAATTACATCATCGCTAATCATGACCGAGCTTTGGGAGAGAAACAAAATATTATATTTTATCTCATTTCAGAGTGTAGAGACAGGTAGGAGAGCTTCCAGGATATAATCAGTATAACCAATGTCATACTCTAATAGTCCTGGATACAGCATGGGTACCTATGAACTGTGGTGCATATAAAAAGATATGAGCATCTGATCAGTCAAGACTTCATATCAAACTTTGTAAAAGTGCCTGGGAATCTGGGATGGTCAAGTACAGGGTCCCAGTACTTTTAAAACTTGAGCAAGTGAAGCCTAATAAAGGAAACATGACTTTTTGTATGTAATTTTATTGAATGCAGCAAAATAAGCTTAAAGCTAAACTATCGATTTTGTAGTCTAAGTTTCTAATACTGGTTATTCCTTTTTTTCCACTAAATGAAAAACCATATATCAAAGAAATACATATTTCTTCCCAGGAAGAAGACACAATACCAAAAAACAAAGAAAGACAATTACGGTTTGTCCTATAACTTGTAATCAACATATGAAAGCTCACCTAGGGAAGGATTTTCTATAATGAATAATAAAAGCTTCGATCTTTCAAACAAAGCAAAGAGAAGACTGCCCTTCCCATCAGACCTATTCAAACATATCATTTTGGTTACAAGTTTGTAACTTTCTTGTTCTGTTAAAATTATTTTTTATGGTGCCATTTTTCACAAAAAACATGAAAGAGAAGATCAATACTCAGTATCCTATTTACCACTGTCCAAGAAATTGATCATCAAAAGGATATTTATATGGAAGAAGTAAGAGCTAGATAGATCCTTCTTCCATTTAACATCACTAAAACCACAGACCAAGACAATGCTCGTTACTTTTCCTCTACGCCTGAATCAGTCAAAAGAACAACATAAGCCCCTGTAGTTGTGTGAAGAGAAAGCACAATATATATTCGATCCTAAAATAAACTAATGAACCCCTAGCTTACTGGCTTCTTAAGATGAATGCATGTGCCCTTCTATATGACAAAATTTAACCCTTTACCGGTCATCTTCACATCTTCGGTACCCATTCTTGTGCACAAAAGAACACCGAATTAACATATGTTCCCAGTTCCCAATTCACGTGGTAGCAAAAGAGAGGAGAGGTTTAAGGTACATAACGAAGCTAGCTTTTTAAGTTACATTAGCAACTTGACATGATCATTCTATTTCTACTCCTGTACGAATCAGAACCACAGAAACATCATAATTACGAATGATAATGCTTAAAGAAAGCCCCCAAAACATTATATTTGCTCTCAATTCACATTGTAAATCAAGAAATTAGCCTTACTTGAACCTATATGTTGTGACCGGTAAGGGTCACAAGGTATCGATCGACGGCAAAAAGGAAAAAGAAGAAGAAAATAAGTAAAAGTAGTAGTTGTTCTATTGCATAACTTCCTACTGAGGAGGACGTCCTCCTTATAAAGTGAAAAGATGGCACGTCTCCCTAGGGGCGCGCGCCATCTGGCCAATATGATGGGCCACTAATTGGCACGGATTATTCTCTATCAGCCCCTTACCTAACAATTAGCCTAAACGGGTCTGATTACAATAAGATACACAATAATCAAATATCCTAATGGAGTAATGCATGGCATGATGGCTGCCGCTGATGATGGGCTGCTGACGTCCCCATACTGGGCCTGGCCTGGCGTTCACAACAATCCACCACGCTCCACTATCGCCTTGTCCTCAAGGCGACCAGTCCAGAAAACGAGCGAGAATGTCGTCTTCCACTTCCCACGTAGCATCGTCTAAAGAACGACCCTTCTAAGACACCAATATCTCCGTAACAATGCGACCGGTCTTGCGAACACGGGACGCAAGCACAGGCATAGCCGTGTCCACGGGAGCCAAAAGAGATAAAGGCCCGCCCATAGTGACTGAAGCTGTTTCACCCACAAATCGGCGCAGACGAGAAACATGGAAAACGGGGCGCACAAGTGAGCCCGGAGGTAGAGCCAGCCGATAAGCCACGGGCCCAACGGCTCGAAGACGGAGTACGGCCCATGATAACGAGGGGCGAGCTTGGCTTGATCTGTTCTGAACAACAAAGTCTGGTGCTGTGGTAGGACGGACACGTAGACCAATTCACCAACCTGGAAGGCCCGATCAGTCCGCTTCTTGTCAACAAGCTGTCTCATACGATTTTGGGCGGCTGCGAGATTGACCTTCAATTGTCAGAGAACCTCATCTCGTGTCTGAAGCAAGTAGTTGACCTCCGCAACGGACGACCGGTGAGGCACATAAGAGAGGACGGAAGGAGGTGGACGGCCATAGACAACTTCAAATGGTGTAAACCCCGTCCGTGTATGATAAGCCGTATTATAATAAGACCACTCAGCCCATGGTAGGAGTTGTAACCATTTACGGGGCTGAACCCCCACGAAACAACGCAAGTATTGCTCCACACACCTGTTGACAACCTCTGTCTGGCCATCTGTCTGGTGATGATAGGCCATGCTCATGGTAAGTTTCGTACCATGGAGAGCAAAGAACTCACGCCAGAACGTGGAAATGAAAACCTTGTCTCTATCCGAGACGATAGTCTTAGGCATCCCGTGCAATCGAGCAATCTCCATGACAAAGGTTTCCGCAACCGTCCGGGCTGTAAAAGGATGGCTCAAAGCACAGAAATGAGCATATTTGGAGAGCCGGTCCACCACCACAAGAATGACCGACTTTCCTTGGACCACAGGCAAAGCTTCCACAAAGTCCATAGAGATATCCTCCCATATCTGATCCGGAATGGGGAGGGGTTGAAGGAGACCCTGCGGAGAGGTAGTGACAGCCTTGGCGCGCTGGCAAGTGTCACAAGCAGCCACATAAGTCTGAATGTCCCTCCTTAGTCCGGGCCACAGAAAACTCTGGCTCACCCGTTTATAGGTCCGGAAGGCACCCTCATGTCCTGCCATCAGTGTATCATGAAAATGCGAGAGAATACGCCGACGCAAGTCCCCACTGTTAGGCACCCATAGCTTCCCTTTCCAAAATAAGGTGTCGCCGTGCCAAGTGAAGGAGGAATCATCCAACTGATGCCCTTGGAGATGTTCGATCAGCTGGCTAGTGTCGGGGTCCTCAGTATAGGCGCAACACAAATCGGGAAGAAAGGGGCAAGTCGGGCCAGTCATAGCCAAAGAGGCACCCTCCGTCGAGCGCCGCGATAGAGCATCCGCGACAGTGTTATCAGACCTCTTCTTGTAGACGATATCATAGTCATACCCCAGAAGCTTGCTAACCCAACGTTGCTGGGAATTGTAGCCGCGCCAACCTGGGTTCTGCGCTACTCCTCTGGCCTCCACGATAGCCTTGAGACTCCTCCCAATCCGCGTCCAACTCACGCTGGACATTTCGTAGGTGGGGATTCATTGTGTCATTTCCTCGAACACCTTGAGTGCTTCGTCCCTCAAGGCCAGATTTGCCCTCTTCAGCGCCTGGGTTAAAGGAACCCAGTTGGATTCCATGTGCTATGGAAGACCCAGCGTTCAGGCCTTGTGTAGAGCCACCGAGCACACTGGACCCCCCCTTGTTGAACTGGGCCACCATGCCCTCCTGGTGGTAACCGTGGCCATCTGGTTGGCCTGGTTCTGTGTCTGGACATTCTCAAGGTTCTGCAGTCGGACACCAAGCGCACTGATCATGGCGATCAGTACCTCCCGGTTGGAATCCGTCGTCGTCCGTGGACTAGTCACCTCTTTTGCCGCCTCAGGTTCCTCCCGATCTCCGGCATTCCCAGTGGTTGTTTGCAAGGAGGCATGATTGCTCTCAGATCGGCACTGCTCTGATACCAATGTTGTGACCGGTAAGGGTCACAAGGTATCGATCGACGACAAAAATAAAAAGAAGAAGAAAATAAGTAAAAGTAGTAGTAGTTCTATTGCATAACTTCCAACTGAGGAGGACGTCCTCCTTGTAAAGGGAAAAGATGGCGCATCTCCCTAGGGGCGCGCGCCATCTGGCCAATCTGATAGGCCACTAATTGGCACTGATTATTCTCTATCAGGGTAAACGGGTCTGATTACAATAAGATACACAATAATTAAATATCCTAATGGAGTAATGCAATGGCATGATGGCTGCTGCTGACAATGGGCTGCTGACGTCCCCCCATACTGGGCCTGGCCTGGCGTTCACAACACTAATATCTTTCAGTCCTGAATTACGACATGGGTACCCACGAATAGTGTCTAAATTACATTATCGTTGCAAATGATTATGCTCAGAAAAAGCAACCCTAATGTTATATTTGCTCTCAATTGATATATTAACATGCTATCGAGATATGTGAGCATCTGATCAATCAAGTTATAATGTAATTGAAAGATTGGTATTGCTGTTTACCTGGGGTCTTGCTTGTTCCAACCGAGGCGGACGAGCGGGGTATCGGGCTCTGAGCTCTCGTAGATAATGGTCGAATGCTCCTTATCTCGCAAGTCGAAACCCTCACTGATCCATCCGCCGACACCGACGCAAACACGCCCACCCCCGCCCCATGCGATATCATACACCTCCTTATCATGCGCAATCAGCTGCGTATCCACAACCTCCCGCTCAATATCCCAAATCGTACAAGTAGTATCAATGCTGGAGGTCCCAATTCGGCGGGGCTCCTTCTCGTTCCAATCGAACGACGTCAGGGGCTCACAGAACTCGGAGTTCTTGTTGCCATTGAGGAGAGACTTGAGGGTGGTCTGGACTCGGAGATCTGCCAAATGCGGAGGAAGTCTCCGGAGGTGGCAAGGAGGTCGGGGCGGGCGGCGTCGCGGTCGGGGAGGAAGATGGCCTTGGTGGGCGGGTAGGGGTGCTCGAAAAGCAAGGGCCGGGTCGGCGCGGATCTCGCCGGTGGAGTCGTCGAGCTGGACGATCTCCACCCGGTTCGGGTACTGCTCCAGCAGCGACGCGATGGCGAGACGGTACTTCTTGTCGCGACGGACCGACCAGTTCATGGCGTAGATGTGCCATGGGGCCTCGTAGGTGTAGATTTCCGAGCGTTTTTGCTGCTCGTCGGAGCCCTCCGGCGCCGGATCGCCGCCGCTGCCCATCGGTGGTGTTGGTGACGGAAGCGTTCGATGAAATGCGGCAGTGAAGACAGCTGACTGGGGCGGATGTGTGTAGCTCGAAGGGCTTTTTTAACGTGTGTGTTTTGTTTATGAGTCCAAATTAGGGGTGTTCACGGACATCCGCCGTCCGTTTATACGTACGTAACTGTTCCGTCCGACAATTTCTTTCTCCGTGCCACGGACAGACTTTTTTTATCCGTCTTAGGCTATTGTGGATGCGGACATTATATTGTCCCCGTTCGCGGCTGTCCACAGAAGTCCTCAATTATTTTACCATTTACTGCATTAGGGCTGTTTGGATGTAAAAGAAAGTCCCTTTAGCTTTTTTGCCTCTTTTTAAAGGAACTTAAATATGTTTTATAAAGAAATATAGTCTTTACCCCTCACCTATTTCATCTCTAGCGGCCACAACCAGAGCAAGTAACCAGCAACCGTGGCTAGCCACTATTGAAGTTGGCCGATGGCCAACTGCAGCCGTGACTCGCCAATTGCAGATGTGAGACGGAAAGGAGAAAGAGATAGAAATAAAAGAGAGAAGAGAGGAAGGAGGAAGAAACTAATTTGGAGAGACCAACAACTGGTGGTGCCTGTGGTGATTTGCAATGGAGGGAGAGGATAGGGTTGTTCGGAAAAGCTCTTCCTGCCACCCCCACCACCCACCTCCTCTCCATCCTACCGTCCTCCTCATCCTCCCTCGGCTGCCACCCCCACCCCCCGCTGCTGCTACTTCTCTGTTACGACTCCTTAGCATTAGGTTATTAGGCTATTTACTTATGCCGCTCCCTCTCATGCCTCGGCTTCAACCCGGCCAAGTCCAATCCCCCGTCCGCCTTCCTCATAGCCAAATCCCCCCTCGATCTCACCATCCCCCACCTCCTTCGCCTTGCCGACATTACCTCCTCCCCCATCCTCCGCGAACTTCTTTAGCTTGATGTCGAAGGCTGTCTCCTCTGTCACTTATGCGGCAACCCCGGGCTTAGAGTCGCCCGTTGCCCACCACCCACTGTCCGCCGCCCCAAACAGAAATGGCACTCCGGCGATGACGGGCATATCAGGAGGATTTTGGAAGACATTTTGAGAAATAGGCGTTCGGAGAAAGTTAAATATCATTTCTACCATAAAACCTCTTCTTGAGGAAGGTTTTGACCATTTGTCTTCTTTCTTGCAGAAAAAATTTTTATGTTAGAAAAGATGCAAATAAATAGGTTTCTGCCTCTTAAAAGTCCCTTTCTAGGTGCATCCAAATATACCTTATTCTACTTTAGTATTAAAAAGCTAAATTGGAGAAATAATTTTCAATTGTGATAGCTTCCACAATTTAGGTGCTATTAAGCTCAAATCTTGGCTTTTGTTATTATCGTATTATCATATGTAGGGATGTATTAAATTTATACTCCCTCTGGTCACTTTTAATTGAGATCATCAAATGTTTTATTAATTTCATTGAGATGTAGGGTCCACAGTAAAACTTAGGCTTTTCGAGCAAGCGGACAAGTCACCTTCCCGAGCGAGCAACTGCCTTTCATCGCAAAGGCCTCTTGACCTCAACCTAGGGTCGCTGCCTGTCAATGGAGTGAAGAATAATTAGGGAACAGTAGTATCTAATTTTGATATGCATATTTTTATAATTATCTTGATTAAAAGTGCCTAGAAGGAGTATTAGATATTTAAGTTTAAGTGGGGACTATTATTTATTTGAGCTTATATTTCCAATATTCATAGATGCTACATTTAATAGTAGGTTTTTTTAGTATATACATACTTTCACATGAAAACCACACGAACTATTATCATGGAAGAAAATAATTTAATAAAAAAGCAAGTAATTATGGAAAGAAAAACCTCATCCATTTGAATGTCCATGTCCGTCCATGTCCATCATGGACATTGTGGGACACAGACGACATGGACAGCCCATGGTGATATTGCGGACGGAACACCCCTAATCCAAATCATGGGTCCTTCTTGAACTTTATCCACACTAGACAAATTCCACATGCGATGTGCATCTGCTAATAGGACTACATCATCGTATTCATGTATATTACTATTACCTCTTCCATAAAAAAAAACTTGGTTGTATTTAAAAAATTACGGATCCAAAAATAAATGATTGGTTTTGCCCTACACTATAGCCAATGGATCCTCGTGAGCTTGTGGAGGCTTGAAATGCTGTGATTAAGGGGCCGTTTGGGGCGTGATTATTGCAAAAATATCCAGACTGGATATTGGATATATACTGTAGCATCTATGTGGATTTTTATATCCAGATGCTACAGTGTAGCAAAATATCCCATCTGGATGTTTTGCTTTTAATCATGCCCCAAACGGCCCCTAACTCATTTTCTAACGCTAGCATGATTTTTTGGACGGAGTAAGTAATACTCATTATTGTTTAGTATTTTTTATTATAAATTTAATAGGATTAAATTATTTAATTAATAATATTATCAGTCGTCTAATATGAAAATCCTCGTTGAATTGTGCTAATAGGACTACAATCTATATTAATATAATTATTATTAGGAAAAAGTATTGCTTATAACTTATTCCATCCAAAAAACCTAGCTGCATTTTAAAAATTACATATCAGAATATATACCAATAAATTAACTCATTTTTAAATGCAGCCAGAATTTTTTGGACGAAGTGAGTATATAGAGCTCAATAGCATACTAATACTCCCTCCATCCAATAGTACCTGTCTGGATTAGAAAACCAAAATGACTAGACAAGTAAAATTGGACTGAGGGAGTATCATAAGTCTTATTGCATCAGTTCACTCGTTTTAATAAGACGCCTAAATAAAGAATTGGGGCGGAAAACATTCCAAATTGTCATGGGCTCACGCTTGGCTTCCTGGCCCTAATAGAAGGCATAAAAAAGACCAAAAAAAGGCAAGCTTAGTGCGTTTGGACTCCTAGCCTTGCTTGGAACCCCATTGGCCCGCATCTGATTTGATTTTAATCAGCCACGGGAAAGGTCACATAAACCTAGTGGCTATTTAGACCCATGAATCTCCTCCGTCCCCCCAAAAATAAAGAATACTTTTCCCATTTTTTAGTACTTCTGTACCCCATACTTTCCCATTGTTTTTTTCAGTGTCCACCGTAACCCAAAATGAAGAAATCCCTCTATCCCATGGAATTTCATATCGGCGATATATTGCCGATATATTGATATCGGGTCCCACCCAATAAAATGAGATGACCAAATATCGGATTGTTCAGTTTTTTCAAATATCGCCGATATATCGGTTCGAAAAAAAGTAACTTTCTCATTTATTTTCCATCCTAATATGCATATTTTAAAATCTATGATTTGTCTAAATTATCATAACTCATTTTAGAAGTTAGATTGTGAAAATATATGGTAAAAACTAGCTTTTGACCACCGATATTTTTTTATAAATATCTCCGATATATTTCCGATATATCTCCGATATTTTGTCTCTTAAGCTGACCGATACGATACCGATATCCGATACGGAATTCCATGCTCTATCCCCACCCTCTCCAACCCTTTTTAGAGAGCATAACAAAGCTCCCGACCTGCACGGGATCGACGGTCGTCTTCCTCTCCAGCGCCGACCATCTTCTTCGACGATGTGCTTCATATCCGATGGCGGGCATGTTTTGCGGCCCATGATTTTGGAGACTGATCCTCGCCACATTACAGTCTGCATAGCGGGAATGGTCCCCGTAAGTAAGCATCCGAGAGAGGCCTTTTTTGGGCATATGATTTCGGGGACTGATCCCCATGACCGCAAACCGGAGAAGGGTCCTTCTGGGCCATTTTTGGTCGAGGCGCGTTAGGGAAGAGGGGTGTGGTGGCCATATCTAGGCTTGTCGTGGCCAATACGGCCAAAAAAATTGTGCTTTTGCGGAAGAGGGGGAGGGAGAGGAGGAAGAAGAAGTTGGAGAAGAGAACAAATAATAAGAAGAAGAGGAGGAAGAAGAAGAAGAAGGTGAAGAAATGGAGCGACTTTGCTAGCACAGCCATCTGAAAAAGGAGAAGGAGATGGGGATATGCGGGGGGATATTCCCTATTAGGTGAGGTTCAAATGAGAGATTTTAGAAATTATGCCCGGGCACACAAGTATGGAAGACACAAAATTTATTGGGTTCTAAATAGCCTCATTCTAAACCTAGTGGTAGGATCATCAACGACTTGCTCCTTTTCCTTCATGCATCGACATGACGACATGGATGGACTTATTTGGGAATTTGATGTTGCCCCGTCATGCACAAACCATGGCATTACCGGGAATTTGAAGTCTTTTAAACTGAATTTGATCAATTATCCAACTGATTTCATTTTTATGCAAAATTTAGCTATCAATCCAATAAAAAATCATAAATCTTGTGCACGAGAATATATCAATCTCCATGACCCAATAAAGTAAACCATTAGGATTATCAAAGTTACGAGGCTAAGATTCTCATAGCTACAATAATATATTTAACTGCAAACACAAAAAAAATGATAATCACCAACGTTACATGTTCGCTGTCCTTAACCGCAAATTCCATCTCCCAAGCAAGTAAAGCATTAACTTCATGATTTGCCACCAAGCAGCCACATGAGAGTTTTCCACATTACGTGGCCAATGAGCCAGGAAATCCATATTACCTGTTTTTTTGGCTGAAATACTCTATATGGCATATAAACTTCCAAAATTGCCCTCTCACATCCATAACACCTTCAACCAAAACCCCGCACTGATCATACAGCGAGGAGGTTCCCGGAGGTGTCCCTCTCGGAGGCGGAGGCTTGTCAGAAGAGAGACAACATTTTGTGGCAGCCCAAGTGAGTTTTGGTAGCTTTCTTAGGTCAAATGACCTCTTCTAACTGTGAGCAGGGAGAAGAAGTTCGGCAATGCGGCCCGAAGAAACACATTCAGATCGTCCCCATTATATTGTAAAAGTGGTACGGCACCTACAAAATCAATTGATTTTTTTTATTCACATGTACTGGGAACGAAGAAAGTTAATTTTTTACTAAGTATTGGAGTAAGGCAAAAATTGTGTACTCATGCACATGACATGAATTATAATCGTGTGTATGAGTACATGATTTCATGACACATTTGTCTTTTAAGCGAGTACATGATATTTGAATTATAGTCGCATGTATGAGTACACGATTTCTTGATAGTATTTTAGGTTTATGATCTTAGGGGTTTGTAGTGACTGCTAATAATGGAAAAAGTAGATGTTTCTCTATGCTATGATGGATTATTTAGAAGTCCTGATGACTACGTTGGTGGGAAAGTGAAGTTGATGACCATTGACACACAGGTAAAGTTCTTTGATCTATTGATACAAGTTGAAGAAAGATTAGGATGCAAGTCTACAAGGGGTAATGTATCCCTCAAATATCTAGTTACATCTACATCTCCATATATACCATACTTCCTTGAGGATGATGAAGATCATAAATCTGTCTTTAACATTCATAAGAAAGCAAGGAGGGAGTTAGCGTCACAAGGAAGGAGGTTGAGCATACATGTGGCATAAAGCTGGGAACAAAAGATCATCTTTTAGCTTCACACATATGGATTGCAAGGAATTGCCATGCGCCTACGTTGTCCTCATTTTGCTTTTTCAACAATTTAAAAACTCATCAATCACCCGCATGAATTCAAACACAACAAGGGTTAGTGCAAATATCATGGTAATGAAAACATGACTTGTAAGAATATCATGTGTTTTCATACATGACATCTTCATGTGCCAACACTTCACAACGGAGTAGTGTATTCGAACACACAAGTTTGCAAATAGTTGTGTACGTTAATATGTAAAAGCCAAGTTAGATATACATACATTGGAGTGAATTTCCTTGCTTTGTAGCATATCAATGTAGTCCATATCCGTTAGTGTATTGATCAGACGCGGATCGTCGAATTGAAGCATGTTGAATGGGTTTTTGCAAAGAGATCAAAGATTCAACTGTTAAAAAGCTTAAGTAGGTTTTAAAAGCTCCAAAATGCATTAAAGTGGGAGTTCAAAGTCATAACTCATTGGGGCAGTTGATCAGTAATTAGAAGAGAAGAAGGGCATGAGTTTAATGTGAAGAACCATATATTTTAGATTCGATGAATGAGAGCAATATGACAGGTTTTTAAATGAAAAAAAGAAGAAGAAGAAAGAATAGTCGAGCTCGTGCTTGGCTGCTCGAGTAGAAGAAGCGAAGTGCTTGATGGGGCGAGGTTTTGACTCTCAGGATCGATTGGAATGCTCAAACAGAAGTCGTCTTGGATTTGGAAGGCTCGATACGGATTGGAATTGGAGAATTTATGATTGGTTGAGTTTGGATTTGGACTAGAAATTACAAAGGTCTGTTCTTTTTGGCTTGAATTGGATTTGAAAAGCTCATACGTGTGTGGGATTAGCTTGAATCTACAATTGGATATCAGCCTGATATAAGTCTCTTTGATTGCATGCGTGGCAAGGATTCAAGATGGGAATAGAACCGATTTGGGATTTGGAGAAGCGTCCTCGACTTGGAAAGATGAACAGATGTGCTCAATTGGGATGGACTCGGATTATGGAGCGGGATTTTAATTGAATTGAATACTTTCGGATTGGTTGGTTTGGGTTCTTGATTTGGATGCTGGGATAAAGGTTGGACTCGCTCGTTGAGAGCTATAAAAGGAAGAAGTTGCAGCAAAAAAGGGGGCTGGACAGTAGACTAGAAGCAAAGAGAGGAGCATATTTGTGAATTGTAACTTCATCAATAGTCATGTCGCCTTCAGCCCGACAAAAATAGAGTTTTCTTTCGTCTCTTATGGATTTTTAATTTTATTTGCTAAGGCTAGGATGAAGCCGTGTAATTTGTAGGAGTTATATGCCCATGAGAATTTATTGTTATTCTTCAATTATGTTCAATTGAATATTGCCCTTATTTTTTGTGATAGAGAGTTCTTTTGGATACAAGTTCAATTCTATTCTTCTTGTGATTTGGAAGATTATTTAGTGCTTGAGTTTGTAATTTGTGGAATTAGATTTGGGTATTAATTGTAATTTGCTTATTATGGGTACAATTAATGATTTGAATATAATCTTGTTAAGTATAACAGGACATACATTTATTTTTGATACATAGTGCTCAAAGATAATACTTCTGGTAGTGGAGTAGATTGAATTCATTCTCTATGAGATAAGTTGAGGATAATAAATGATCATGGGTATGCTCTTGCAAATTATCATGTGGTGTTCCGAAGCCTTAGTCTCTTGCTCATTGATTTTCCTACAGTTTCTGTGAAAATTTGATTTCTTGCTCTAGTTTAATTTTAGATTGTCCCAAACATATACTTAAGTTTTTGTCCCTGTGGTTTGACCTCGAACTCACCGAGTTAACTTTATTACTTTGCTATATCTATGATTGGGTAAACAATATTTAAGTTGTACCAAGTTTTGACGCCGTTCTTGGGGAACAACGGGAAAATTTGAATATTTAATTACTAATTTATTCATAGGTTTTTGTAGTTTTAAAGCTAATGTTATATTTTGTTGTTTTGCATCTTTTTTATAAGAAAAGGAAGAGGGCAACAAAGAGTGAAAAAGGAGTGGAGGGGGTTAATCTCAAACAAGTTGCTTTACTTTGGATTTTCTCCAAATTTAGTAAACTTGTTCCATTTCTTTTAGTTTATGTGTATCATATTCATGTGCTCGTGGAATAGAGATACTCGTAGTTGTTTGGTTAGAAGTGATTTTGACACTTTGGTTGACAATCCTTTGTTTGAGTATTCTGTTCACTTTCACACACCACACATAATGGTTGATGATGCTATTAATCATAATGGTGAGAATGAGGTTCAAGATAATGCATCACTGCAACCCTTGTGTGACTACTTGCAGCCTACGCACACTAGCACTCCCTCATGTTTTATTTTGCCCTTACAAGCACACAACTTTAGTTTTAAGCATGGAATGATACAATTGCTTCCCAAATTCCTTGGTGTAGAGTATGAAAATCCTTACTCACATTTAAAGGAATTTGAGGAAGTATATGCAACTTTTAATGAACAAGTTTGTAGTGATGATGTCATTAGGCTTAAATGGTTTCCCTTCTTTGTGAAGGATAAGGTCAAGACTTGGCTAAATTATTTGAAGCCTAGAAATGAAAGAACTTGGAAAAAATGCAAACTGAATTTCTTAAAAAAAAATTTCGAGTCCATAGGAGAAATGCTCTTAAAAGACAAATAACAAATTTTGCCCCAAAACAAAATGAGACATTTTATCAATGTTGGGAGCATTTTAAAGATTTATTGAATGCTTGTCCACACCATGGATATGAGAGGTGACTTACTATTAGTTTTTTCTATGATGGAATGACACCTCCAATGAAATAATTTGTGTGCCACCTATGTGCAACAGAGAATTTTTCGATAAAAACCTAATGAGGCCCTTGAATATCTAGATCAAATAGTTGAAGACTCTGATTCTTCATATCCCACTAATCCCTCTGAAATTTTTAGCAAGCTTAAGTCTCTAGTTACTAGTGGGGGGATGTATCACCTCAGGGAAGAGGAGGATTTGAGTGCTAGGGTAGCCTCTTTGGCCAAAAAAGTAGAGGCGATGTAATTAAAGAAGATTGGTGTTGTGAAGTGTGTTTCAAGGAAAATGCCTCTAGAATTTGTGACGTCATAGGACACCCAACACATGAGTGCCCTACCATACCTGTCTTCAAAGAGGTGTTACATGACAAAGTAAATTTTATGCCCACTTTCAAGAAGTAATCTCCTTAAGGGAAGAATATAATCCAGGATGGAGGAATCACCCCAATTTCAATTGGAGGAATGAAAATGCTACACACACACCAACTCCTCAAACGTCTTCCAGTTATACTCCTTATGTTCCACTTCATAGAAAGACACTTGAGGAGACACTGCAAGCATTCATGCAAGGGCAGATAACTATTAATCAATAAACCTCACAAAACTATTTCCGTTGTTTATATTCATCATTCTATTACGAGTATTGATATCTATAAAATATACACATTTTATATGCCTTTCTGCCTATTTGTTAGTCGTAATTTTAGTTGAAGTAAGGATAATTAATTGTTAATCATGATTAGGTGAGTAATTAGGAGTTTAATGAATAAATGTGCTTAATTAATTAATTTAGATGTGTTAATTAGATTTATTGGATTTACATTTTATAATGCGTCTAAATGATATTTAATTTTATTTATGTAGGTTTTGAGAGTCCAAGTGCAGATCGTCAAAAGAGAACGCACGTCAAACTGGTTCGATGCTGAGACTGAAGATCCGATGGATGGAGTCGATACGACGGGTTTTAAAGAAGAAAAAGAAAAAAAAAGAAATTGAACCTGAACCTGAACCGACCGGTTCAGTTCCGGTTCGGTTCAGAAAAAAAAAAAAAGAAAAGAAAGAAAGACAGCCCGAGCCGAAGCTCGGGCGTCTGTTTCAGTTGAGCAGAGGGGCGGCTCTGTTCTGAGTATGGCAGCGATGACTACGGCGGAAGAACGACGGCGGTCTGGGCACGTCGAGGTCTCGACGATGACGACGACGGAAGCTCTCACGACGGTGATGGAGGAGAAGCCGGGTAGAAGTAGCAACCGGCGATGGGTTGATGGCGAGCTCTGTTCAAACAGACGGCAGTGTCGAGCTTGATGGCGGACTGTGATCACGACGGCAATGGAGGAGAACCCAATTGACGGCGGAATGGCAGAGGACTTCGCTTCGGCTCAGGATTGGCAGGGGATTTGGCCTCAATTAGGAAGCTGCGCACGGATGCGCGCCCGGATTTGAAACATGCTCGGAACGGAAACCTTCCGCAGATGGACTCGGACTCGATTCGGCACGAGATTTGGTTCATCTACTATTTGGAAAGTGACGGATTTTTGGAAGAACAGAGGCAGCAGTATAAAACAGAGAGAAGGAGGCCGAATTGAAAAAAAACACAGAGCTTTTCACAGAGGAAAAACAGAGAGAAAAGGAAGAGATTTTTCGGCGTGATTTGGCCGGATTCCAGTGGGATCAGGTGGGGCTTTGGCCGGAAGAAGAGAGGTGAGGGAGGAGAGTCGATCGCCGGGAGAAAGGACTGATTTTTGGACCGAATCTGCAACTGCTACAATACTGTTCTTCGAGTGCTACAGTAACCGCGACTCATTAAGGAAGACAATGAACAGTGCGGTGCTACAGTGATTTCGCTATAGTGCTACAATGCGCGTGAACAGTGTTCCTGCAAATAACTTGTCCGACGAACCAGGTTTTTTCTTCTTTTTCATTCATGTCTAGCTAAATTTTATTGTACTAAGACTAGATGAAGCTCTGTTGAATTGTTTGACTCTCAATATTTATTTGCAATTCTAAAGTAGTGATTTTTATTCCATGTGCTTAATATTTTGTTACGATTATTCTGTTGCTCGAGAGAGGGTAGAGTAATTGTTAGTGAAATTAAACTAAGGGTTTGTTAATGTTCGAGAGGTCTTAGCGAATTCTGATGTATTATTTGAATAAAGATTGCATTTTTATGATTGATCTTTGCTCGAGAGAGGGAGATTAATTAAGTTAGATTTAATTGTTTAGTTGCATGTTTGAGAGGGCTGCACACATTACGATTATTCGTGACTTCGAGAGGGGCACGGATAATTGATCACTTGGAATTGTACGGGTTTAACGGAGAGGAAAGCTATTTGGTTTTGGTGGATTCGAAGTCTTAGTATATTTCTCATAATATTATTTTCACATAAATTTCATTGCTTTGTTAAATTAGAACTTTTCATTCTATTATAACTAGTTACGTAAAGAAAAATCAAATCTTTCATTAGAATTAAGTTGAATCAGTCCAAGTCCTTTGGGTTCGACCTCGTTTCCACTTGTCTATATGTAGTCTCGTGCTATTGCGAGTAAAATAGTTAAAAAATTCAATCAATCAATTGGCGCCGTTGCCGGGGACTTGGTAACGGTTTGATTTAATTCTATTTAGTTTAAACATTTCTTTTTAGGATTTTAATAGTTTGTTTTCTTGTCTTTGTAGGAATCACATTGCAGAGGTAAAAGTGACACGCGGATTTCTCGCCAACGTGGAAAGGCCATCCTTTCCCACTGTTTGTCATCTATTACCTCTATTTTTAGTTTAATTTGAGTGTTGCGTGATTTTTCTTTTATTTTTGTGACAATATGCAGTGCTAGTTGTCAACATCTAGGGTTGTTTGTGTTATTTTTGTTTGCGTGATTAGTTTATGCAAGGGCGTAGGTCATTGGGTGAAGACTTAGCAGCTTTCGACAGTGAAATTGAGAGAACTTTTAGACAAAACCAAAGAGGCCAATTAAGTATCACCCACCCTTTGCTTGAAATGGCAGAAGAAAACATGAAAACTCTGAAAGAGTACTACACTCCAAATGCCTATATATCTCCGTCCTGCATTCGAGTACCGGCTGCAACAGCTGGTAACTTTCGAGATTAAGTCCAACATAATACAGATGCTACCATCATTTCATGGGCGAAATCACGAAGATCCATATAGGCATGTGGATGAGTTTTTAGAAATCTGCACAACTTTTCAATTCAACAATCTTACAGATGATGCGGTAAGAATGAGACTATTCCCATTCTCCCTTAAGGATAAGGCTAAAGAATGGCTCTACTCTCTAGAACCAGAATCCATTACCTCGTGGGAAAAAATGCAACAAGATTTTCTTAAGAAATACATTCCCATAGGTAAAACCAACCAAATGAGAGATGCCATCACTACCTTTATCCAACAGCCTTTTGAACAGTTCCATGAGAGCTGGGATAGACTCAAGGACCTCCTTAGGAAGTGTCCTCATCATGCCGTACCTCGTTGGCAATTAGTGCAGAGATTTTATAGAGGATTAACGGATCAGAATCGTCATCTTGTAGATGATTCCTGTGGAGGCACTTTTCTGTTAAAAAAATGAAAATGAAGCGTGTGAACTTTTTGAAAACCTGAGTGAAAATTCGTTGCAACATACGATGGCTAATAGGAGTTTAAATGATTCTTCTTCTTCTACCCTCTCTAAAGGTGGTATGTATGAAGTGAAACAAAAAGATGATCTTTCTAACCAAGTTGCTACATTATCTAGGAAGATAGATCAAATCTTGTGCCTAAAGTCACAAACTCTTGCACACACTCAAGAAGCATGCATTCTATGCTTAAGTCCCATGCATTCTATCCTAGAGTGCCCATCTGCCCCATAATTCCCAGAGCTCATTCAGGAGCATGTCAATGCTGCCCAGACTTATGCTCGAACAGGCAATGATCCATTCTCCAACATATATAACCCAGGGTGGAGGAATCACCCAAATTTTTCCTGGAATCCGCAGAACTAGGGTGTTCCTTTTAACCCACCCCAAAGAGCCAACTTTCAAAATAACCCACCAGGTTTTCAACAACTTACCATGCCTTCCCAATTTTCACAACCCTCTAGAAATTCAGAATTTGAAGACAAAGTCTTGTCTGCTCTACAGAGTATTCAAGCCCAGGCACAATCACAAGCTCAACTTGTGCATTCTCATACTCAATCTATAGCTAAATTAGAATCTCAGATCGGCCAATTAGCTAATTCAATGAGTAAGAGAGAAGAGGGTCGGTTGCCTAGTCAATCAATGAACAATCCAAAGAGTCACTTTATGCTTGAACAACAAACTACTTCCAATGAACATGTGCAAGCTATAACAACCCTGCGGAGTGGGAAACAAATCGAAAACCAGGTTGGTGTTAATGTAAGAGAAGATAAGGATCAGGGAAAAGTAAGCAATCCAGAGACTGATGAAACGGTAGAGACACCACCTACTTTAAGTCAGCCAAAATAGAAGGACACTGTTTCTCCTTCTGAATCTTCTTCAAATACAAAGTCTAAGGCCAATCATGAGGTACCTTATGTACCCCGTGCTCCATTTCCTCAGTGCTTAGACATGTCGTCCCCTTTTAATAAAAACAAAGCTAGGATGGATGAAGTGCTAGAAACCTTCAAACAAGTTAAGATAAATCTTCCACTCCTAGAAGCCATTCAGCAAGTGCCCGCCTATACAAAATTTCTTAAGGACCTGTGCACGCAAAAGCGGAAGTCTAGGACTCACATTTCGAAAAAGGTTTTTCTTACTGAGCAGGTCAGTTCCATTCTGAAACATGACACACCACCAAAATTTAAAAACCCTGGCACACCTACCAT
Source organism: Houttuynia cordata (assembly GCA_039654745.1). Classification (NCBI taxonomy): domain Eukaryota; kingdom Viridiplantae; phylum Streptophyta; class Magnoliopsida; order Piperales; family Saururaceae; genus Houttuynia; species Houttuynia cordata. The sequence continues at coordinate 3,619,774 of CM077507.1, forward strand.
TTCATGTGTCATTGGCGACCATATCATTAATAGGGCTCTTTTAGATTTGGGTGCTAGTGTCAATCTATTACCTTACTCAGTATATGAGAAATTAGGATTGGGAGACTTGCAACCAACATCGGCAACCCTGCAGTTAGCCGATAGATCCGTTAGAAAACCCCGAGGTCTTCTCGAAGATGTTTTAGTTGGGGTTGAGAAATTTTTCTTTCCAGTTGATTTCTTGGTTTTAGACATGGAACCTATGTCTCATGCTTCTCACACCATTCCAGTCATTTTAGGCCGCCCTTTCTTAGCAACGGCCAATGCATGTATCCAATGTCGATCTGGAATGATGGAGATGTCTTTTGGAAACATGAAGATCATACTCAATGTGTTCTAAGCTTCAAAACAAGGAGCCACTGAAAGTGAACAAGAGTGTTCTTTTGTTGATGAAATTGATGACCTTAGGGACGAGACACTCTTGAATGAGCTCATGTCTGACGCTCAAGATCCTACTCTACTCTATTTAGGGATAGAGGATTCTGACATAGAACCAACCGTTGAAGAAATTCATGCGATGTCAGCGTCTCCTCCCTATCATGACTCTTTTCCTTATAGAAATAGAGTAGAGCCTTTACCAATATCTCCCAGTCCATCACTCCAACCTTCCATTGAGTCTCCTCCTCAACTTGAGTTAAAACCACTTCCGAGTTCACTCAAGTATGTTTTTCTAGGTCCTACTAATACTCTCTCTGTTATCATTTCATCTAGCTTGTCTAGCAGCCAGGAGAGTCAATTGCTTAGGATTCTAGTTCAGCATAGGAGAGCCATAGGGTAGACTGTAGCTAATCTAAGAGGTATTGATCCTTCAGTCTGTATGCATCGCATTCATTTAGAGGATGATGCCAAACCTTCAAGAGAATCAGTGGAGATTGAATCCCAACATGAGGGATGTGGTCAAGAAAGAAATTGTGAAACTGCTCGATGCGGGTATCATATACCCCATCTCTGATAGTGAGTGGGTTAGCCCTTTACAAGTTGTGCCTAAAAAGTCTGGCATCACAGTGAAGAAAAGCTCTGATGGAGAGTTAGTTCCAACCCGTGAAACTACTGGGTGGAGAGTGTGTATTGAGTATCGAAAATTGAACACTAAATCCAGAAAAGACCACTTTCCATTACCCTTCATTCATGAGATCTTAGAGAAATTAGCAGGTCAACAATTCTATTATTTTCTTGATGGTTACTCTGGATATAATCAAGTCTCAGTACCTTCGGTGCCTTTGCTTACCGAAGAATGCCTTTTGGGCTATGTAATGCACCTGCCACCTTTCAACGGTGCATGCTAGCCATCTTCTCTGATATGGTTGACAAATTTTTAGAAGTGTTCATGGATGATTTCTCTGTATTTGGTCCATCATTTGATGAATGTCTCCATAATCTGTCATTAGTTCTCAAGCGTTGTGAAGAGAAAAATCTTGTCTTGAGCTGGGAAAAAAGCCATTTCATGGTGCAAGAGGGAATTGTTTTGAGACATGTAATCTCAAAAAGGGGAATTGAAGTCGACAAAGCCAAGGTCGATCTCATCACTCATCTACCACCACCATCTTCGGTGAAACAAATTAGATCGTTCCTTGGTCACGCAGACTTTTACAGGCGGTTCATTAAAGACTTCAGTAAGATTGCCCACCCCTTGAGCAATCTACTAGCCCAAGATGTGCCTTTTATGTTTGATGATGCATGTAGGCAAGCTTTTGACATTCTTCGTACTTTATTATCTACTGCACCTATCATTCAGCCCCCTGACTACTCTCTTCCCTTTGAAATCATGTGTGATGCTTCAGACTATGCCATTGGTGCTGTCCTAGGTCAGAGAGTGAATAAGGTTCCCCATGTCATATATTATGCTAGTAAGACCCTTTCTGATGCTCAATTGAATTACACCACTACGGAGAAGGAACTTCTATCGGTAGTTTATGCCTTAGATAAATTTAGGTCCTACCTTTTAGGTTCTAAGATCATCATTTTCTCTGACCATGCTGCGTTAAACCATCTCTTGTCCAAGAAAGACACCAAACCTCAATTGATAAGATGGATTTTGCTTTTACAAGAATTTAATTATGAAATCCGAGATAAGAAAGGTGTTGAAAATGTGGTAGCCGATCATCTATCTAGAATCCTTGTTGAAACATCTCAAGATGAGGAGCCACTACATGATTTTTTTCCTGATGAACAATTGTTCTCCAACTCCTAAATTAAAACCCCTTGGTTTGCTAACATTGTGAACTACCTTGCAATAGGCCAGATTCCATCCCATTGGAACAAACACGACAAAGATTTGTTCTTTTCTAAGATTAAATCTTACTTTTGGGATGATCCGTACCTATTTAAAATATGTTCAGACCAAGTGATTCGTTGGTGTGTGCCTGAGAATGAGTTTCATAGTATTCTACATTCTTGTCATTCTCAAGCATGCGAGGGAAATTTTGGGGGCAAGAAAACCGCTGCCAAGATTTTGCAGAGTGGATTCTATTGACCAACCTTATTTAAGGATGCTCATGAGTTTTGTAAATCTTGTGATAGATGTCAAAGGTTAGGATCTATCTCTCGACGAGATATGATGCCTCTCCAACCCATTCTTGTGGTGGACCTCTTTGATGTTTAGGGAATTGACTTTATTGGACCCTTTCCACAATCCTTTGGACACCTTTATATTTTGATTGCTATAGATTATGTTTCTAAATAGATTGAAGCAATTGCCACTAAGACAAATGATCATAAGGTTGTGGTGAAATTTCTGAAAGATAACATTTTTTGTCGTTTCGGGATCCCAAGAGCAATTATCAGTGATGGAGGGAGTCACTTTTGTAATAGACCTTTTGAAGCCCTACTGAGAAGCACTCTGTTACACATAAGGTTGCCACTCCATATCATCCACAAACAAGTGGTCAGGTAGAATTGTCTAATCGAGAGATTAAAAAGATTCTTGAAAAAATTGTTAGACCCGATCGGAAAGATTGGTCCTTACGCTTAAATGATGCTTTGTGGGCTTACAGGACTGCATATAAGACTCTCATTGGTATGTCACCTTATCGACTCATTTTTGGAAAAGCTTGTCACTTACCAGTGGAGCATCATGCATGTTGGGCAATCAAGGCTTTGAATTTTGATATGCATAAAGCAGGGTCCAAACGTAAATTGCAACTCAATGAATTGGAGGAGATGCGTCTCGATGCTTATGAGAGTGCAAAACTTTATAAAGAATAGACTAAGCTTTTTTATGACAAATCTATTTTAAGAAAGTCTTTTCAGCCTGATCAGAAAGTTTTGCTCTACAATACACGATTACATCTATTTCCTGGAAAACTCCGTTCTCGATGGTTTGGACCATTCATTGTGAAACAAGTATTCGCAGTAGAAATTCAAAACCCGAAGGATGGCAGTACCTTCAAAGTTAATGGTCAACGATTAAAACCGTACTTAGAAGACAATTTTGACCAGGAGATCATCTATCCCTTGGACGACCCAAAGACCCCTGAGTGAATTGAAGGTCGTGGTCTGGCTGAAGACGTAAAACTTAGCGCTCTTGGGAGGCAACCCAAATTTTATGTTCTTGCTTGTTTTATACTTGTTTTTGTTATTGTAGGTTAATTCTTAACTGTGTGGGGATGCTACAGTCGAGGTTTGGGGGTATATTTAATTTTTCCATATTTATATTATCTCCTCCTTCTTCGCTTATGTGTTTCATGCTTTACATCTACAATGAGGCTCTTCATTCAGGTGATTTCTTTCCTCACTCCTTTTCTTTTATTAGTCATTGTCGTATTATTTTGGTAAACATTGAGGGCAATGTTTCGTTTAGTTTTGGGGGTGTGGAAAAGAAGTGTTTATCATATGTGATTTTTATTCAAAAAAATTTAAAAAAAAAAACCATAAAAATTTGATTAGTTTTTAGGTTGTTTGTTAGTATTTTTCTTAGGTTTGATAGTTTATCCCGTGATGATGCATTTTACAATTCTTAAGAGATTAATTTACATTGGAAGTGTGAGTAAGTATACTGGAGGATAGATAACTTAACTGAGCAGTATTTTTCTGTTACAGTCCTCTTGGATCAAGTGCTTGAGCTAATAAAACTCACTCACACACACTAGTACATAAAGTAATACCCTCTAGAGATTTGTTGAATACTAATCTTCAGTGGGATGTCTTTAGTCAGAGTCATTGGGTGATATGTAGTTGTCCTTTGAGCTTAAAAGATCATGGTAGACCATTTACTTGGCTATGGCAAGGGCTGGAACCGGAAATAGGTTGAGAGTATAATACAACCTGGACAGAATAAAGATGTGTTTGAAAATATGAATGCTGGAAATGAAATTATGAAATGAAAAAAACAAAATGAAAGAAAAGGGGCTGCTTGACTTTATAGGATTAACTTAGGCTGATGCTCGGGCCCGAAGCGGTCTCTTAAAACCTAATGCCCTAAGCCAAATTGGCTGGGAGTCATTGGTCTGAGTCATTGTTAAACCTAAGCATCTTGAAGTCAGGCCTTACACAGTCCTAGCGAAAAAAGAAAAGAAAAAAAAGTCTGTGGTGTATTATCCTCTCAAATCTAGAATGTTGGACCCGAATGAGGCGCGCAGGCATTTGTGCTATCATGAACCTAAAGATTGGGATGACTATGTAGATTCTGATGTTCTTTGGTTAATGGGTAACACTGGATATGTGTAAAATAGAAATTTAGAATCTGTTGCTACAATGTTCTACACTTTTACTATTTACATTATCATGCTATATCATATTGAGCAGAAATTTCCAAGATGAAAGTGTGGAATAAAACCACTTACTTGAGGGCTTCTATATTCCTATTGATTATGAACCAAGTACATATGGTTAATTCTCTTAAGCATTGTAGTCTGCATTTCAAGGGATAATAGGTTTGTTTGTTTTGTAGTGTTTTGATTTGTTTTTACATTTAGGTTAATTAGGTTAATTCCATAAGTACATGTTTGTGGGTAGCATAGCTGCAAACCCTCACGAGACAACACTCGTCCTACTAGGGACACCTAGAGGTTTAACGGCTTGTTGCATATGCTCAATACAATCGTGTTCCCTATGAAAGTGGCATTACTTTTCTAGTTTAGTTTACTTTAGTTGTTTTTGTTGTCTTTGCTTGATTTTGTTTTGCCAGAGGACTAGCAAAATTTAGGTTTACGGGTATTTGATATCTATAAAATATACACATTTTATATGCCTTTCTGCCTATTTGTTAGTCGTAATTTTAGTTGAAGTAAGGATAATTAATTGTTAATCATGATTAGGTGAGTAATTAGGAGTTTAATGAATAAATGCGCTTAATTGATTAACTTAGATGCGTTAATTAGATTTATTGGATTTACATTTTATAATGCGTCTAAATAATATTTAATTTTATTTATGTAGGTTTTGAGAGTCCAAGTGCAGATCGTCAAAAAAGAACACACGTCAAACTGGTTCGGTGCTGAGATTGAAGATCCGATGGATGGAGTCAATACGACGGGTTTTAAAGAAGAAAAAGAAAAAAAAAGAAATTGAACCTGAACCGACCGGTTCAGTTCCGGTTCGGTTCAGAAAAGAAAAAAAAAGAAAGAAAGACAGCCCGAGCCGAAGCTCGGGCGTCTGTTTCAGTTGAGCAGAGGGGCGGCTCTGTTCTGAGTATGGCAGCGATGACTACGGCGGAAGAACGACGGCGGTCTGGGCACGTCGAGGTCTCGACGATGACGACGACGGAAGCTCTCATGACGGCGATGGAGGAGAAGCCGGGCAGAAGCAGCAACCGGCAATGGGTTGATGGCGAGCTCTGTTCGAATAGACGGCGGTGTCGAGCTTGATGGCGGACTGTGATCACGACGGCAATGGAGGAGAACCCGATTGATGGCGGAATGGCAGAGGACTTCGCTTCGGCTCAGGATTGGCAGGGGATTTGGCCTCAATTAGGAAGCTGCGCACAGATGCGCGCCTGGATTTGAAACATGCTCGGAACGGAAACCTTCCGCAGATGGACTCGGACTCGATTCGGTATGAGATTTGGTTCATCTACCATTTGGAAAGTGATGGATTTTTGGAAGAACAGAGGCAGCAGTATAAAATAGAGAGAAGGAGGCCGAATTGAAAAAAAACACAGAGCTTTTCACAGAGGAAAAACAGAGAGAAAAGGAAGAGATTTTTCGGCGTGATTTGGCCGGATTCTAGTGGGATCAGGCGGGGCTTTGGCCGGAAGAAGAGAGGGGAGGGAGGAGAGTCGATCGCCGGGAGAAAGGACTGATTTTTGGACCGAATCTGCAACTGCTACAATACTGTTCTTCGAGTGCTACAGTAACCACGACTCATTAAGGAAGACAGTGAACAGTGCGGTGCTATAGTGATTTCGCTATAGTGCTACAATGCGCGTGAACAGTATTCCTGCAAATGACTTCTCCGACGAACCAGGCTTTTTCTTCCTTTTCATTCATGTCTAGCTAAATTTTATTGTACTAAGACTAGATGAAGCTCTGTTGAATTGTTTGACTCTCAATATTTATTTGCAATTCTAAAGTAGTGATTTTTATTCCATGTGCTTAATATTTTGTTACGATTATTCTGTTGCTCGAGAGAGGGTAGAGTAATTGTTAGTGAAATTAAACTAAGGGTTTGTTAATGTTCGAGAGGTCTTAGCGAATTCTGAGGTATTATTTGAATAAAGATTGCATTTTTATGATTGATCTTTGCTCGAGAGAGGGAGATTAATTAAGTTAGATTTAATTGTTTAATTGCATGTTCGAGAGGGCTGCACACATTACGATTATTCGTGACTTCGAGATGGGCACGGATAATTGATCACTTGGAATTGTACAGGTTTAACAGAGAGGAAAGCTATTTGGTTTGGGTGGATTCAAAGTCTTAGTATATTTCTCATCATATTATTTTTATATAAATTTCATTGCTTTGTTAAATTAGAACTTTTCATTCTGTTATAACTAGTTACATAAAAAAAATCAAATCTTTCATTAGAATTTAGTTGAATCAGTCCAAGTCCTTTGGGTTCGACCTCGTTTCCACTAGTCTATACGTAGTCTCGTGCGATTGCGAGTAAAATAGTTAAAAAATTCAATCAATCAAGTATAAATAAAAAAAATTTAAACATCAATTACCGACGAATAAATTTAGCCAAATAATATAGAACAAGACTTCGATATTTAGAGTTCATAAACATAAATATTGATCATCAATAATCAGCACAAGAATATCATTAGTTGACATCCAAACCAAGATGAAACTACAATTGAAAAACCTAGAAGAGGTTATGTAAAATTATGAAAAACCTTTTCTCGTTGTAGACAAATTCAGGCGCGTACAAGTTCTACTCTTTGCCAAAACAGGTCAGCCATCAAAAGGATGATGAGATCAAGTGAGAGTGGAGAGCGATCAAAAGAATTATAGAAAGTGGAGGAGAGAAAGAGCACGGGGAGAAGAAGGAATCGTCGGCCAATGCAATGGTCGACCAACTCTCTTTTTATAGAGGGTGCCCAAGGAGTTCTACTCCCATTAGGACTAAGGCTAACTCGAGTCAAGTCTATTTATAAACAACAAACTTATCAGTAACAAATCACAGACGCCCAACAAAGTTCTAACCTACTTTTCCATCGTCCATCTGATTCCTCTTCCTAATCCTACTCCAACTTAAAGTATATCATGGAGGAGATTGAATCAATCTACTCCTCCACAACTCATCCTGGTGCCAAACTTATCCTCTAGCTGATTAGACTCCCAGTTTTATGAGGAGTGATGCACTTGATTAACCCTTAATGCTATCCTTCACCATTCCTACTTCAAGTAGAACTATAAAATAATTACCAACTATTTGATCTATCCAACACTTACTAGAGTCCAAACAATTCTAGTTTTTCAGTTCAGGATGCCAACAATTATGCTTTATTATTTTTTTTGTACAAAATTTTGGGTTGTCACATTCATGCACTCTCTAATGGAGGTTTGGGGGAAATCTATCCACTGACGGTTACAGATTCCTTCACCAGTAAAAAACCCTCCTTTCTCCTCTTCTGCCGCTCCACCACTAGTGTCACCTTCTGCCCGCACAAAACCCTGGTTTCTCCTCTCCAACGACGGTGGACGCTTCACCTGAGTGTATTTTATGCTGTTATAAGTGGCTATTCGCGGAAGGTGATGCATGGTAGCGAGGGGTGCTTGTGTACTTCTACTTGACCTGTGGGCTCCCTCATACACGTTAGATCCTTTATGCCTGGCCTAGAGGGTAATTTCGGAAGTTTTATATGCCATTTCTTGGTTATATGGTATTTCAGCCGAAAAATGAGGTAATATTGAATTCCTGACTCATTGGCGAGGTAATGTGGAAAAATCTCCAGCTACACACATGGTTAAAAACCAAATAACAGTGAAGACATGTATGGGGTTAAATGCATACAAATTGCTTTTGGGAATTACGATCACCAATAGAAAGAAGAAGGCCATTGTGGTCGAAAAGAGGCAATCCACATGATCCTCACCAAGATGGCCATCAATATCTTATTCTTTAGAAGAAGGGCAGTCATCAAGAACCATATTATGCACAAAGATGCAGATAAGGCAATCAAATCAAACAACATGAAGACCTGTTCATTGATTTAAAAGGTGCCTGATGATCACCTGCCGCCCATAAATGTAAGCTGTGTTGGCCACAGTGGAGGAGCTACCTGGATCAATATTTTGATTTGATTGCTCATAATGCCTGCCGGGTGGATTGAGGGCCGGTTGGAAAGTGTTGGTGGCAATTAGTGTGGCCACCACCATGAGCATGCCACATGTATCATTTAGCCACTCCGTGTGCTTTTCTTCTTGCTCTTTACAACTATTTCCTAGCAGTCTGGTTGGGCCAGTAGAAATTTGAATAACATGATTTTGTAGGAGTCAAGGATCCCTTTCTAACTCCCATCTAGCTATAAGAATGACCTCCCTTAGTTGCGCATCATCATCATATCTTGGGCTCCTGATATCATGTCAAAGACTGTGAACCCCTCTTGTTGGTTGCATTTACATGAATTCCAGTTACTCCAAGCAAAAGATTTACAATCTGCAGTGCCAGAGGTCAAATGAAAAAAAGAAATGTCTGGAAATGCTACTAGAAAAAATATTAAGTTGTAATGAGCTGCATTAAAGCTCTGGTGAAGTTTTTTCCAAGCTAGCATGTATGCCTCATGCAAACTTGTGCGCTAACAGCTATGCCGTCGATCTCCTTTGATCAACTCACATTTGTGCACTAATAGCTACGTAAATTACGTGTAAGCTGGAGGAAACTTCCCTGAATTTGTTTCCTCCTAATTGCAAGGTGCAATGCTGTCTCTTCCTTTCATGGTAGCTACATGAATTGGCATGTTTCCAACACTGTCACGGAGAAAGAAGAGGTAACTCCCCACCTTCATTAGCTCTTCGATCACATGTATGTGGCCAATTGCTGCTGCCAAGTGCAAAGGAGAATATCCCTGCTTGTTCACTTCTCGGGCTAATGCAGGATCTCGAGTCACTATCTCCTTCACAAACTCCAAATGACCACTCAAAGCAGTAATATGGAGAGCAATATCACCAAATGTGGTAGCGAGCACTCGATGAGTAGCAGTTGGAAATTCCTTAAAAAAAGCTTGTCAATTTTCAACAGAAAACTTAGATCCATGTATACCTATCATCTTTTAAAATAGATTGCATTTTGTCTATGTGGCGCAAGACACTAGAGTATGAAATGCTCTCTTGCATTGCAATGTCAGCTGAAAACAATTTTTTGATAAGACACTGGGACAGAAAGTGTCTTTATGAAATTCTTCATTTTGAGCAATTCTTAAATGATCTTCAAAATTGTTCGTGATTTTTGCATGAGCAACATTCCTAATGAGACTAAAGGTAGGGAGGAGTTTTCGAGGCAATTTTAAAACGTTATAGGAACGTATGATACCACATCAAGACAATGGCCAGACATGCAAGAGCAGGGCAGGATATATAAGGGTTAAGTTAGAGTACCTTTTTCATAAGAAATGTCGTTGTAGGAGCTCACTAATAAAATGGGGATGTTGGAACATAGAACACAATACAAAATTATAAACCATACCTAGAAATAGGAAGGTAATAATAGATGAGGAGGCAAGGATATGTACACCGATGATATGGAACCTGGAATGGCCTCTCAGCCTCACCCTCCTGATACTTATCAACCCATCCACCCCCATCCTCGGCGATCATCCCCTCCCTCACCCACTTCCCAACCCTTCCTGAGACCAATCCTCCATCATCCCTCCCACATCATCCTTCGTCACTCCCCCCATCCTTGATGTCGATCTCTTGACTGCTTCTGGTTCTGTCCCTCGGGGTGATGCAAGGTCTTCATCCTCCTGGGCGAATCTTTTTTCAAGTTCTTCGAGAATATCCACTGCTCATACATTCCATCCAGAGTTGCAAGGAACAACATCCGTTAGGATTCATCAAGCATTTATCGATAAGGAAGTGTTGCAGTGGACCAACACTTTGGTCGGATATGTCATGGGCAAGTGCCCTTCCTTTATCTAGCTGAAAGATTTTGACAAAAATTTTGGAAGTCGACAGGCTCTTTTGAAATGCAATCTATAGCGGGCGGGTTCTTCATGTTCAAATTTATAGCCTCCGAGGACTATGATCAAATTCTTAATTCAATGTGGACCGTGGGAGGACGTCCTCTAATCCTCCGCAAATGGCACCTTGGAATGCAACCGATTTGTGAATTGTTGAAATCTATATATCCCGATTTGGGTGGGATTTATTGAGCTTCTGCCCCAATACTTCGCAATTGAGAGTTTGAGCATGATGATTAGTTTGGTTGGGGTTCATTTGTTTGCTGATAAAGCGACTGCGGACCGTTCTTGACTTGATTATGCACGAGCTCACATCGAAATTGATTCGGATTTTCACTTTCCACCTACTGTGAAAGTGGCTTGCAGTGATGACTCTTTCTTTCCTCAGACAGTGGAATATGAATGGAAGTCAAAAATTTATTCAAAATGTAAGTGTTGACCATCTTATTAGCAAAAGGTTCCTCAAAATATGAGCTCCATTCTAGGTATAGTTTATAATTGGGTAAATTGCACTTGACCTTTATGTATTATGACGAAAAAGCACTTAACCCCCATGACTTATGAAAATATGCACTTAACCCCTATGACTTATACAATGAGACAATTTTACCCTTTTCTTTTACTAATAAATCTACATTCTTTCGCCATCCCCCTCTTTTCGCCAGGCGAAGGCGGTGCAAAGAAACTGTAAATATATTACTCAATAATGGCAATGCGCCGGCCTTACTTTCCCTAATGTAAGAAAAGTTAGCTACTTGCCATGGTCTCCATGGCTACCACATACCCTAAAATTGAAGTAAGACTAGTATGAGCTATCAAGGGTAAAAGCGTTCGATAATTAAGTTGCATATGGATTAAGTGCATATTTTCATAATTCATAGGGGTAAAGTGCAATTTCACCATAATTCATAGGTATCAAGTGCAATTTACCCTTTATAATTTTGATATCATCTAATTTTGTGAACTTTCCAACAAAAGAAGTTACACAACCAATTTTGGGTGCCAATTCTTCTATGAATGTGAATGGGGAGGATCTCTAGTCTTCCTTATCAGGATAGTTTCTATCTAAGGAGCTCCCACCTAGTGTGGACCAGGACATGATACATGAGGCTGGCCTAGAGTCTTCTCACATACCTAAGTGCATGGGAAGCATATGCATGCATATGATGGGACACCCCTTCATATTGTTGATAATCCACCCACTGCTAGTGCTCTCAATGAAGATCAAATTGGTGGGCCCACCTCCCAAGCGTAGAGAGAACATGACTGGTCTTCTTTAAGGAAAAGAGGCATGTGTCATTTGGCTGCTATGGTTCCTGCTCATGCCTCTTGTTCCCCTAATGCTTTTGAAGTTCTCAAGGATTTGGACACTGACCCGGATTCTAAAGCTAGTAGCTCTTCATTGCTTCTGGCTTCATGATGAGTTCAACCTCCCCAAGAAGCACAACAAAAGAATAAGGTTTTTAGAGGTAGTGCTAGTAAAAAGAACACTGGTGGAAGTACTTTCAAGAAAAGTAATGGGAGAGGTGCCCCCAAAATGAAATAATATCTATTTGTAGTTGGAATTCCCGAGCATTGGGCCATGGGTCTAAGAGGTCTGCAACCTAAGAAGCACCGATACGGGTACGGCGACACGATACGACACGATACGGACACGGGGACACGGCATTTTTTCAAAAAGTAGGATACGACACGGCTAATAAAAAATTATTTATATAATTTTAAAATATATTTTTTGATGTTGTAGTAATAAAAATCTTCCTTCAAAGCTTATAAATGTTATAGTTCTAATTTCTAAACTTATGATTGAAAAATTATTTTTCATTCATAATTTTTACGCAAAATTTGATAGAGTTTCCCCTATATTTTTGATATCTAAAAGTCCTATAATAATCTAAAACACCTGTACAAATTATAATAAGTGAACAACAAAATTTGTAAATATAAAAAACATCCTAGCAGAATTATTATAGACACATTCAACACCAAAATACAAACTTTAAGTACTAATAAGTCAAACATTAAGATCCCATCAACAAAATGTTAAAACATAACTTCAAAGTACATCAATATAATTATCCAAATCATATTCAACATCAGAAAATGTGACTGCTTCTAAATTTGGTTCATCTAGGGATAGACTTGCTATCTCAAGCACCCCAGCCCCTCCGAATGGCTCATCCCAAGTGTCTCCAGCAATATCCCACATCATGGTTCCTCCTTTACTATACTCTTCAATTTTCCTAGATAGAAGTCGAAGATTACTATGCACATATGCCAAATCTTCAGCACGTTTTGGAAGAATTTTATTCCTCCTCAAGGAATGAATGAAAGAGTAAGTACTCCAATTCCTCTCAGCACAAGAGGAAGAACATGGTTGTCCAAGAAGCTTGAAAGCTAGAGTTTGAAGCAATGACAAAGAAGATTCGTAAGTATACCACCATACTTTTGGATCTAACCTCCACCTATCTTCCATGCAGTCAGATTCTCCAAATATATCCATAGATCCAAAAAACCTAGCATATTCAATATTTAACTTCGATCTATCTTGAATATCATTAAAAATTTTTTTGAAGCATTTATTCCTTTCCACACAAATTTCCTCATCCCTATGTGGAGCTAGTCAATTTGGAGCACCGTTGATCCATTGCTCACTATAAAATCTGAATATTAATAACAAAGTTAGTATAAAAATAATAAAAACATGAAATTTAAAAAATGAATGCTTCAAAGTTAATTAAATTTCTTAAACTTACTTGGGATTCAATGAATGAGCTAAGCAATTAAGTGGCGTAGAACTTTTTGTCCACCTATCAATGAGTATTTCATGTAACACATTGTAAAAGTTAGATACATCAGTTTCCTCCTTGCCTTCATGCCGAAATATTGCTTTCTTCACATTTGTAATCATGGTGTCCTACATATCATGCACTATGTAAAGGATGGGTTTGTCTGTGTCAGCACATCTAAGCATATCATAAATAGGACCAGTAAAAGAGAGTATGTACTCCACCCTATCCCACCAAACATTATTTAAGACAATATCCTTCACATTCTGAGCTTTTCCCACATTATCTTCTCTATAAGAAGACCATTCATCACTAACCACCATGCGCTGAAGATTTCCTTTGATTTTAAAGAATCTTTTTAACATGACAATAGTTGAAGCAAATCGAGTGTCAGCAACTGATAGTAATTTCAAAAGGCTATATTCATTGAAAATTGCTAGTCTCATAGAATGATTCATAATAAATGTTCGGATAAAAGAGGCATCATCAGAAACCTGGGTAATCCAATGACATTCTTCAAAAACATGAGCATTTCTCTCTATGTTTCTTGTCGCGCATATATTTTTGAGAGCTAAATTCAATGTATGAACCACACAAGGTGACCAAAAAATATGGGGGTACTCAGCTTGAACAATCAATCCAGCTGCTTTCATAACAGGTGCATTATCTGTTATTACTTGGACCACATTAAGAGGTCCAACCTCACAAATGACATCTTTAAGCAAGCCAGAAATATAGTGTTTATCTTTATACTCAGCTGTGCCATCAATTGCTTTCAAAAAAATGGGTCCTGTTTCCAATGCAGCTATAAAATTGATGAGAGGCCTTCTTTGTGCATCACTCCATCCATCAGAAACAATGCTTACACCTTTTTCACTCCAAGTTGCTTTCATTGGTTTCAATAACCTCTCAATATTAGACTTTTCTTTTTGTAAAAGAGTAGTCCTTAACGAGTTATAGCCTGGAGGAATATAACCTGGAAAGTGTTTATTTGCTGCAAACTTGAAGGAGTCAACATAGTGTGGGTTCCTAGCAAAATGGAATGGTAACCCACCGGAATAAAACATCCTGGCAATTAAACTTGTCAAAGTGTCACGATCTTCCTTATTCCATGCCTTCTCCAAAGCATTTTCTTTTTTCCTCTTTCCAAGCATGCCTGTACTAGTATCTGTAGCTGAGCTACCATGGCTGCTAGCTAAAGAGACTTGCTTTGGGTTCTTCCTTTTTTCAGCTTCTTCTTCCATATTGGTCATCTCATAAATATGCTCTTGTGTAACCTTAGGGCATGCTTTTATTCCTGAATTCCTAATCCTGAGTAAGTGTGCCTTTACTCTAGAATAAGAGCCACTATAAGACCCTTGGCAATAGTTGCAAGTAAACCTTGCATTACCACCCCCTTCACTAGCTCTTCCTAGTTTAGTAACATATCACCGAAGAGGAAAATTTCCATCAAATTCCCTACTACCAATTGAGCTAGTAGCTTCCATAATGTTGTGAGAATTACTGCATCATACAAATACACAAACTTTAGTAATGACAATAATGACATGCATCTGCACTGCAGTAAAAATTTCAAAACATGAAAGCAACAATTAAATATCAACTTCACAAAAAAATCATGCATTTTCTACAAAACAAGATGAAAATGAGACTCTAATTAGAAAGGAGACAAGAAAATGAAAATGAGACTCTAATAATGGTTTTAGCACATCCCTAATTGGTCCCAAAATCTACCAGATATATAGGAATGAAATTCATTAAATATTATCATCAAGTCTTCCTCAAAACCTGATAACATCAAGTCTTCTTCAGAACCTAGAATTGTCACATTCATATGAAGGAAGTGGTCATAGGTTTAAAATTAGGAGATAACATGGCCTCAACAAGAAGATCCCTACTTTTTTATCTTCTTTATTTTCTTGGGTCCCCAAACCTCCATTCTACCAACAAAACATCTACATCTACCTTGTTTTGCTGTTTACTTAAGCAATAAACTTAATAACAAGTTTTAAAATGCAAAAGCGACATAAATGAACTTGAAACTAGTTTAACTGAGTCATGAACACTGACCTTTTTTCTCTACAACACTATGAAACATTAAGGATGGCTTCCCTGGCTGCTTGCTTCTGGAGGTTGAGATTTAGAAAAAGGTATAATTAATACAAGTGAAATATCTTTCAGCAAAACAAGGTAAACAGACATTCACTTTTTCATTTTCTATTGACAGGAACTTTGATTTTAACCTCATTGCATGCTCCACCAAATTCTATTGACTAGCAAAGTTTGTAATTTTCATATGAACCACACAGCAACACAAAACACATCCATTGTATCTTCCACACTGATTTGAATGACACAATGAAAAAGGTCTAAAGGAGTTTCAAAAGTTTTCTCAAATCGCAATTTCTGCTTATATATGAATTTTAATAAGCTTTACAATGTGTTCAGCTTGTTTGCCCTCCATTCTGCTCTCCTGCTATTCCATGTAGAAAATAAAAAATAAGGTTAGAGTCTATTTTACATAATCTGCCTTAAAGTCCCTTTGTACTTCTACAACCTTTCAGAAATAAAAAGGTATTTTGCTGATTTTGCAAATATATATGGTACTCCCAGTGAATTGCCATTCATCATCAGTTCAATGTCAGCAATATGCTGCTCACATGTACAAACATGTCTGCAATAAGATTTTTTTCATTTCAAGAAAATACTGCTGACATTGTACAAGCAAGAGATGGATATTGGCTGTTGGCTTGCTGACATGGTCCTCTAGGAGCACAACATTGAATAGTATCTCCCTAAATCCTTCCCTCCATCCAGTCTTCCTCTCTACGTACACAGTACATTTCCCTTCACATGCACAAGTATATATACTTCATGAACACAGTCTTACAACATTCTTCTTCTTACCCTTTTCTTCATTCTTCGATATCCCCCCTCCTTTGATAGCTATTATAATTTACATAAAGTATTCCCCAAAAAATACACAAAATACACAATCTTAGACACTGGATTAACAACCTCAATTTAAAGTACACAAAGGACCTTGTGATAAAGTATTCCAAAAAAAACACAAATCCATTAGTATCTATGTGCACAAATCGTATCTTAGCAGGCCTCTTTATACCCTAACTAAAAAGATAAGTTGGGCACAAAATCGGACTGCTGCATTTTGATGAACACCTACTTGGCACTAATTTAACAGCCCTCTCCTATCCTAAAATAAGAAATCGATATAGGGCACAAAGCAAGTACCGTGAGTTTCAATGAACACGTAACGTGCACAATCACTCCATATGAAAATACCAAAAATTACCACAAAAGACCCAAATTTAGCCTAAAACAACAAACTTTACATTTACCAGGAGAATGATGGGGACCAAGTTGCTGGTGGCAGACTCTAGACTCGAAGCGAGTTTCGTTGTTTGCCGACAAGAGTTTGATTAGGAGATATCTGACTTATTGGTGCCTGAGGGGAATCCGGACTGAGATCTTGGAAAGGAGAAACTGAGGGGGGTGATGGGAGAGAGAAATAAGCCCTAAAGATTAAGAGAGAGAAAGAGAGAACCACGTCAGAAACCGGTGGGGGGGAGAGCTAGGGCACGGGAGAAGGGGGACGGGCCGGACAGCCGGAGGATTTTAAAGTCCCATGTCCCGTCGTATCGGGAATGTATCCGATACGTGTCCCGACGTATCGAAAACGTATCCGGTTTTTTTTTTTAAAAAAAAAACGGCACGGACACGCAGGCAGCCGTGTCGCCAGCGTATCCGTGTCGGATACGTATCAGATACGGACACGGCTGCCATTTTGCCGTGTCCGTGCTTCTTAGTCTGCAACTCAAGATCTCATTCGTACTCATAATATTTTTTTGATTAGTCTTCGTGAAACCAGAATTAAAAGCCATTAGTTTGATAGACTCAAACACAAAATTGTCCAAGGTTGGGAAGTCGTTCATAATCTCCAATCAGATAATTCAAGCCACCTTATTGTCTTGTGGAATCCGAATATGGCTGCAATTCACAAGTTGGAAGAAAGAGACCAACATATTCATTGCTTTGTTACTCCAGTAGGCACTAACATTCCATTTCATTTAACTGCAATTATGGTCACAATATTGCACAAGATAGAAATAACATATGGGGTCGCCACCCCCATCTCCAGTCTAGTATTCAAGGACCTTGGATAGTGTTGGGGGATTTTAATACGGTGCAAGATGCTATAGAAAGAGTTGGTGGGGTTTCTCCTTCGCACAGGGAAATTGGAAAATTTAATGATTGTATTATGAGCTCTGGTCTTCAAGAAATTCCGTGTTCTATGGAGTTTACCTGGAACAATCATCGTGATGGAAACAACCTAATCAAGAGCTGCATAGATCATAGATTTGGTAATTCTGACTAGTTTATCGAATATCCTAGTGTTGTTCTTTCTTGTCCTCCTCCAGGCCTTTCAGATCATTGCCCTCTTGTCTTCTCAATGAGACCTTCTCTTCCTCAAGGACCGAAGCCAGTTAAATTCTTCACTATGTGGATACAAGATGCTAGTGTTAAAGATGTAGTTCAACAAGCCTGAAATTGTGATGTTTTGAGTAAACCTCTATTCATTTTGTTTAAGAAACTTCAGGTAGTCAAGGCTGCTCTTAAAGTTTAGAATAGGGAACACTTTGGGAACATCAAAAGAAGACATAAAGAAGCTCTCTTGGAACTACATGATGTCCAACTAAAATTGCATATGGACCCTTTTAATGATGATTTTCGAACGGCTGAAAAATGTGCTAGGGAGTGTGTAGTCGTGGAGGATGGTATTTTGGAGAGTTTTATAGACAAAAATCTAGAGTTACTTGGTTAAAAGATGGCGACAAATGAACCAAATATTTCCATGTGGCCGTGGCTTCCCACTCGGTGATTAATTCTATTCATGAAATTCATGATAGTGAAGATGTTAGCCTAAATAATGGTCATGACATTGGCCATGCTGTAGAGTCCTATTATAAAGAGTTGTTTTCCCCTTGGAGGTCTTTCACTGAGGCACAAATTCCCTTCAACAAAGTTTTGAATGATTCCCAAAAGAATTACCTGAGCTGCTAGGTCGAGGAGGATGAGATTAAATTTGTGGTCTTTGCATCGTCTGACGGAAAGGCTCCTGGACCTGATGGATTCCAGAAATAATTTTTTACTTTCTTCCTACATATCGTTGGTTCTACTTTTGTTGCTGCAGTGAAAGTTTTTTTTATAGAGGGCATATCTAGAGGGCGATTAACCATACCTTCTTGACTCTTATCCAAAAGAAGAGTAATTCTAAATGTTTTGATGATTTTAGGCCTATATCACTGTGTAATTTCATTTACAAGACTATAACCAAGATCTTAGCCAATAGGATATCTATGGTGTTATTTTATTTAATTAGTCACAATCAATCAACATTTGTCAAAGGCTGCTTGATATGGGAGAATATTTTTCTTGCTCATGAGTTGGTAAGAAACATGCACATGAATGGAGGTGAAATTTTTTTTGCATAAAGGTGGATCTTTGTAAGGCTTATGACAAGATTCAATGGGACTTTATTTTCCATGTCCTCTCTTCTTTGGGGTTTGATTTGAAGTGGCATGACTGGGTCAAGGAGTGCTTGTGCTCATTGACATTCAGTGTGATGGTGAATGGCTTGAATTACGACTATTTTAATAGTGGATGTGGTATTCGTTAGGGCTGCCTCCTCTCTCCTTTACTTTCAATTTTATGCATGGAAGGTCTTACTTGCTTGCTAGATGAAAAATACAATGAAGGTCTTATTCAGGCGCCGATGTTTCGTGGAGGACCTCCTATATCTCACTTGTTATTTGCAGATGATGTGTCTCCAAAGTTGCAATCTCATCGGCTACTCACTTAAGAGGGGTGTTAGATTGTTTTTCTCAATCTTCAGGTCTTGAGGCTAACCTCATGAAGAGTTCTATATTTTTCCTTGAAGGTAGTGAACACACACAAGAAATTTTAGAAATATTTGGGTTTCAAATAAGTACTTTTTCTATTCGTTACTTGGGTATGCCTTTGTCATCCAAACAAATTACTTATGCAGCCTGCTATCCTCTCTTTGAGAGAATTGTTAATAGAATAGAGGGCTAGAAAAACTCCCTTTTATCCTATGTGGAGAGGGTGGAACTCATTAAATCGGTTTTGCAGAGAGGATGGAACTCATCAAATGCAATCTCCAACACATCCTTGTTGATATGCATGGAACGTGTTGAGAACTTTATTTCTTGCTATATTACTTTCATCCGGAAGGAGAGAAATTGGAGAATCTTTGATGGGAAAAATCAAGAGACTTATATTTTAGCAGTGATGATCATCCATCAATCCCAAGCTATTCTACATGTCCATGGCATTTCAGAGCTTATTTTGATGCACTATCCTTTCTTTAAGTTTTTTTTATTTCTAGATTTCTTTTCTCTATTAGGCTGCTTAGGTCTTCGTTGTTTTGTTCTTGCCATCTACTTGAGTGATCGGCTTATCTCTGAAATCTCACTACAACAAATCAGGGCTTTTGCGACAGATTTTTTTCAACAAAGCCATTGTTGTCGCAATAGATACCCATTTGCAACGCATTTAAGAGTTGTCGCAAATAAGTTTGCATTTTGGAACGAAATAGCAAATTTGGTTGCAAAAAATAGTGCATATTTGATACGAACAAGCCATTTAGTTGCAACAGTTAATTATATTTGCGACAACCTATATATTTGTAGCAAATAATAAATATTTTTTGCGACAAATTGTTATATTTGTTGCAAAAGTAATATATTTTACTTTTTATAAATAAAAAATATTTTTTATATAATTATAAATAAAAATATTTAAATATATAAATTCCCCATTCTCATTATTTGCAACAAATTGACATTTTGGCAAAAGATTATCCTCTTATATTTTTTTATAAAATGAAAGAAGTGATATTAAAGTAATTACAAAAAATGGCTAAGTACATCCCAACAAGGTATTTTTTAGTGAAAATATTATTTTAGAAAATATCTCAATTAATTTTGTATTTAAACTCAATAAAGTATCTAAAATATTGATTATTAAATTTAAAAAATGTACTTGTATAATTTATTATACATTTTTATGTCATTAAATAGATTTATTATCAGGTATGAGTTGTGTTGGTGCCTTAATTACATAACATCAATGATAGAAAGTTGCAGAAGAGGAACACGGTGTGATGGTTGTGGTGTATGTTTGAAACATTAATGTAATTTTATTTGAGAGGGGTTCACATTGTAGCATGGTAAAGTGGAAGAAGAAGGTGGATAGTGTTGTGGTCAATTATCAACGGTGCCCATTAATGGGACTATGTTAGTTGTATGACACTAAATACAAAGAATATTTTCCATGCATGATATATTATTAGTACGAGTGTGCAAGCATTGCAAAAGAGGGAGGAAGAGGCGAGATGAAGGAGATTGACAATGACATGCAGTACATATATGGGTATAGTATACTCGATACACGAACGTGGTGGTGTTGCATATTTTTGAACTTCTATGCTTAGTTCATATTCGATCGTGTACGAATGCAAGAATATTTACAATTATATAATAAACACTAAAAGTATATGTATGATAAATGCTTTTACATAGGTAACATGCTAGTCATATAATATTAATTACAACATTTAACTTATAATTTTAATCTATCGCGTATGTACTAAATGCACCATCAAATAGGATTGACCCTTTCTAACAGTAAAGATGCATGAGAATGCATGCAAATCTATGAAATACACAAACTTTGAGCCAAATACGGTTAGGAAACATTTGTCAATCATAATAGAAAAGTCTTTCTCTAAAACCAATAGTGTACCAAATAAAAA
This sequence comes from Houttuynia cordata, assembly GCA_039654745.1. Taxonomy (NCBI): domain Eukaryota; kingdom Viridiplantae; phylum Streptophyta; class Magnoliopsida; order Piperales; family Saururaceae; genus Houttuynia; species Houttuynia cordata. Next base: position 3,641,019 of record CM077507.1, read on the forward strand.
AGAAAGTTGCATGCCACTAGCTCGTAGGTGCATGTGGCCCGTAACACAGGTAGAGCGCTTGATGCCTATCACACAAGTAGCTGGCCATACTCATGCACAAGTAGCGGGCCATACTTAGCTTGACTTCAACAAAAAAACCTTATTCCCGTTGATATGAACCCAACTCACGTTTGTTGGTGTGAGTGTGGGCGCTATGGACCTTCGGATTCCGATCAAGCTTCGCCTATTATTAGAGCGTAGTCTATGACCTTTAAGTAGGGGCCCACCAGCTGATCAGATATACACATAAATACACACATAAATATGCCTCAAATTCTTAATTTGTTAGTGTTATTTTATGATAATTAGTAATAATTATATGAGTTATTAGAGTTAGTTCAAGAATTATGATTTTACTTTATTTAATAAAAAATTGTGTTTAATTGATTCGTTTGCACGCACTCAATGATTTGAATGGAAAAATATTTAATGTACGTCTAAATTTAGCTTATAAAAGTTTCAAAGAACTCGAGTTGCATATCATAGATTTATCGCACTCAATTGGATTTATATGGAAAAAGATCGAGACATTGATCATCCAACAACGGTTAAGAATGCTATAGTGGTTTTTTTTAAAGGCTTCGTTCCATATATTAAAGCCCAATCCATTTAAAGCCGAAATTCAAGTGTAGAAACAACCTGAACCGTTGATCTGCAGTAAGGAGAAGGCAGGGTCCATTTTAAGGTGACGGCAATGGACGGGAGTGATAACACGGGTTTCATTTGAAACGAAAAAAAAGAACAGAAGCTGCTCGACAGAACAGATCAGAGAAGGGATGGTGCCGGCTGAGAAGAGGGCAAGAGAAGGGAAGAAGAGCTGGCGGAAATTTGGAACTGATTTATTGCTGAGGGCGAATCGACCTCGCTGGGGCTTTGTCCAGCGACGATCGCCAGACCTTCTCCTCTCTCTCTCTCTCTCCCTCTCTTGCCGGGGATTTCTCCTCTGTAATCTGTTAAGTGAACCCTAAAGCCCTCGAAACATCTGGGCCTCCTTTTCCCTTCCATTTTAATCCCCCCACACCTACCCCCTTTTATATACCCCTAACCCAAACCATCTTCTTCCCCAATTGCTCTTCTTCATTTCCCATTTCTCCCAAATCTTCAGCAAACATGTCTGCCTACCGCGGAAAATACGCCGGTATTTCATCAAAGTTCTTGCCTTTTCATCTCTTTGCTCATCTGTGCTGTGTGATTTGTTTGTACTATGTTGTGTTTCTGATGTCTCAGTGATTTGTTTTTTGCTTGATTTTGTGATTTCAGTTGCTAGGATTTATGACTGCGTTAATGCTTAATGTTCAGTTTTTCATTTCTTTGATGGATTTTTGTATGGTACTTGAGTAGAGTCTTAGGATATCTCTCTGATACGATATCCTTGTGTGTTGTTTAATGTAATTCTGGAATCAGGATTTTTTTTAATTGAATCTTGTGTGGCTGAGTGGGTTTTTCTAGAGCTAATATCTCAGTGTATGCTGCAATTGGGTGTTGAACTGCAATGGGCCTCTTGGAGGCAAATAAAGGCAAGCCTATGCAAGGAATTGTTGAACAAGTTCGTGATGGCAGTACAATTCGGGTGTACTTGCTGCCAGATTTCCAATTTGTTCAAATCTTTGTTGCAGGAATTCAGGTGAGTGCACATCTGATTTGTGGTGTCTAAAACATACGATTATTCGTATTTGACATTGATAGCCTATGGATATCTTGATGGTCTCTGTAATTATGGATTGTGGATTTGGCAGGTCCGCATTGTATTAGAAGGTGTGGACAAGTTCAGTACTACCCAGATGATGATTCAGCAAAGGACTTGGCTTTGGAGCTTGTAGAGAATGTAAGTGTTTGTTCTGGGTGCACCAATGTTAAATGCCATAATATGACAGCAGTGAGTACCTATTAGGCTATTGTCTTTGAATGTTTCCTTGGGATTTTTTTGCAATTAATGGGCCTGATTCTTGACTGGGAGCACATTTAATAGGTTCATATCCTTGATTTTGGAATGCCTAAGTTTGTGTTTACTTATGTGTCCTACCCATTGGTGGCATCACAACGAAGGGATTATTCAATATTACATGTGCAATATGCCATGATAAATTCTCTTGTAAAAAGTCTGTAAGTGCTGTCGTCTTGGTTATTTAGTATATCAGTACACATGAGGGGTAGGGGCAAAACTGAAGGGCAAATGTGTTGTTTTAGTCATTGATTCGACAAAAGATGAGAAGCAATTTTATGATGTTGTGATTAGAAGAGCTGGCCCATCAAAGACAAGGCAATCTAAGCAATCCTGTGAAACCATATGAGTTGGGATCTCTAATCTAAAGGTAGCATGTTTTCTTCATAAGCTACATTCTCACATTTTAATTGAAATACACTATTTCCATGATGTCTCTCCTAAGTTGTCTGTGTGTGTTTGGGTTGTATTGATATTTATTTTTTTGAACATCAAGTTGACTAACTTTAAGATCTTTTTCTCTTCACTTTACCAGCGACCGTTACCCTGGACCTGGAGCCTGTTTTTATCCAACTAGGTTTTAATACTGTCTTTCTTCTGTTTGCTTTGCTCCTGTTATGATGGCTCAAGACTCATATTTCTTTGTCCTTCATGTCATACAGAGGGGATATGGGTGTTGGTGGAAGCACGCTTGTAGGTATGTTTAGTTTTTACCCTTAGCATTTTTTTCATGGGGCAAATTGTGCTCCCTTGATTCCATTTAACTTTAATACTATCATATTAATGGTTCAGGTCCTGATGATCCACGCTGGAGAATGGGTGGTCATCCTGGTTTGATGACAGGGATCCCGTAAGTTTCATCCTATATAGCACTAAACCCTAAACCATGTTAGGAATGTTAGGTAAATATGATTTGGCAGGAATGTTGTAGCACATGGAAGATGGATATACTTTTGGCATTAACCATTCTCACAATTACCTAGCAGTTGTTATTGGAAATGTTGAGGATGATAATAGCATCCTAGCATCCTGAGAAGCAGAGGTATAACTTTTTATCTACCATTGTTTAATGATTTCGTTGGAGAAGCATAAATGAAGCAACTTGTGGTTGTTAATCTGTCTAGTAATGGAAAGAATGGCTAAGTTAGTAGAAGACTGTTGTGCTCTTCCATATTGATTTAATCGATTTATTCTGTTCTAAATCTTAGGAAGTCCACAAATTGTTCCTACTAGCAGACAACACTTTGAAGATAATGGCAATGGAGCTTGCAAAGTATCAGGTTAGTTCTTCTGTAGAAGAAAACTCCCTATAGATATTAGTACTTGGATACACGTACAGAAAATAAGACCATTTCTGGCAACATGATAGTGCATGTTGCACGGGGTTCTCAGTAAATACTGCATATGTTTTAAAAGTGACAATTATTTTTTCTTCAAGTACGCTTTATTTATGACCGGAACCTTATTGAAAATAGAATAAATTTTTGAAGTGGCTTAATAATTTGTAGTTTATTAGGTTTGTTTTGATGTCTTAAGGAATGATGTTTTGCAATTAAATGTTGTAAATATTAGCTTTTATGCTAATTATGGCTTTTAAAACAATTTATGGCCCTTGTGAAATAGATGCTCCATGAGAAAAAAAACGGTTAGCGTTGTTATTACGAGCATCTAACATCGCAAAAGATGTTCGCCGTTTTAAAAAAAGTGGAAAGTTTCGTCGCAAAAGGGAGTTCTCCCTTTTTTTTAAAAACGTCTTACATGTTTTGCGACGACATTAGTTCGTCGCAAACATAGCTTTTCCACTTTTTTGAAATAAATTTTGTCGCAAATGTTATTTTTAATTGATTTTTTTAATTTTTTTCCTCTTTCCAAAGAAATTGGCGACAAAATTCCATCTTTTAGCGACGACATATTTCGTCGTAAATCTTTTTTTTTTTTTTCGACTAGACTCATCTCGTTGCAAATACTTTTTGTGATGGCGTATTTGCGACAGAATGGCAACGAGGTATTGTTCGTCGCAAAACGAAAAAGGAGGTTTTGGCGACGAATATGGGCGTCGCAAAATCCATAATTTGTTGTACTGTCTATTCCTTCGGGCTTTTGTAATATAAATTTTCAAATTTTTTTTAAAATAATAGTTGAGGAGCCCAATCAAACATACAATGGCACAACAAAATAACCAATTTCACTACTTCGAACCTCAAACTGACATAGCAAGGCAAATCTCCAAGGGATCGGACAATCGCCAATTGATAAGAAACTGTCACCGAGAACGAGATGAATTAATATGGAATTGAGCATAAAAACTGAAATATTACGTAAGCCTGGGAAGAATAATTTACATAAGCATAACCAGCTTACTGCATAAGCCTTTCAAAGGGTCGCACCTCAGTTGACATGGTCAATGAATCTTTCAACATAGTCAATGGTGCCAAGATTTCAATATGAAGTCTAAAACATGCCAATTTGTTCCACATTTCTGTTCCACTTGCTCTATTTTTGGGACAGTCGTAAAGAAGAAACTTCTGAAGGCTGGGGGGCAAACGATCGTCCGCCTGGACCTCTATTTGAGAACAGTGAGTGACAATGTTTCCAGAGAGACATGAGATTGTAGAGGTCTTTCGGCAGGTTTATCACATTTTCGCAACTATTTATACTGTGGAATGTAAGCCATGTTGGAAGTCCCTCCTCTTCAAAAGTGGTAAGTTGCGGACAAAACTCAATGTGGAGAGCTCTAAGAGAAGCATAGTCACAAGTTTCGCAAAACTTTTACAAATTAACAAAATTTTGGTGAAATGGGTGTTCATCGCTCTATATTTATAAATATTTATCATTCCGTGAAATTTACAATTTAAGCATGCCAGTTTTTAGTATTTTACAAATTAAGCAACAGATTTTCAGATTTATTATAATTTAAGTAATTAATTTTTAGGTTATTTACAATTTAAGGAGAAAAGTTTGTAGTTTTCTTCATGTAAGGCATGTTATTTTTCTGTCCCCTGCCTCTTCGTCTCCTCTTTCTTCTTCTTCGTCTACAAAAGTTTCCAAAAATTTCCCCAAACAAAACAAAACCGAAATGGCTCCTCACCGAAATGAACTGAAATTGAAACATTATGACTACGAAGAGAAGGAAAACATTCCTGACCATCATCATCATCATCTAGTAGAAGCTGGACCCCTGAAAAATGCTCTATATTCAATGTCTCAAGAGACTTAAAATTGCAGAGCATGGGGAAAGACATTATGTTATTCTGACATCCCTATACGGTCAAGTTCTTCAGTTTGAGAGGCACTCCATGATGATCAGAAGCTGCTTGTAGTAGTAGCAGGCACCCCAATTGAGAGCATACAATAAAGAGGTACTCCAGTTGGGCCATTAAATTCACGGAAGTTTCGTTTTGAAGGGTCACAAACAGAGCTATTGCTGTTAACTTCAACCTTTGGCAGGCGACCACTTCTAATTGTGTCAACTTTGGAGCCGCCATGGAAACTTCCCTCAATCTGGGGCACTTGCGAATGACCAGGATCACTAATGATGGAAGCTCGATCCCACCAATCTGCTCTCTGTACAGCCCCACCATGTTTAGATTAGTAAGGGAGAAAAAACAGTGTTTACATATCCATTTTGGCAACACATCGCTACTGTAGAATTCAAAAGATAAATGAGGGTGGTTGGATAAAGCTCAAGAGCTTCAAGGACCTTCACCTCCATTCGTCCATCTCTCACCACCATTCTATTATGCTTTTTTTAACTTTCTTTCCACCATAGAACTCAGACTCATCAATGGAGGTACTTGTTTGAGATCTAGCTTTCTCACTTAACTTGATGCTGAGCTCGAACCACATGAGTTTCTTCTAAAATTGAGGTCATTTGCTTCTTTTACAGCCTCATCTAGCCTATCTAAAAAACCCTTTATCTTGCTTTTGATAGTTTGCTTCAACTGAACTTCTTGAGCTTTATCTATGGCAAAGGAAAAAATGTTGCGTACCTCATCTTGACTTTTGGCCGCTTGTTCCAGCTCCAACCGTCGGTAGTTCATCTCTTCGATAATATCATCTATGTTGTACATCAACTCCCTGAGATCGTCCACCCAGTAATTCACATCTGGCTCAGTATACCTCCTTTGCTCCACATCATCGATCACAGCTTGAACTGTTGCCATCTTTCTTTTCAGTTTTTCCAGCGCCAAATTGAGATCCCAACGACGACCAAGACCCTTGTGGAGGATCAGAGTTAGTTCTTGAAACACAGTTTGGAAAAAAACACCGAGAGCTGCCCCTCCTATCAGCTGCAGAGCCATGACTCTTATCTTCTCAAAAGTTCAAGGCAAAATACTTGAGTTGGAGTTGAAGCTTGACATTACAACAACCCAAAGATTGAAAACAATCGCCCAATAGACTTTGTTCAAATATAGAATTGTACAGTTATTCTCTTCTCTACAACTAGCCATTCAACACCATGTGATTGGGACCCCTTCGAGAAAATGCATTTTGTTAAGGAAATACTCTGTTGGGTAACTTTCTTTGCATCTTTCTCCCTGACTTAGTCTCTCTAACAAGCAATTTTAATTATGACAAGTTCTAAGACACTAAGCACAATTTATATATATATATATATATATATATATATATATATATATATATAGAGAGAGAGAGAGAGAGAGAGAGAGAGAGAGAGAGGAAAAAACTTAAATGAGATCGCTCTCATATAGCTTATATGAGGCCAATTTTATTCGTAGCCGTTAAATCTTGATATGATGGTTACAAACAGTTACATGAAACTCACTTACCTCCTGATGTGACGTATTCACTTACCCACTGATTTGATATCCACCATCGGATCGGAATCCAATGACCCAAAAGATTAATTTTATACTCCTTATTTGAAAGCAATCTCATGTAAACTGTCCTCGTGTGTATATATATATATATATATATATATATATATATATATATTCACCTTGTACATGCCCCTTTATGAGATGCCAAAACATGACGTTGGCTATTATGCTTATCACGGCAGCTGACCCAAGTTGGTTATTACATTAGTATTAAAAAAAATTGGCTATTACATTATGTTGGCCACCACCTTTTTCCAAGGCAGCAAATTAAAAGAAGCTGCCTAAAATTCCGGCTTGTTTCATCACCAAATTCATAACTAGTTGAGGGAGGGAGACAGAAGGCAGTATCTCTCATCATTGTATAACGAGTTAGAGGGGAATTTGCGAAAAGGCATGAACTTATAAATGGCAGAAGCATGTGTGGAAAGCGAGTACGATAATTTGTCTTTTCCATTAACAAAAAGATATACAATGAGTGATGGGCTGTACATGGTTAGTTTCTATGATGACAACAAGATTACACCCCTATAAAATAAGGAAAGAGTATGCAATATCATGATGTTACTTTCCGAGACTCCCCTCAGGTTTGAGTAGGGGTGTTCACGGACACGGACAACCATCCGTCCGTGTCTGTCCGTAATTAAAAGAGGTATTGTCCAGTTTGCCCATGTTCGTGATTGTCCGTTAAAAAACTTGTCTGTGTCCGTCCATGGTTGTCTGTGGATGTCCATGGACATTTTTTTATTGGCAGACGTAGGTGGAGGTCTTGGAGGGCTCATCGGAGGAAGACGGGAGGCGGGTTGGGTCATTGGTGTCTGGACAGACCCATCTCCTTCGCCGTCCGGAGGATGTCCGGGAAGTCGGGCCGTTGGTGAGGAACGATGACGACGCAGGCTATTGCCACTTGCAGCAGCTGCACCATCTCCTCTTCGATGTCCTGGTACCTCATCAGCTCGACGTCGAACACCTTCGCCGTCCACTCCTCCCTCACCACCGACTGCACCCACCTCGGCAGGTAGATCCCTTCTGCCTCCCTACCCGCCGCCGCCGCCTAGTCGTGGCGGCGGTGTGGAGGTGAGTGATGCCCTGCCCGGCCGCCAGCGCGATCTTCATCCGGTTATCCCAGTTCAGCGGCGTCGGCCCGATCGGAGAGCCGTGTTGACCATTGTCGCGACGAGACATCTCCAACCTCATAGAGCCATGGCCTGATAGGAAAGCCTGTCGCTTTTTTGCCTTCAAAGACATCTCCGACCTCCTCAACATGATGATTGACCAATTTATAAAACCGAAAAAATAAAAAGAAATCTGTATTGGATTTGATTCAAGGGTCGAGGCTGAGGCAGCAGTAGTACCAGCCCCGACAGCAAGCTCCACGAAAGGAGGTGCGAAGATGACGACGATTTCACCGGACGACGGACAGGGCATCAAATTGCCCATGCTAGGAGAAGGGCGCTGGGAGTCATCGTCGGAGGAGGAGCTGTCGGAGAAGACCACGGGGAGGGAGAAGGGAGAATTGAGGGCAGTGGGAAAAAGGGCACGGGGAGGGAGATGAAGAGGGGTTTTTTATGGGGTAACGGACACGGACGTCCACAGACTTGTCCGTGTCCGTAGCACCCCCATTAGAACGGACATATAACTCATGTCCGTGTCCGGTCCGTGGTCCATACGGACAGTCCGTTAAATAATGGATAAACACGGACACGGACAAACTAACGGACACAGACGTCGGTGAACACCCCTAGGTTTGAGCATGGAGATTGTGAATGCCCAACTTGAGAATGAAGTGATGGAATTAGTTAACTCCAGGAGGCTTGGTGGAGATATCTGCACGTTAGTCAAAGTAGAAACATAAGTAATGCCAATCAAACCCTGTTGAATTATCTCACGAACAATGTGAGACAATACCCTTTCTAAGAATTGTACCACCTCCATTCAAAATTACCTGCCTGGATTAGAAAACCAAAATGAACTGATTTAAGTTTACTTTGGTTTTCTAATCTAGACAGGTAATATTAGATGGAGAAAGTATTAAGCATACAAATACTAAGTGTGTATGGAGGCTTGTATAAAAAAAAAGCATGTATGCAGGCACCCATTCGGAGTCCATGTAATTGCCCTGTTAAAGAAGACAAAAAGATCATTATCTAACATTTTAACATGTTCCAAAATACAGAAAACTAGACAGCGTTGCAGCTTCAACGCATGTTAAGTTCTCTGACCATCAGATCAAGGCCAAGGGACCTACTGGGCCTGCGCTGGAGCTGCAGTAAGAGGATAAAAAATTCTTCCCGAAAAATTGCTGCAGGAGTCTCAGCGCGCTAGATTTGCACCTCGTCGTTGCAGCGTGAGACCGGGGGATACATACCAAAGCCTACTGTTGGTAAAGCCGGATGCAGGACTTGGCCGCCCGCATCAGTGCGCAAGAAGGCCAAGGAATTCAGGGGTCTCACCATTTAACGGATGTCATCTTTTCAACGTCAAGGACTATAGTAGTCGTAGGCAAACTTAGGTTCCAATCGTCACCTTCCTTCCTCCTCAGTCTGTTCATACACTCTTCAGAAAAGTTCCGTTGTGGTAGAGAAAATAGCAGTCCACATGACCCTCACTAGGATGGCCATCGGCATCTTCTTCTGTAGAGGCAACAGGTCGTTAACAACAGTATTATGCACAAGGATAGATATGGCAATCAAATCGAATGGCATAAAGTTGTTGTACCCTTGCCTATGATTAACTGCCCATCTTGAAGACGAGTGCCATTGGTCAAAAAAGAAATGCTACCTGGGTTGATGTCATTTGGTTGCTCATAGTACCCTCCCGGTGGGTTCAAGGCAGCCTGAAAAGTGATGGTTGCAATCAGTGTGGCTACAAACATGAGAGTGCTGCGTGCATCGTTGAGCCACACACTATGATTTTTTTGTTTATCGTTCCAGCTCTTTTGCAGGGAGCGACTTGGGGTAGTAGGAATTTGTATAACATGACTTTGCTGTGGTGAAGGCTCCCTCCAGCAGCAAGGAATTTGTAAAACATGACTTTGCTCGTGGGGTGGTTCTTGTATCATGTCCAGGGCCCGGGCGACCTTCTTAGTGGTGGCATTTACACCAATTCCAGCGATCCCGAGTAGGAAATTGATGATCTGCATAGCCAAACAATTGTTGTGCCACAGCAGGAAAACGAAGTTTTGAGGAAATGTGATCCAATTCGAAGGTTATAGCCTTTATGAGCAAAATGATTACCAATTAATAAATAGAGAAGGTGATATGTTATCCTTTACCCCATCACCTGATCATTTAGGTGATAACTAAACTTATTATCATGATCATTCAGGCGACAATATCAATGGAAAATAAGATGCATGTCAAGAGGAACAAAATGGCCACAATATAGTGATAGGAGAATACTGATGTTTATTGCTTTAACTATGAGAAAGGTAAAATGAAATGAAACAATTAATATAGGACACATTTATTTCCAAATCAGATAATTAAAATGGGACAAGGGAGTATTAGAGAAGAAAAGCCAAAAAGGTTTCAGATTGCTCAATTCAATGTATTGTACTAGCTATTATATAAGATGTAATGTAATAACTTGTTTTCGTTTCCTGAACTAGTTAATGGTAAGGCAAATGCTTAAACTATCTTACTTCAATCGGCCCATCCATCAACAGTTGTACAACGTACAGCTCTGTGAATGGTGAGGCTGGAGCAGACATACCTGAATTTGCTTCTTCACAGTTGCAAGGTGTAGTACTGTATTACCATGCTCATCCGTCATGTTTATCAGTGCATCAGTATTTGGTATTCCTAACAGAAACTCCACATTCTGTAATTGATTTGCCTTCACACTCAGATGGAGAACTGTGTCTCCTCAATCTGTTAGCACGCGAACAGATTCTGGTTCATCCAATATCAATTTAGCCAACGCATCAGCCCTTCCCTTCACGGTAGCCACATGAATCGGCATCTTTCCCGCGTTGTCTCGGCGGAGGCAAATGCTACTTGCCACTTTTTATTGTATGTGATCCCTCTCTGCTGCCAAGTGCAATGAAGAAGATCCATTTTTGTCCACTTCCTGGGCTAATGCAAGATTTCGAATCAATATCTCCTCTACGAATTCCAATTCGCCAAGCCAAGCAGCAAGGTGGAGAGCAGTCTCTTCAATTGAGGTTGTCTTCGGTACGTGCCTTGAACCCTTAGCAGGTGGGATGCAAAGAAAGAAGAACCTCAGGGCTGGATGATTACTCTACCAAATTCGAGAAAGAAGGTTTGTTGTTTTGATTTAATTTAAGAAAATGATTTGTACCAAGGCTGGATGACTACTCTAAATGATTTAGACTTAATACGGAGATATACCAAGGCTCTAAATCCAACCCGAAATAAACTAGCTTTATCGTCTCCCGCTCTCGTTTATAGATTCTTAGTTGATTAGCATATTCCTCTCGAACATATACTCATCAATTTAAAATATATGCAACTCCTCTTGGACGTAACACTTAAGGAATTAAACCATGGAACTGTGATCTATCTCTCTCGAGCATAAATCTATGAAACTCTATTCCTATATAATACCTTTGTCTACTTACATTCCTCTCGAACACACAAATATTCCTCAGATTCAAATTCACAAGAATCACTCTCACCTCTCTCGAGCACAAAGAATAAACCTTAATGAATTAACGATGATAATATAACGAAGGGTCATATATCAACTAAGATAAAGTTAATAATAGAGAAAGAAACAACAAAACCAATTTACTGGGGCTTCATCTACGCCTTGGAAAGAGTTTACCGTGCATTGGAGGAGAAACAACCATCTTCATCTTCTTCTTCTTTCCTTTTCTCTAGCCTCTAAGATGTCTCTAGATATGACCTAAGATGTCCCAAGATGTTCTCCCTTAAGGCATATATATAGGAGTGAAGGAAAACCACGAAACCCCCTTCCAATTCCGTCTTGAAAAAGGACTATTTTTAGGATTGTCAAATACGACGATCGATCACACTGTTTACCAATCGATCGCTGCCCAATCGATCTCGTCTTCTCTTCGTTTATACAATATTTCCTGCTATCGTTCATAGCTACTCTTCATATGTCGATCAATCGTGTCAAGTGCCAGTCGATCGTGTACTGTGTAACCAAAACTCCAGTAGATATGATCGATCGAGAGGATGATGATCGATCACGCCCTTCATTCATGTCTTCTTTTGAATCAGGCGATCAATCGCGTAAATCTGGCAATCGATCGACTACTGTTCATTCTCCAAAATATTTTGTATTTTTTCTCTTCTTGAGGCAAAAAGGAATGCAAGTCTTCTTTTTCCTACAAAAGATCAAAAACTCATTAAAGTATCTATAAATCAAATCAAACAATAACATAAACATAAGTTTAGAAGCTAATAAAATTCATAATTTATTTATAGATCACACCACCAAACCTACACTTTGCTAGACCCTAACAAAACAAAATCACACAAAACAACTAAAGGAACTAAAGTAGAAAAGTAAATGCCACTTTCATAGGGAACAAGTTGTTAAACCTCTAAGTGTCCCTACTAGGACGAGTTGTGTCTCGTGAGGGTTTGCAGCCATGCTACCCACAAACATGTACTTATGAAATTAACCTAATTCATCTAAGTGCAAAAGAAAATAAATAAACACTACAAAACCAACAAACCTATTATCCCTTCAAATGCAACCCACAATGCTTAAGAAAACCAACCACATGTACTTGTATTAATAATCAACTGGAATATAGAAGCTCTCAAGTAAGTGGTTTTATTCTACACTCTCATCTTAGAAAATTTTGCTCAATATTATATAGCATCATAATATAAATAGTAGAAGTGTAGAAAATTGTATCAATACACCATAAATCTCTGTTTTGCATATATCCAGTGTGACCCATTAGTCAAAGAACATCATAATCTACACAGTCATCCCAATCCTTTAGTTCATGATAGAATAAATGCATGTGCACCTCCTTCGGGTCCAACATTCTAGATTTGAAAGGATAATACACCATAGACTTTTTTTACCAGATTGTGCATGACGTGACTTCAAGATGTTTAAGTTTAATAATGACTTAGACTAATGACTCCCTACCAATTGGCTTAGGGCATTATGTTTTAAATATGGACCGCTTCGGGCCTGAGCATCAGCCTAAGTTAATCTTATAAAGTCAAGGAGCCCTGATCTTTTTTTTTTAGCATATTTTTTTCAACGATATTTATTTTATCCAGGTTGTATTATACTCTCAACCTATTTCCGTTCCATGCCTCTGCCATATTGCCAAGTAAATAGTCTATCATGATCGTTTAAGTTCAATAACAACAATGTACCAACTAATGACCTAACGAAAGTTATCCCACTGTAGATTAGTACTCAACAAATTTCTAGAAGGGATTACTTTATGTACCTAGTGTGTGTGTGTGTGAGTCTTATTAGCTCAAGCATTTCATCCAAGAGGACTATAACATAAAGATACTTCTCAGTTAAGTGTATCTATACTCCAGTATACTTACTCACACTTCCAATGTAAATTAATCTCTTAAAAATTGAAGTATGCATCATCAAGGGATAAACTACCAAAACCTATGAAAATACTAGCAAATAACCTAAAAACTAATTAAATTTTTTTTGTTTTTTTGATTTTTTTTAAATTTTTTCAAGCAAGCAATATCCTCTCCCCGAAACCTATCTTGAATATTGTCCTCAATGTGAAAAAAATATAAAACTACAGTGATAACATAACAAGGAAAGGAAGAAAATGATAGAATACACCTGAATACATAGGTTGCTTCCCACCAAGTGCTAAGTTTAACGTCTTCTGCCAGACTGAACTCCATTTGTTTGTATCAAATTATCCTAGGTATTTTATTACAACGTTCAGTTCACCTAACTCAAGTTCAGGGTTAATTAAAGAAACTGCAAGTGGGTCATCAGAATAAATACATGGAGTTGCATCAACCACCAGAGTGTCAATCATATGAACTGCATAAAAATCATCTGATGGTGGAGGTTTTTTTAACATTAAAAACATTTAGTTTGACTTTAAATTGCCAAAAGACAATTTTAGAACCCCATTTCGACAATTTATAATGACATTGGATGTCGCCAAGAATGGCCGTCCTAAAATCATAGGAATTTGACTACCAACATTCTGCACAGGTTGTGTATCTAAGACAATGAAGTCTACAAGGAAGAAAAATTTATTAACCTAAGCAAGAATTTCCTCAATAACACCACGCAGAACTTTCTGCAAGTTGTAGTGTTATGGTAGTTGGTTTCAATTCTCCTAACTCAAGTTGCTCATAAACAGAAAAAGGCATCAAATTTACACTAGCCCTTAAGTCCAACAATGCCCTCTCCACAGTATGATCTCCTATAACACATGAAATCGTGGGACTTCGAGGGACTTCGAGGGTCCTTATACTTAGGTGGGAGACTACATGTCAATAGGGAATTCACTTGGTCAGTAAGGAAGATCTTTTGAGTCACATTAGCTTTAGCTTTGCGTTTTTGGGTACAAAGGTCCTTTAAAAATATGACATAAGCAGGCACTTGCTTTATAGCATCTAACAGAGGAAGATTGATCTTAATCTGCTTGAATACCTCTTACATCTCCTCCATTCTTTGGTGGATTTGCTAAATGGGGAGGGTTTGTTAAGGCATTGCGGGAACGGGGCACAAGGAATATATGATCTTTTTTTGGCTTTGGTCGGATCATCCTGCTGGGTTTTAGAACTAGTGGGCACAACTTTGGTTGGAGTGGATTCTTTATCTTTCTCAGGGGAGGTTTCCTCACTCGAGGTACCCACGGACAAGTCCATAACCCGATTGTCGATTTGCTTACCATTCCTTAGGGTAATGACGGCTTGCACATGCTCATGAGAGTATTGGGAGGTCTCAACTGTAAGTTGGCATCTAGGGTTGGCTCAGCAAGGTACCTGCTTCTCTCCGATTCATGGCCTGGGCTAGCTGTCCTAATTGTGTCTCTATCTTAGAGATAGACCGAGTGTGGGAATGGACAAGCTGGGCCTGGGTCCATAGCTCTGGTATCATCACCTTTTGTTCAGTTTTAATCTCAGTTAAGGCCGTAAGGAGGGTAGAATGAGCGGCTAACATCTGGCTCATTTGATCTTCCAAGGAAGGTTTCCTATTGAATTGGTCAAATGGAGCTGAGGCTGGTTGGTAAGGCGATTGTTGGCTTGGGAAATCCTGTCCTGGGGCCTAATTAAAAGTGGGCCCTGGGTTAGGTTGCCTCCAGGAAAAATTAGGGTGATCTCGCCACCCAGGATTGTATGTATTATTGGCGGCTCATGGAAAGGTATGTGCAGCGTTGACATGCTCCTGTACTAAGTTTGGATACTGTGAAGTTGAAGGGCTGTCAACGATTGTATGCATGGGGCTGGCACAGATGGTGCAAGCATCTTGAGGTGGTTGAGTGTAGGACGAAGACTGAGAGAAAAATCGGTCTAACCTCTCTGTCAAGGTTGCCACCTGGTGCTCTAGGCTTGTTGTGGCTTTAACATCATACATGCCTCCCCTTAAGGAATTCTTGACAGGTATGTGGCCTTCGGATCTGTAGAGGGTTGCACTATGTAAGGAATTTTCGCTCAAGTCCTCTAATCGATCCCAAACATCATCTGGGGTTTTTTTCATGAATGTGCCTCTACATGAGGCATCAATTAGGGTTTTGTGCTGATCACACACACTCTCATGGAATCTTTGCACAAGTTGCCACTTTGGCACATTATGGTGTGGGCAAGACCTAAGGAGAGTTTTCATTCGTTCCCAACTCTCGTGGAACTGCTCATTGGGAAGCTAGGTGAACGTGATGATTTCATTTTTAATTTTATTGGTTCGCCCTACAGGGAAGTATTTCTTAAGGAATTCGGCTTGTAGTTCCTCCCAAGTGGTAATGGAGTTATGTTCTAGGGAGTGAAGCCACTCCTTGGTCCTGTCTTTCAGGGTGAATGGGAACAACTTAAGGCGAACCTAGTCATCAGACAATGTAAGCTTAAAGGTAGTGTTGACTTCCAGGAAGTTTTGTAGATGCCTATAAGAGTTCTCATTCAGCGAGCCATGGTATGTGGGGAGCATTTGGATGATGTTGGTCTTAATTTTAAATTTAGATTGTCAGGCAGCAGGATGCAGGAGGGGGAGGTGTAGGCTGTGGGACAGTAGTAGTCTTGTAGGGTATGACCATGGGGTACTACCGGATGTTGGTTAAGGCCATTCAAATCCCCAAGGTTCATGTTATCAGTCATGGAATGGATTTCTAGGATCGAATTTCTATGAGTTCTATGGATCCTAGAAAGACGCTTAGGGTTAGGATCAAAGATGGCGAGGTCAAGGTTCAGGGAACGATGACCATGCATGCACAATCACACAGCAAGCAAATCCTGTAACAGTCCTAAATTCCACAACTTGCATACATCGATCCTAGATATCCACAACTAGCAACCTAATAGCCACAACTAGCATGAGCATGCAATCACAGAAAGAAGGTAAAAACACATAGCACTTGATATCTACAAAATATACACATTTTTATATGTCTTTCTACCTATATGTTAGTCATAATTTTAGTGAAAGTAAGGATAATTAACAGTTAATCATGACTAGGTGAGTAATTAAGAGTTTAATAATAAATATGTTTAATTGATTAATTTAGATGCGTTAATTGAATTTAATGGATTTACATTTTATAATGCATCTAAGTTATATTTAACTTTATTTATGCAGGTTTTAAAAGTCCCAATTGCAGATCGCCAAAGTGAAACACGTCAAACGAGTCCAAATGAAAGAAAAAACTAGAGAGAAATTGAACATGAATCAACCAGTTCAGTGGTTCGGTTTAGGAAAGAAAAAATTTAAAAAAATAAAAACCACCCAAGCTCGAGCTCGGGTGTTTCAGTTGAGCAGAGCTTTGCTCCAGCATCTCCAATCGGCCGTGGTGGCCTGGGCTGGAAGACGGCGATGGGTCTCGATGTCAGCCACTTGAATGAGCGAGGACAGCGGCGGAGAGGTTGATGACGGCGATGGAAAAGACGATGGTGGAGCTTAGCGGCAGAGGACAACAACAAAATTGTCCTTTAACGACGGCAAAAACCGTCGCTACAAGTACCTAATCTGTCGCTACAACTTTATCGCGACGGATTTTTTCCGCCGCTAGCCCGGTCGTTATAAGTGGCGCCGCTAATGACATTTCGACGGAAAAATAGGAATCTGTCGCTAATATCTTTACCGACGGTTTTACCGACGGTTTTATTTCTGTTGCAAGTGTATTTTAGCGACGGTTTTATGCCGTCGGTATAAGTGTTTATCAACGGTTTCAAAGGCGGACTCTAAACTCCGTTATATACCTATTGCGACGGTTTTAACTCATTTGTGACAGATTTTATCTGTCGGTACAGAGTTCGAAAAAATTAAAAAAAATCAGCAGCTTTATGCTGCTGTGCTAAATATGGATAACAAGCATTATTTATAAATGAAAAATATATTCTCATATATTATTCATATAATTAATACAACATTGTATATATAAGCAAAATATATGTATATAATATCATCTTACAACAATACTTAGAAAAAACATAAATACAACTGAAATACAAAAAAAATGCCTTTCAATGATCAGTAACAAATTTGTGCATAAAACTCACGTATGAGCTAAGTAGTCCATTTCGTTGAATACAAATCATGCCACCCTGTCACTAATGATAAGCGACGACACACTCTTGGGTGCATATGGATTCTCAGATCTTGATCCTCAGTGCCTCCTGCATCAGAGAGGAACTAGGTTATGATGGCTACATGCCCTCTTATAGCGAAACCACAATATTAGAAAATGTAACTTAAAGAACCCAAATGCAATTTCGGAAGAACAACAGTTAAATCAATCAAACCATAATAGCATTAAGATAGCAAGAGATATTCTGTCAAAATGATGATAAGCCTCCTTATAATAGTCCAGAGTTAAAGAGCTCCTCAAACCCCTGTGTTCCTGACATAATAAAAGACCAGTAGTAGGTCTGTGTTCCTGACATAATAAAAGACCAGTAGTAGGTTATGTCCAAATATAAGATAAAGCAGAGGTGCTACAGAGTTCAGATTAATATGTCAAAAAAGTTTAAAACTGTCATCAATGATTCAAAACCAAAAATAGACGAGCAAAATTTCAAGGCCACAGTTCCAAAAAATGAAATAACATCCTCATAGTATGTAAGATTGGATCCTTTGAGCATGATGTGCCTTAAAGTGATAAATAAATAGTAAGTTGCCACCTATGTGCACTTTTTTTAGTGCAGTATGCCCTTAATAGTTGGTGTTCAAACTTCTGCTATAATATAGAAAGTTCAAGCAAAGTTACTGATTCAGAAAAAGGCTAATTTTAAAAACAATAACAAATACCTGCATGCTCAGGTGTGGTGCATCGTCTGCACGAGTAATTAGGCATGAATCAAGGACAGGTACATAATAAAAGTCTGCTTCTTCACCATTTAATGTTCGATAAGGGCTTGCCAAGATGCTCTCATAGAGTGCCATCTGTAAACTAAAAAATATTATGACTCCATTTATATTGTGAAAAAAGTAGATCTGCTACTTTGGATGCACAGCTTCACTTCATCAGATTTCAAATAATCAATAAGGTAAAGAAGAAAAGTGATAGTCCTCTGATACCTGTGCTCCATATAATTGTTCCGTCCACAATGTTGTATTCTTATCGCTATAGATTTTGTTCACGCACTCAAACTTGGAATGACAGATGGAATACTACAATCTATTCCATACCATCCTTGATAACACTGGAAAAAGACGTTAGATAGTGAAAGAGATTTAAAAAGATTTTAAGGCAAAAATTATACATATTCATTGCAAGCTTCTTTATTTAAAAGGTTTATACATGAATGAGAGGCCATGAGCTGGGCTTAATATGACTATTGACAATACAACAAAGATAAAAAATCTCACTTGACAGAAACCTCCACGACAATGTCCATTTCCAGAGCACTGATTAAGGCAACTGCACAGCATGGGGATCTCACAAAGTTGGTCCCACAAACAATCATATTTACAATCACATTCCTCTTTAAAGTGCACCTTTGCAGCATATGCATCCTTGGGGTTCACATTACACCACCCAGGTTTGCTGCTATTTGTTTTAAAAATATCCATATCTGCTTTGGTCCAGTTGGTCAGCTTAGGACCATCAGATTCAACAGGTAAGCTGAAAATAGTTGGGCAGTTAAAAATCACATCATCCTACACACAGATAGAGAGAGAAGTAGAAACAGAAGGTCGTTAGTTGGCAATCATAATAATTAGAAGTAAAGATCAAAAGCAAATGGAAAGAAATGGAAGAAATGGAGGTAGTATGCTAGTACCCAAAACTTATAAGAACTGAACTTACAAGGAATACATTCCTGCTAGTACCTAAAATTTGATCTCTTCATTACTTACAAGCATCCAAAACTTACAATTTTTTACACTGATAAGCACCCAGATGTCCTTTTTTCATGCTATCCTCTGATGAAAAAGTTTAAAGTGAAATAGAACCCTAACACACCTATCACATACCATAGGAATTCCAAAAAGTACGATAAGTGTCGAGACTATGAGAAAGCTCATCCATAAGGTAGTCTTCCCAGAATTGTCAAGACCCCTGCCAAGTAAACTGAAAGATTAAAACACACCAATGTGAGAGAGAGAGAGAGAGAGAGAGAGAGAGAGAGAGAGATTTACACCATAAGTAACCTCATATGCTCCTCCCTTTTTATCTTGCTAATTATGCTGAGAATTCCCATTTTTCTTCCCGCATATCATTCAACTTGAGAAAAGGGAAAAAATTTGCTCAAAACAGGATGCAGAAAGGCTAGGACAGAACATGACAAGCAACTTCAAAAAACCCTCTGCCATAACTCAAATTTTCTAAAAGGAAAAATTGCACATAATGTTATGATTCATGATTCATTACAAAAATACATAATTGCTCAAATGTATATCAACCCCATAACTCAACTTAGTTAAACCAATAAAAAATGCTAACATTGTCTAGTTGACATTTTTTCAAACAATTTTTCAACCACAAGCTATATAACACATAAGCCCCATGGAGTTTGGTTGAAAATGGCACAACTGACTTTATATATAACTATAAATGAACATCAATTCATCCAAAAAAAACTATAAATGAACATCAGTATGATTAATGCTACAACTAAATATGAAATTTAACATCTTAGGAAGATAGAAAAAGCTGATGAGAATCACAAAAGTCAAGATGTCAAAGAAAACCAGCGGATTTTTTACCAACATTATTAAAAAATTTTAATAGCCAGTCACTAGTTGGATTGTCAAGTACCTAATTTCATTTCCAATCACTGAATCAAGAGACAAAATCTGCAATTACCTGGCAGTCAGTTATTTTGTGCACAGAACATGTGTACAAAATCAAAATCTTCCATAAGTTGGTCCACGAGACATCTAATTTCATTTTCAATAAATAAATCAAGAAATCAAATCCGCAATTACCCTACAATTCAGAGCCAAGAACATGTATACCGACCTTAAATCACTAAAAAACCCCAAAATCTACTTGAAAACTAATAACCTAAGCAACCCAAGAAGAAAATCACCTAACTTTGAAGCTTTGTCCATACAAATCCCAACCATTTCAAGGGTGTAGAATAAAATACATCCTCTGTCCGGAAGTAGTATTAATATTTTGTTTTCTTAGATGAGCTAAAATCAGTTCATTTTGAAAAGCTAATGGTTAGAACTAATTTCGGACGAGGGAGTCCTAACATCCTCTGTGCAAAAACGTGAGAAATTAATGCAAGGATTGAGACCCAAGTAAAGAAGGGAGTGATGGGGGATCGATACCGAAGTTTGGCTTCGTGTAGTGGTCGCGTACTCGCTGGCAGAGAGGAGGGAGGATTGCGTGGAGGACTCGGCGACGGCAGAGGGGAGAGGAGCGGAGCTGCCAGAGAGGGAGAGATGCGAAGTCGCCGGCAGCAGAGAAGAGAGACAATCGCGGGAGAAGGGAAACCTAGCCACCGCCGGGGAGTCCGGCACGGGCAGTGGGGCTCGCAGGGAATACCTAGGAGAAGGTGGCGGCCGAGAGCGGAAGCGAACGGAAGAAAAGGAGGAGAGGAACTGTGGGTATTGTTTAGTTTTTTTCGACAGAATTTTTATTGCCGAAAAAACTGTCGAAATTAAAATCTTTATACCAACGGATATTTTTCCGTCGAAATGACTGTCGTAATAAACATCTATACCAACGGATACACATCCGCCGAAAATAATCTGCCGTTAATCTCATTCATTTTACGACAGATTTACTTCTGCCGCCAATAATAGATATTATCAACGGATTTTTTTCTGTCAAAAAAAATCTGTCGTTAAAAGCTAAATTTGTTGTAGTCAAAGCTCGAGAGATGGGCTTCACGGTGAAACAGACGGTGAGCTCGACGGTGCGGGAGAAGGTGAGGTTGTAGGCAAGATGTCGATGGCAAGGCGGCGAGGATGGCAGAGAGCAACGTGTTCGGTTGGTGACTGAAAGGAAAAGTCGTGTCGGATTAAGGAAAACAAGAGCAGACCCGACCTTGATTTGGAA
Organism: Houttuynia cordata; assembly: GCA_039654745.1. Lineage (NCBI taxonomy): Eukaryota > Viridiplantae > Streptophyta > Magnoliopsida > Piperales > Saururaceae > Houttuynia > Houttuynia cordata. The sequence goes on from CM077507.1 coordinate 3,662,455, forward strand.
GTTCTGTTTTGGAATCAAAGTTGGAATTGGAAGTCGTGCTTGAATTGGAATCCTTCTTTAGATAGGATCCGACCACGGCCTGATCAAGGAGGACTCTTTGATTTCGAATTGCCTATAAACACCAGAAAAGACAGCCGAAGAAAAAAAAACAAAGCTTTTAAAAAAGAATTTTGGCTGCCATTTTGGGCAAGAATTTGGTTGGATTCCGGTGGGGCTTTGGCCGGAAGAAGAGGAGAGGAAAAAAAGGGAAGAAAGGAGGAGTTTTGGGACTGATTTGGGTGAATTGTGAAACTGTTACAGTACCATTTTGAATTGCTATAGTAACCGGCTCATCAAGGAAGACAAGCGAATAGTGCCGGTGCTACAATGCTACAGTACCGTGAACAGTAATCAGTGAACAGTGTTCCTACAAATGACTTCTTCAACAAATCAGGCTTCTTCTTTCTCTTTTCATGTCTAGCTAAACTCTTTAGCAAGGCGTAGATGAAGCCCTCAATTTATATTTGCTACTCTTAACTATTTAATTTAGTGAAATTTGATATGATTTTCTATGCTTAATGCAATTTTATTGTGATTCCTCTTAAGTGCTTTGACCAAGACTTAATGAATGATTAATGGAATTTGATCTTGATATTTCATGTGTCTAGATAATAACAGGATTATGATTGATTCTATGCCCGCCTAAGGATAGAGTTAATTGTATTAATTTGTAGAAGATGGACTTTTCGTGTATGGCCAAGAACGTGTAGTTCATTCATTGGTAATCTGTGTGTCCTGCCAAGAACACGAATTACCATATTATATCAATTTGTGGAAATAATAATTGAGAGTAGTAATTGCATGTTTAGTGGTGGATTCGATGCTTTGATATTCTCATTACTCTGATTTCTCAGTAAAGTTTATTTCTTTAGTTAATTAAATCATTAAAAATTCAATCTTTCATTAGAATTATTTAAATCATCCAAGTCCTTTGGGTTCGACCTTGTTTCTACTAGTCTATACGTAGTCTCGTGAGATTGCGAGTAAATAGTTAAAAATACAATCAATCAATTGGCGCCGTTGTCGGTGACCTAGTAACGGTTTGACTTAATTCTATTTAGTCCAAATTTTTTTTATTTTTTTGTAGGATTTTGATATTTGATTTTCTTGTCTTTGTAGGAGTCAATTTGGAAAGGCGGATAGTAACACTTTGGATTTGGGTGTTTGCAATCTATCAACCTTTCTTTTAAAATAGATTTGGGTGTTTTTAATGTTTTTCTCTTTATTTCTGTGAAAGCATGCATTGCTAGTCGTGGATATCTAGGTCAATGGCAGTGTGACGATGAAACGATAGAGGCAATGGCGCCGGAGAAGAAGTAGATCGACGGCAAAGAGGAACAGAAGAGAGCTGAACTAGGAAGCTTCAATTGCAGCTTTGGATTAGAATGGTAAGTGCCAATTTTTCGGTTCAATCAAAGATTTCAAAGCTGTCGGCTTTGGAATTAGATTTGGAAAGATTGATTTTTTTTTAGATTTGGGCTCTGTTTTGGGAAGATAAATATGGGATTTTTACTATAAATTGGGACAAGATTAAAGGCAAATCGATTTGAAAATCAATTGATTTGGGAAGGGTTGCTCTGATTTGGGTTGACAAGAAGACTATTTGCAGCCTGTAAAAAAGAACACACGGGGGGAGACGACCGAAGAAAAAAAGGAGCAGACGAGAGAGGGGTAGCGCTACTGGAATTGATTGTGGAGATAGAAGCAGCCATCTTGCTCGAGAGTGAACTGATTGCTGAGGGAGAAGAAGAACTAGTCCAAACTGTTGCAGACGGGAGTCAAGCAAAACTGAACGAACAGAACTGTCGAGGCAGAACTGTGATTACAGAAAATTGTTTGCAGCTGCCAATGAATCATTCAAACCAGGTTGTTTCTTTTTCTTTCTCTATTTCTATGTGTAGCTAAACTTTTTATCAAGGCTTAGATGAAACCCTAAACTTGTGTTGCTACTCTTAACTATTTTATTTAATTATAGTTGATATGATTATCTCATATATGCATGAATGCAAATTCATAATTTTTTCCTAGTTCTCTAACCGAGGCTTATGTGTCACCAAGGATAGGCTTATGTTAACCCTATGTTGCACCAAGGATAGTGTTAACTGAATTAATTTCTATTGAATGAACTATTTGTGTCCAACCAGAACATTTAGTGCATTTATTTGTAACTCATGTGTCAAACCAAGAACACGTATTTCTCTTTTCCTATCAACTTGTGCGTTAATAATAATTGAGAGTAGTAATTACTTGTTTAGAGGTGGATTCGTAACCTTAGTATCTTCATACATCAGATTTCTTATTAAAGTTAATTTTTTTTTATTTACTATATATCCAACTCTATTAGAATCACTTAAGCTTAATTTAGAACTAGGTTCAATCACAACAAGTCCTTTGGGTTCAACCTCATAGCTACTAGTCTATAACTAGACCCGTGCAATTGCAAGTAAAATAAGTAAAAACCATCACAATCACCACCCACAACGATTATATCTCGATTTTACCGGTGCATATGTTGTGTGGGCCGTCTACGCATCCAAGGGGATTGGTGGGGGGATACAGTGCTCTAAGAGGTCAGTTGCCCCGCCCCTTCTAGTTAGGTCCTCAGGACTTGAACATCCCTCGTTATCGAAAAATAAAAAATGATAACCCTACCATAGCGACAGTGATTATATTTAGTTGTCATTCTATTTAAGTCATTTTCTCATAATGTTGTTCTAGTTTATAAATGGAAAAAGTTTAAATGAGATCGCTCTCATATAGCTTATATGAGGCCAATTCAATTTGTAGCCATTGGATCTTGATCTGACGGCTAAAAATATCTATAATGATCTCACCCACTCTTTGATGTGACACACTCATCTACCCACTGATTTGATATCTACTTTCCGATCAGAATCCAACGACAATAAAGATTGGCCTTATGCTCCTTATATGAGAACGATCTTATGTAAACTCTTCGTGGAAAAAGTTTAAATGAGATCGCTCTCATATCGCTTATATAAGGCCAATTCAATTTGTAGCCGTTGGATCTTGATCTGACGGCTAAAAATATCTATAATGATCTCACCCACTCTTTGATGTGACACACTCACCTACCCACTGATTTGATATCTACCTTCCGATCGGAATCCAACGACAATAAAGATTGGCCTCATGCTCCTTATATGAGAACGATCTTATGTAAACTCTTCTCTATATATATATATATATTCACCTTGTACATGCCCCTTTATGAGATGCCAAAACATGACGTTGGCTATTATGCTTATCACGGCAGCTGACCCAAGTTGGCTATTACATTAGTATTAAAAAAAATTGGCTATTACATTATGTTGGCCACCACCTTTTTCGGAGGCAGCAAATTAAAAGAAGCTGCCTCAAATTCCGACTTGTTTCATCACCAAATTCATAACTAGTTGAGGGAGGGAGACACTAGGCAGTATCTCTCATCATTGTATAACGAGTTAGAGGGGAATTTGCTAAAAGGAATGAACTTATAAATGGCAGAAGCATGTGTGGAAAGCGAGTACGATGATTTGTCTTTTCCATTAACAAAAAGATATACAATGAGTGATGGCCTGTACATGATTACAACAAGATTACACCCCTATAAAATAAGGAAAGAGTATGCAATATCATGATGTTACTTTCCAAGACTCCCCTCAGGTTTGTGTAGGGGTGTTCATGGACACGACAACCATCGTCTGTCCGTAATTAAAAGAGGTATTGTCCAGTTTGCCCGTGTCCATGATTGTCCATTAAAAAACTTGTCTGTGTTCGTCCATGGTTGTCTGTGGACGTCCATGGACATTTTTACTGGCAGACGTAGGTGGAGGTCTTGGAGGGCTCGTCGGAGGAAGACGGGAGGCGGGGCTCAGGAACGATGATGACGCAGGCTATTGCCACCTACAGCAGCTGTACCATCTCCTCTTCGATATCCTGGTACCTCATCAGCTCGTCGTCGAACACCTCTGCCGTTCACTCCTCCCTCACCACCGACTACACCCACCTCGGCAGGTAGATCCCTTCCGCCTCCCTACCCGCCGCCGCCGCCTAGTCGTGGCGGCGGTGTGGAGGTGAGCGATGCCTTGCCCGGCCGCCAGTGCGATCTTTATCCGGTTATCCCAGTCCAGCGGCGTCGGCCCGATCGGAGAGCCATGTTGATCATTGCCGCGATGAGACATCTCCAACCTCAAAGAGCCATGGCCTGATCGGAAAGCCTGGCTCTTTTTCGCCTTAAAAGACATCTCCGACCTTCTCAACATGATGATTGACCAATTTGTAAAACCGAAAAAATAAAAACAAATCTGTATTGGATTTGATTCAAGGGGTCGAGGCTGAGGCAGCGGTAGTACCAGCCCCGACATCAAGCTCCACGAAAGGAGGCTGCGAAGATGACGACGATTTCACCGGACTGCGGGCAGGGCATCAAATTGCCCGTGCTGGGAGAAGGGCATTGTGGGTCATCGTCGGAGGAGGAGCTACCGGAGAAGACCACGGGGAGGGAGAAGGGAGAATTGAGGGCGATGGGAGAAAGGGCACAGGGAGGGAGACGAAGAGGGGTTTTTTATGGGGTAACGGACACGGACGTCCACGGACTTGTCCATGTCTGTAGCATCCCCATTAGAACGGACAGATAACTCATGTCCGTGTCCAGTCCGTGGTCCATACGCACAGTCCGTTAAATAACGGATAGACACGGACACAAACAGACTAACGGACACGGACGTCCATGAACACCCCTAGGTTTGAGCATAGAGATTGTGAATGCCCAACTTGAGAATGAAGTGATGGAATTAGTTAACTCCAAGAGGCTTGGTGGAGATATCTGCAGGTTGAGTCAAAGTAGAAACATAAGTAATGCCAATCAAACCCTGTTGAATTATCTCACGAATAATGTGAGACAATACCCTTTCTAATGATGATGAGAATTGTACTCCCTCCATTCAACATTACCTGCCTGGATTAGAAAACCAAAATGAACTGATTTAAGTTTACTTTGGTTTTCTAATCTAGACAGGTAATATTAGATGGAGAGAGTATTAAGCATACAAAAGTCTGTATGGAGGCTTGTATAAAAAAGAAAGCATGTATGCAGGCACCCATTCGGAGTCCATGTAATTGCCCTGTTAAAGAAGACAAAAAGATCATTATCTAACATTTTAACATGTTAAAAAATACAGAAAACTAGACCGCGTTGCAGCTTCAACGCATGTTAAGTTCTCTGACCATCAGATCAAGGCCAAGGGACCTACTGGGCCTGCGCTGGAGCTGAAGTGTGCTAGATGCCCTCCAGGATATCCTCCCGGGGTTATCCTCTAGGATATCCTCCAATTCACATGAGCCGTGGATAGCTAAGATCGACGACGCACACACTAGGCATGTGTACTCCGTCGATCTTGGTAATCGGCGGGTCCATTTAGTGGGAGATATCCAGAGGATGCAAGTAAGAGGATAAAAAATTCTTCCCGGAAAATTGCTGCAGGAGTCTCAGTGCGCTAGATATGCACCTCGCCGTTGCAGCGTGAGACCGAGGGATACATACCAGAGCCTACTGTTGGTAGGGCCGGATGCAGGACTTGGCCGCCCACATTAGTGTTGAAATTTGACTTCAAATTAAACAAAATATTTAAAAATAAAGTGATTGATCGGTAAAATATCGCGATCGATCGTGTAGCGATCTACCTTGATAAAACGATCGATCGTAGTTACTGTGATTTTTTGCAAATTATTTTTCGCATTGGCACCGATCGATCGGTTTGAAAACTGTCACGCCCCAAAATCCCATACCTCGATCGGAGTGCGGAAGCCAATCAAGAGATACAAATGGAGGTAGAGATCCCGGGCGCGAGACCGAACAGTCGATTTCCAAACCGATTACAATCATCTCAAAAGGACGTGTAACCGATTATGCCCGCAGTCAGTGTAATACAATAATAGACATCAATGAATACTATGAAATGAAATTTACTTAATAATAATAATCCATTTAAGAAAGTCATTAAAATAAACCTATGAGTCTATGGCACACAATTGCCAATAATATCATAAGCATCAATAAAAGCAAAACAAATAACTAAAACGTTTTTAAACTCTTCTTGGCGCCTTCAATCCGCCATTCCACTACTGCACTTCCTGATCTCAATTGCCACTTGCGCCTGCATCAGAGGATGCATGAGTATTTCATAGAAACACTCAGTAGGATGTAAAAACCCACTGAATGAAAACAACTAGTATGAAGAGAATAAGGATAACAAAGGATGGTGAACATCTCACAACATCTAAACTGAACCGAGGTCTATACACCTGCAAGGTTAGTCAACAACAATTCCAACTCGCAAGTAAGGAAAACATCAGTAAGGCTCCTACATATGAGTAAGGAGAGAATAACAATCATATTCAAAGGCTCCAGACATCTAAAGTGAAAGGAGTTACAATTTCTGCTCGCTGAACCTGTCGCTCGCAAGTGACTAAACATACCAGAACCACCCTAGGGGTTCTCTTGTGGAACCCTGCCATGCGTCTAGGATGCTGGCCCCACCAGTGCTTACAGACACGATGGGCGGAGACTGAGGACCTTCCGTAATGTCCACAATCTAACGTACGTATAGTGCCTCCCTTCGGGCAGTATGGAATCGCAATTTCATAATTATAAGTGACCTCGCAAGATCTAGCAATGGCATAATTGAGCATACTATGAAACCACCATGGGGAGAGTCTCGCAAGGTCTCCAGTGGAAGAAATAATCATGTAAATAATATGAGCAATATCTCAAAGGAATAGAGGTCACAACACTCTAAGATCATAAGGTATCTCTTACCAGAATAGACTCTCTCAAGGAGTATGGATAGAATAACAAGACAACTCAAACGCTTCAATTAATAATCATAACTCACCGAAGGAGTAACATACAATCGATACACACAATTCATGCTCAGCCCTAGATAGGAATTCCTTATTCGCATTAGAGTTTATAATCTAAATATCAAAGATAAGAATCAGAGAATTCTTAGATGATTTGAATCCCAAGTAGAATATCAAACCGACAACAACGCTTTTAAAATAGATAGATATGAATCACTTGTTCAAAGTATTATCCCTCCTAATTAGATTACATCTAACCCAATTCTTACTGTGATAATCCATAAGTATATAGTCCAATTACTGGTATTGACATATTAATCATTAACATATCATATTACATGATGTTATTTGTATACTTAGTAATTTCTCTCAGATTCAGCTCACTGTCTCCTGCACAACAGTCCTCTTCCGACGGCTACTGTGCTCTGTACAGTAAGATTAAACCTCTGAAATGTTTACTGATAATACCCTCGTGAGTCTAGTTTCTAACCCCACTGATTTTATATTTTTCCGAATTTATTTGAATTAGTTATGAATTATTTACTACCGACTGTCAGCACAGAAACAGTTCTGGCCGAGATTAAGAATCTTAATTAAACTTGATTATCTTACTTAATAACACATTATAAATAATAATACATCAATAATATACCATATACTCCCCTCCTAGAACAATTACAGAACCTAGGATTATCTGGAATTACTAAAGTTCACTCCTTTCTTGTGTTCTTTTATATATAACATAGTTTGTAATCATTAATACACCCCAAACAAGACAATTAATGAAAGACACACCTTAAAGGCACAAACTCAACGTGGATCATTATCAACCAAACAATAACAGAACCTTTAGTCTCTGGAAAATCAATAAAGCATTAGACTTTAGATACGAATTCCCATCTAGAAGCAAAACATGAATGCCTATATGATTTATGATGCACTACGCATAGAAATAAAGACATAACTCATTCATCTCGCAAGAATCCAAACAACAACTAAAGTATTGAATCAAAACACTTGTCAAAAGCATATATAATCAAAAGAGAGAAGAGGGGAAAAACCATCCTACTTAATCCTCCAAAGATCTCGCCTTTCTACGCGATACTCGTCTCTTCCTCTTCTTCCAAAGCTCCCGCTCCAAATTCTCGCAAACTCCCACAAGAACAAGCCTCCTAGGAGATGGGTGAACGTGGGAAGGAGAAGGGAAAAGTCTCTGGACGTTCTAGGGTTATCACAAGCCAATTCTCTAGTGTTTATATAGAGTTGGGGGAGAATCCAATCTTAAACTAATCTTCCAAAACATGGACACTTTCAACCAATGGGAAGGCTTCACAATCCTCCTAGAGACGTGCTAAACAAGTCCAATTGGGATTTGGTATCTTTCCCAAACAAATCCACCCCAAAAACACGCTAGAAATCGCAAAACCGCAACCGGCGATCGATCGGTCTATACGGCGATCGATCGTCGTATACGCTGTTTTACACTACCGCGTTACAGCCGATCGATCGTCATTAATGCCGATCGATCGCTTTACGCGCAGCAAAACATTCACAAATCACAGTAACTACGATCGATCGTTTTGGCACGGCGTCGATCGGTTCAAGCTTGCCGATCGATCGGATCTTACGGCGATCGATCGCAGTCATGCTCAAACAAATTCAAATTCTCATATCTTTTTACCCCGAACTCCAAATCGCACAACACGACCAAATCAAACATTAAGAGGGTCAAATTTGGGTTTTAAAATACTTACGAATTTTTCGGGTGTTACAAAAACGATCGATCGTAGTTACTGGAATTTTAGGATTTGTGCACCGCGATAAAACGGTTGATCGTAATTTCAGGCTAAATAGGGCGATCGATTGCTAAGCGATCGATCGACTTATAACACGATCGATTGGCTATACGGTTACAACGAGAAAATGGCCGTTACTCTGTGAAAAATTGAGTCCCTTCTTCCATAATAAGCCTAGCAAAGCCCTTCTATATAAATAGAATGTTTTTCCTCAAAAAAGGGTTACAAAAAATAAGGAAAAACTTGTTCTCCTTCTCTCTTAATTCATCATCCATCATTGAGCAATAGAATCTCCTCTAATCGAGATCCAGTCAGTTTGATTTGAAGTGCACCTTTAAATTGACGGTGTGGTTCCTTGTATCTCGGAAATGGAACGCTATTAATTGCATGTGCAGAGAGGGCGGCGTATTTGTTTCAAGGACAACGCAGAGCATGCCTCGAATCTGGTTCTAATTCTTATACTATTTCTAGTATTTCATATGTATATTTGTTAATTATATATGAATAATTTAGTAGTATGTTAGCCCTCTTTTATGTGATAATCCCAACAATCAGTACGCAAGAAGGCAAAGGAATTCACGGGTCTCACCATTTAACGGATGTCATCTTTTCAACGTCAAGGACTATAGTAGTCGTAGGCAAACTTAGGTTCCAATCGTCACCTTCCTTCCTCCTCAGTCTGTTCATACACTCTTCAGAAAAATTCCGTTGTGGTAGAGAATAGCAGTCCACATGACCCTCACTAGGATGGCCATCGGCATCTTCTTCTGTAGAGGCAACAGGTCGTTAACAACAGTATTATGCACAAGGATAGATATGGCAATCAAATCGAATGGCATAAAGTTGTTGTACCCTTGCCTATGATTAGCTGCCCATCTTGAAGACGAGTGCCATTGGTCAAAAAAGAAATGCTACCTGGGTTGATGTCATTTGGTTGCTCATAGTACCCTCCGGTGGGTTCAAGACAGCCTGAAAAGTGATGGTTGCAACCAGTGTGGCTACAAACATGAGAGTGCTGCGTGCATCGTTGAGCCACACACTATGATTTTTTTGTTTATCGTTCCAGCTCTTTTGCAGGGAGCGACTTGGGGTAGTAGGAATTTGTATAACATGACTTTGCTGTGGTGAAGGCTCCCTCCAGCAGCAAGAATAATTTCTCTTATTTGCATGTCCATATCCTCGTGGGGTGGTTCTTGTATCATGTCCAGGGCCCGGGCGACCTTCTTAGTGGTGGCATTTACACCAATTCCAGGGATCCCGAGTAGGAAATTGATGATCTGCATAGCCAAACAATTGTTGTGCCACAGCAGGAAAACGAAGTTTTGAGGAAATGTGATCCAATTCGAAGGTTATAGCCTTTATGAGCAAAATGATTACCAATTAATAAATAGAGAAGGTGATATGTTATCCTTTACCCCGTCACCTGATCATTTAGGTGATAACTAAACTTATTATCATGATCATTCAGGCGACAATATCAATGGAAAATAAGATGTCAAGAGGAACAAAATGGCCACAATATAGTGGTAGGAGAATATAGTGTCAAGGTAAAATGAAATGAAACAATTACCATAGGACACATTTATTTCCAAATCAGATAATTAAAATGGGACAAGGGGGTATTAGAGAAGAAAAGCCAAAAAGGTTTCAGATTGCTCAATTCAATGTATTGTACTAGCTATTATAAAAGATGTAATGTAATAACTTGTTTTCGTTTCCTGAACTAGTTAATTGTAAGGCAAATGCTTAAACTATCTTACTTCAATCGGCCCATCCATCAACAGTTGTACAACAGCTCTGTGAATGGTGAGGCTGGGGCAGACATACCTGAATTTGCTTCTTCACAGTTGCAAGGTGTAGTACTGTATTACCATGCTCATCCGTCATGTTTATCAGTGCATCAGTATTTGGTATTCCTAACAGAAACTCCACATTCTGTAATTGATTTGCCTTCACACTCAGATGGAGAACTGTCTCCCCTCAATCTGTTAGCACGCGAACAGATTCTGGTTCATCCAATATCAATTTAGCCAACGCATCAGCCCTTCCCTTCACGGTAGCCACATGAATCGGCATCTTTCCCGCGTTGTTTCGGCGGAGGCAAATGCTACTTGCCACTTTTTATTGTATGTGATCCCTCTCTGCTGCCAAGTGCAATGAAGAAGATCCATTTTTGTCCACTTCCTGGGCTAATGCAAGATTTCGAATCAATATCTCCTCTACGAATTCCAATTCGCCAAGCCAAGCAGCAAAGTGGAGAGCAGTCTCTTCAATTGAGGTTGTCTTCGGTATGTGCCTTGAAACCTTAGCAGGTGGGATGCAAAGAAAGAAGAAGGTGCGGAGAATGGAAATGGACAGAAGATCCACAGGTCATCGCCATTATAGGAGTAAGACTGGTGGACCGGACCAGTATAGCGGTCTACCGGAAGGGAAATTGGAGTTTACCGAAGATGCAGTGATTGACTGGATCAATCTAGAGGTCAACCAGAGAAACAGGATCCTGTGGTGAAGCTTCACCAGCGAGGCCACTGGTGAAGCTTCACCACAGGATCCGGACTCGTCAACCAGACGGGCTACTGTCACTCAGTTTGTGTAGCGGTCGACCGGACATCTGCGGTAGGTTACGTGTACGTGTGGCAAACTTCTATTTCTAAGCGGATTTCTTTTTGGACTCCTTCAATCAGGCTGGAGGACTTGCACATCTATTGTGGATCTTTTCTTGGGTGAGAAAGCCTATAATGGGCCTTGTAAACAGTTTTTGGCTTGCTTCTTCTGAGGTTTCCCTTGTTCCAGGAGAATTACTTATGTTCCTCTTGAAGTTTTTGGCAATCTCGGTCTTTCTTGGTGAGTTAGTCTTATAATTCTGTTGATTTGATAGTGAAACTATTTGGTGGATTATGCAATTGCAAACCACACGTATATCTTGTGTTTTATTGTGATTGTGATTGTGCTTGTGCGGTCTCGGCGCTTGGCCTTGATTCGTACTTGAGATCCTAACTTCACCACTCACCTAAGTTGGGAATAGTAGATTGATATTTGCTACGAACTTGCATTTTGAACCACCTGTTGATTTCCCAACAGTTGGGTCATGATGGAGTATCGGATGCAACATGGCTACATCTCCATGGACAGTGGCCTTGTAAAGCTGAGGATCCATGCTGGGTCAACTAGCTATGTAAGTTCAGATGATACAACGGGGCCATTTGGATCGTGAAAAATCTCAAACATCCACCGCCAAAAATCCACCAACCAGTTTTTGCGATTATCAACTAACCAGCTAAAACACATCTATGAGGGGCCATCCATTTTCGAGCACTTTTTTGTGCAAATCATCGGAGTAAAATTCCACACAGAAAACTTAAAATACACCATTCAAAACAAAAATCCATGAGTTGAACCTTGAGCCCATTTGGCCCTCAAAAACATAAGAACAAACATATAATCAAAGCATTGTGTGGCATCAATTTCGAATATAATCATAATTGAAACCAATACTTCTTAATTTGATTTAACTCATCGATTAAATAGCATCTTGGGTCGATGTATGCAATGTACCACAATAAATTAATAATTATTACAATAATCTAGTCTTGGCGCACACACGTGCCTATAGTCATAAGGAACTCAAATATAACTAAAGGAATTGTCTTCTACTTTCTTATCGCTTCTGGTTTTTCTACAACTGTCTGCTCTTATTCTTACTCCTCATAACCTATGGAAGAAAAGCAAGCTAAGTACGAAGGACTCAGTATGAAACACTATAACTACTTCACTATTCAATCATCCATCATGATATACAATAATATAACTCTTTTGAGCATTAGTTCAACAGTTCAATTCATTTCTTGCTTATTCATTCCTCTACTACTATAATCAATAGTTTACTACCCTAAGCCTTATTTCTCAAGTTATGGGTATATGCTTTCAGAGGTTTCGTTTATTGTGGAGTCAACCCTAAATTCCAATTATTTCCTTTCGGTCACCACCAACCACGTCTAGCAGTAGATAGCAAGGGGAATTCAAGAGTCTCACCGGTTTGAGTTATCGGCACAAACAACCTCTGTCTTTAACTTTACAGGTATATCCCATACTTCGACCCATAGACCGGGAAACAGGAACTATAACTTCTTCACCATCATTCCTTGCATTGATCGTCTCCATAATAAGAGGCAACCACGGAAGGTCCATGGTGCACCCTTGATTGCTTTATTGAAATCATATTCTTAAGTGAAGAAAATATGCATCATATTTACACCAACTATATCAATCCTCGGCTCCTCTTCACATCCCCACAACGGCCTGAGCATTTGATGCGCCATCTTCAGGTTCAACGCCTTTTGTGATAAGAACTGACCATACAAGCTAAAAGCGTGCATCCCAATTACCTTCGCAATCCAACACATGCTAGATAGACAGCACATCCCTTCATCAAAAGCTTATGCGCCTTTAAGGCTGAGATTATACATACATTATCTTCTGACTTCACCCCTTGAAAAATAAAAGATTCAACTACAGTGATTTGCGACTACTAGTTGTACTGATGGTAAGAAAATGCAAAGGGTGACCTTTACCATACCTGAAGAGGACCCTTTTGTATTTAACAAAGATATCGAAGGTTTCTCCACTCTTACCTTACCTTTGACCAAATTGACAAGGAAGGGTGTGAAGTTTATGGGAGATGAAGAAGGATATTGGATATTTATGGCTATATATCTCACCTACCAGCAGGCTAAAATAGAAAACTAAAGACCTGCACAACTCTCACAGATTCCCTAGTTGAAGTGGAAGTACATTACCATAGACTTTGCGGTTGAGTTGCTTCCTATCTAAGATGGTTCAACATTAAGTTTATCCAAATTTTGAGGACAAAATTCCTTTTGAGGGAAGAATATAATACCTGCTGAAAAGGGAACTGACACTTGTTAAAAGCTGGGGTGACTCAGCTGCTCCAGTTCTGGTTTTAAAAGAGAGAAACATAGGGAGCTGAGAGGGATAGAGGAAGGGAAGCCAGGGGTGGCCGAGCCATCATCGGTGACACTGGTGACCCTTGTGACTTCGACGATGGCGATGTCGCCGTTCCGCTTGGACTTTGCGATGGAGACGCACCGGCAGGGAGGAGAAGTCTAGCATTCTCCTTGTCCATCCTTATCTTGCATTACCTTTTGTGTATAGCTTTCATTCATATCAAAGTTTCTTCAACTAATAATTTGAGAAAACAACAAGTGTGAGCTGCGTTACTCGATCGTGGGGACCACTGTAGTTTAAGAAAGCAAAAAGCATATCCACTAATGCGCTGATGTGAAATCGCATGAATGATTCTTTATTGCTTTTATGCTTCCTTGTCAATTTAAAGGAAAGGCATTTGCTTTTTGGTAGGTCCGTGCTGTTAGAAGTGTGTTTCACGTTCTTCTGTAGTGGTGCATAAATTATATGATGAGCTGCTTAGGGTGTGTTTGGAAGCTGAAAAAACCCATATTTTAGCCCTGAAAGGTGAAAATTTTCACCTTGCAAGGTGAAAAGTGTTTGGAAGCTGAAAGGGTGAAATATGGTCGGTGACGGTGATAGGTGAAATCACCTATTTTGTGTTTGTTAGCTGAAAGGTTGAATAGTGGCTGCTGACGGTGAAAGGTGACATATTATCACCTTTCACCCCTCAAAGGCTGATTCTCCCTCGAGTGAGAATCAGCCTTATGAAAAAATCACAGGTTGCCCTTCCCTCTCATTTTTTTGGTTTTTTTCCCTTTCTCATTCCCATTCATCGATCCCAACCGCCATCACTCCCGTACTCCACCATCTTCCTCCGACCGTCTCTCATGCGACTCGCCCCCAAGATAACCTTTTCCCCTCCCTCTAGCAGCTCCTGTCGCTGCTTCCCCCTGCGAGTCAGACGTTTATCTGTCGGCAGCTTCCCTGCCCACCTGACCATCATCGACGACCGTCCGTTCATTGATGTGCTAGTAAGAAAAAGGCCCTGATTTTTTGAATTTTGAATTTGAATATGTCAGAGCGTATGGTTTTCTCCCTTTATATGTTTCCTGTACATGTTAGCATGAGTCCGCAATTGTGCGATCTCATTGCATATTACTCAATCTGTGTAAAAAAATATCATGCGGATGCATCTTCATTTGATGATTACACGAATGAATATTCTGTGGATGAATGAATATCTAGCAGATGCATCTTCGTTTGACAATTTTAACCGTTTTTATTATCTTCTGTTTTCACCTATTACACGGCAGTCTATTGTATAATCACGATAGCCACATGAAAATTGAGTAATCGATTACTCGATAGATGTGTGTACCGTGTACCCGATTACACGGTCGCAATCCGGCTATCGTATAATCACGATAACCACATGGAAATTGAGTATTCGCGATTACTCGATTACTCAATTTCCATGTGGTTATCGTGATTATACGATAGCTGGATAGCGACCGTGTAATCGGGTACATGGTACACACATCTATCGAGCGTAACAGATTACTCGATTACATGGTTATCGTGATTATACGATAGCCGGCCCGATGGTGTAATTGGGTACACGGTACACACATCTATCGAGTAATCGATTACTCGATTTCTACGTGATTATCAGGATTACTCGATTTTCACGTGGTTATCGGGATTACTCAATTTTCACGTGGTTATCGGGATTACTCAATTTCCACGTGGTTATCGGGATTACTCGATTTTCACGTGGTTATCGGGATTACTCGATTTCCATGTGGTTATCGTGATTTCTCGATGAGCACCTCTATTGTGTAATCGATTATATGTTAGACTGGGCTATCGTGTAATCGATTAACATTAGGCATTGCAGGCAATCATGTAATGTTAGTGTCATGCTATCGCGTATGTTGATCATTTAAAATTAAACCCTTGCAAGTGCACAAGGCAATTGTACTACGGTGAGTATTGATAAGGGTTGTCGAACCTCAGGGACGGATCTACTTTTACCAAATTCAAGAGAAGAAAGCAATGTTGATTTTAGACTAAGAAAGCAATAAACTTTAAACTAAACTAAGTTGAGATTTAATCAATATATGGAATACCAAGGCTTCGAATCCACCGCAATAAACTAGTGTAAAGTCTCTCTCTCTCTTTTAAATAAAGATTTCCAATTGGCTGGTGTATTCCTCTCAGACATACACCTGTCAATTCAAATTATAGTGCTCTCTTCTCGGACGTAACACATAAATCAATTAAGCATATGGAATTGTGATCTATCTCTCTCAAGCATAAATCAATGAAACTTTATTAACATATGACAAATCAAAACACTCACATTCCTCTCAGACATGCAAGTAATCTTTCAGATTGAAATTCATAAAATCCACTCTTGTCTCTCTCAAGCACAAAGAATAAACTCAATGAATTAACTTTAATTGCATAACAAAAATTCATACACCAACTAGAGTAAAAATAATATGAGAGAAAAGAAACTACACATCCAGATTATTGGGCTTCATCTACGCCTTGGATAGGAGTTTAGCCAAGCATGGGAAGAGAATCCATCATCTTCATCTTCATCATCTTCTTCTTCCTTTGCTCTAGCCTCCAAGGTCTCAAATTGCTCTCTAGGTTGAATATGTGGTGCCCAATACGTTCTCCCATAAGGCCTATTTATAATAGTGAAGAGAAACCACGAAGTCCCCTTCCAAATCCGAGTCGAAATAGGTCTTAATTCCGGTTTGCCGCATACGGCGATCGATCGTACGTATTGACGATCGTTCGCTGGCCGATCGATCGCAATTCCTTCGTTATTCTCCTCCGATCGATTGCTTTTCCGATCAACGCTGTATAATACCGATCGATCGTAGTTACTGTCTTGCGCGATTGAAAAATTCCAGTAGATACGATCGATCGTTTTTATGCCGATCGATCGTTTCCTTCAATACAGTGCTTTTGCGGCTCTGGCGATCGATCGCAGTGATTTCCGATCGAACGTAGTTACTGTTTATAAACTTCAAATAGCTATAACTTTCTGTCCCGAACTCCGAATTGCACGTGGTTGGTGGCGTTGGAAAGCTGATTTCTTGAACTTTAACATGAGACAAATCAGTCCAATCCAATATTTGTAGACGAAGTTATGATAATTTAACCATTCGAGTTACTTTTCACCTCATTTCTGTGTATTACTCTTGTTTCCTACAAAAACCAAAAACTATATTAAAGTAGTAGTTATTCTAATCAAACACTAGCATAATCATAAGCTTAGGAGATAATAAAATGCATATTTCATGTATAGATCACACCCCCAAACCAAGATTTTGCTAGTCCCTAGCAAAACAAAACAAAATCAAATCAAACAATCGACTAAAAGAACTAATGCATAAAAGTAAACACCACTTTCGTAGGGAACACGATTGCATTGAGCGTATGCAACAAGCCGTTAAACCTCTGGGTGTCCCCAGTAGGACGAGTGTTGTCTCGTGAGGGTTTGCAGCCATGCTACCCACAAACATGTATTTATGAAACTAATTAACCTAAGTGCAAAAACAAAGCAAAAATAAAAACAGTGCAAAACAAGCAAACCTATTATCCCGATAAATACAAACTACAATGCTTAAGAGAATTAACCACACGTACTTGGTTCATAATCAACAGGAATATAGAAGCCCTCAAGTAAGTAGTTTTATTCCACACTTTCATCTTGGAAATTTCTGCTCAAATATTATATAGCATGATAACATAAATAATAGAAAGTGTAGAACATTGTAGCAATACATTCTAAATTTTTGTTTATACAGATCCAGTGTTACCCATTAACCAAAGAACATCAGAATCTACATAGTCATCGTAATCTTTAGGTTCATGATAGCACAGATCTGCGCGCCTCCTTCGGGTCCAACATTCTAGATTTGAGAGGATAATACACCACAGACTCTTTTTTTTTTCGCTAGGACTGTGTAAGGCCTGACTTCAAGATGCTTAGGTTTAGCAATGACTCAGGCCAATGACTCCCAACCAAATTGGCTTAAGGCATTAGGTTTTAAGAGACCGCTTCGGGCCCGAGCATCAGCCTAAGTTAATCCTATAAAGTCAAGCAGCCCCTTTTCTTTTATTTTGTTTTCATTTTTTCGCATTTATTTTCATCATTCATATTTTCAGCACATCTTTATTTTGTCCAGGCTGTATTATACTCTCAACCTATTTCCGGTTCCAATCCCTTGCCATAGCCAAGTAAATGGTCTATCATGATCTTTTAAGCTCAACAGATAACTACACATCATCCAATGACTATGACTAAAGACATCCCACTGTAGATTAGTATTCAACAAATCTCTAGATGGTATTACTTTATGTAATTAGTGTGTGTGAGTGAGTTTTCTTAGTTCAAGCACCTGATCCAAGAGGACTGTAACAGAAAGATACTGCTCAGTTAAGTTCTCTATCCTCCAGTATACTTACTCACACTTCCAATGTAAATTAATCTCCTAAGAATTGTAACATGCATTATTACGGGATAAATTATCAAAACCTACGAAAAAGTAATACTAACAAACAACCTAAAAACTAATCAAAAATTTTTTATGATTTTTTCAATTTTTTTAATTTTTAATTTTTTATACAAGTAATATTCCCTCCCCCAAACCTATTATGAACATTGTCCTCAATGTGAACAAAATATAACATGACAATGAGCATATAACAAAGAAAATCAGATAAAGGAGAGAATACACCTGAATACGTGGGTTGCCTCCCACCAAGCGCTAAGTTTAACGTCTTCAGCCAGACGGAGCTATGATCCTCTGTAGGGGCCAGATTATCAAGTTATCAACCTAGATCAATTAAATGATTGCACCACACACTCGTATCCTTGTTGCCTAAGTATAGAGCATATCGTGGAATAAAAGGATGGAGTGGTGGGTAGGGAAGCTTTGGAAAGAGGGGTCCCTGCATTAACCATGAAGAGGGGTCCCTGTATTACTCTTGTTTCCTACAAAAACCAAAAACTATATTAAAGTAGTAGTTATTCTAATCAAACACTAGCATAATCATAAGCTTAGGAGATAATAAAATGCATACTTCATGTATAGATCATATGTCCACATCTCTCACTCTTATATCTTCTTCTTGTGTGGAATAGATGGCAAGCCCAGGCAAGAAAGTAAAGTACGTCAAACAGGTTGTGTGGAACAAGGAAGAGCACTATGCATTTATCAGATCATATGCCGAAGCACTTATGGAGGGATTTCATAGAGGTAAGGGTCTTCAACCGGGAGGCTACGAATATGTAAGCAAAGAATTGAATAAGAAGGGTATAATTGTGAATGAAAAAAAAATCTGCAGTCACTATGACAAGACTAGATATGTCTACAATGCATGGAAGTGGATGTCAGATTACACTGGTTGTGCGTATAACGAAGCAACACAAACATATACCTCAGGAAATCCTGATTTTTGGAAGATTTTTAGATAGGTGCGTATCGTCTGGCATTTTATTTAGGAACCATAATTTTCAATTTCTTGCAAAATCGAACCCAAGATGTTTCCTTCCCAGTCTACTCTCATCTCCTTCTGCCACAGAAACACCCGAAGGCCATGAGATTGAAGTCTTGGGGATACACCGAAGAGATGGAGGGTCTATTATCGATAGTATTCGATGGCAACCATGCTAATGGGCATCAGGCTTATGATGGACGTCCAACAAAAAGGATGCCCCCCAGTGCAGAGCTGCCACCGGATAGTTCACATGGTACAGATGACGATCACCCAAGGATGCATCCCAATGAATTTGATCAGTACATGGGAGAGGATATCGGAGATAACACATACCCTCAATCAGTCTCCAATCTCATTGATGCTGATATCCAAGCAAGCCCCTTCGGCCCTGGCCCCTCAATACGTCCTACTTGCAACATATCCCAGGTGTACAAACATGAACCCTCTATAATGTTATACCATCATCAGCTTGTATCGTGTAATCGATATGTATTTGTAGCTATCTCATATTTTTTGTGATAATAATTATTCGTGTTCTTGTGTGTAGGAGCCTCCGAATGGTGACTCTCTTGCTTCCCAAACTCCCCTACAGGTGCCCATGCCCACACTACTCCCCTCAGGCCTACCCCTCCTACTCTTGTTGACAAGCGTAAGACTTCGAAGAGGAAGACTTACTCCTCTTCCGAAATATCAACTGGCTTCCAGTCGCTATCTGATGCTATGCTGACAAGAAATGCGCTTGCCGAGAAGATGATCGTATGCTGTCTGAGGCGAAGCTCGAAGAGACGCATGCACAGAGTGATGAAATCGACAGATGCTTTCGTCTACTACGCCGCCTCCCTGGATATGATGTCATTAACCCAATGTACAGTTATACGATATCATTATTCTCAAATGAGACTAATAGACAGCTGTGGCTGTACCTAGAAGATGATGCCAAACTTGCTGAGCAGTGGTTGAAGAACCTGTGGGATGGGAAGACACCCTCCATCTAGATGTCTGTGACAAACTATTCATTTGAAGACACTTGTGATTTTACGACTGTTGTATAAGCTTTTATCAACTTTATGCATTTGACTCTTCTGATAATGGTGAACTATTTTTTATTGTCCTGACTACTATTCTCCATATGAGTATTGTCATTTTTCCTACTGTATGCATGTGACTCCTCTGACCTATATATGCAGGCCATAAGTGTGTGGTAAACATTTTTCTTATCCTTACTATTTGACATGTGATGATCGTGATTAGTGTATATGCATGTGACTCCGGAAGTATATGAGGCTCGATTATTGGAGAACCTCGTTGCTTACTTATATATATCTTCCATCTTTTCTCTCACGACCACGGTATTGGAGGCTATTGTGTAATCGCAGTGCCGATAGCCACTTCCATCGTATAATTGATTACACGACAACATCTTCTGCTCCTTCCAGAGCTGGGAAACAATGGACTCACTGGTAAGCAAATCAACTTCCCCCCATTAACATTAATATTAGTCCATCAGCAATATAGTTCATTTCGTTATTTTCAATTTGTGGAGGTGGATCTACTTTGGCAACGATGATGAGGATGTTGCAATAATTAATCAGTGTGCCATTGCTATGGAATATTTATCAAATGATCCCCCTCGTAATGTTGTTCACCCACATTGCCACAGGGGAGAGGAGTTAGTAGGTGACATGTTATATAATGTTACGAATGATCGAATATGCAGGGACGTTTGTGGTATGAACAAACATACGTTCGTTGAATTATGTAGACAGCCTAGAGCATCCGGTCTGGAAGATAGTCGAGGCGCATTTGTTGAGCAACAAATCATCATTTTTTGTCAGCTCATGGGTCATGGTACGTCGATTCAAAAGTTGGGGCATGAATTTTCTCACTCATAAGAGACTATACATCAGTATGTGTATAAGGTGTACACCACATTAGAGCAATGGTTCCATGCTCAAATATGCCCCATGTTTCCACTCGAGCACATGCCATCTTACGTTCAGAATAATAGAAAATTTTCTCCATTTTTCAAGGATTGCGTTGGGGCGACAGATGGCACACATGTCATGGCAAAGATGATGTCTGATGTGTCAAATGCATATAGGGGTAAATAAATGGTGACTACAAAAAATATCATGTGTGTATACAATTTTAGCATGCATTTTACTTATGTCATCACAGGGTGGGAGGGGTCCACCCATGATCAGCGAATTCTTGACTCCGTATTAGAAGACGGATAATCTGGTATCCCACGACCACCATTAGGCAAGTATTACGCGGTTGACGCAGGATATGCGAACAAGGTGGGGTTCCTCGGTCCGTACAAGGGTCAAGGTCACAGGTATCATGTTGCTTCTTTCCAACAACGACGGCCGACCGGAAGGCATGAGATGTACAATTACATACATGCGTCTCTCTGGAATATAATTGAGAGGGCGTTTGGGGCATTCAAAAAACGTTGGCACATTATGGAAAATATGCCCCCTTATCCAATTGAGATGCAAGCAAAGTTTGTGTATGCTTGTGCCGCCTTGCACAACTTTATTCATGAGCTACACAATAGTGCCAGTGATTCTGACATAAGAGATTGGTTGTTGCCCACATTCGAAACAGATGAAGCATTCCGAGTGATGGTACAACCATCTAATGTCAATCATCTGTCTAGTAGTCATGCCGGGGAATGGTGGGGGCCAGATGATGGATTAATGGTTCAGTTGCGAGATCGAATCCGGGATGAGATCAGAAACTCCCTTAATATCCCCCTTGATCCGCCTGCGAGTCAACCACGTCGTCGACGGTAAATGTGGTCCATTTACTCCTACTTGCTGTGAACCAAACAGGCATTCATTTTATCTGATTAATTGTGGACACATCATGTTAAGTAATCATATCGAGTAATCGATTGCACGATAGAGGGCCATGCCATTCATATCGCCCAAGTGAGGTCACGATAGACCACCTCTATCGAGACGACGAATGCACGATAGAGGTACAAGCTATGCATATCGAGTAATCGAGGTCACGATAACGCACTTCAGCCCAGTCATCCACCGAACGATGGAGGTCCATGCCATGCATATCGAGTAATCGAGGTCACGATAAAGCACTTCAGCCGAGTAATTGATTGCAAGATAGAGGGCCATGCCATTCATATCGCCCAAGTGAGGTCATGAATCATGATAGACCTCCTCTATCGAGACGACAAATGCACGATAGAGGTCCAGGCTATGCATATCGAGTAATTGAGATCGCGATAACGCACTTCAGCCGAGTCATCCACCGCACGATAGAGGTCCATGCCATGCATATCGAGTAATCGAGGTCACGATAAAGCACTTCAGCCGAGTCATCGATTGCTCGATAGAGGTGCAGGACTTGCAAATCACGTAATGGCAACTATTAATACATGAATCTCTGATTATATATACATGGCAATGTCTATATGTAAATAACTTACATATCCTTATGTATATATACAATACTGTATTTTCCTTGTGCAAGTACACTACGATCGTTTTGCAACCAATGAAATGTCCTGTAAACCAGTGAATGCTACGTCATCAAATTCCCTCTCTATATTTCCCCTTAACAGAACTGCCGCGATCATAGGCCGACAGAGCATTGTTATGGCCTTCTGATCAAACACTGGTTTGATGACCCCTGATGTCAACTGTGCTGCGTACATCATTACGTAGATTCCGCAGTCTTCAGAATTCCATTGGAAGGGTGCATTTGGGACATCTTCCAACTCTCAGCTCCCTTAATCTTGAATTCGTATTCGATGATATTATTCATGCAGGCTACTACACGATCGGCATCCTTCTTATGGTGTGGGTGCGTCACTGGATTCCCACTTAGAGGATTGTAGAATTGCCACCGCAGGGTGGGGAAGTGTAGAATCAGCAAGCAGTAATGGGTCCCCGTATGGATTGGGAAGAAGGCATAATTCATATTTTTTTCGAGTCCCGTCAGCAGGCTATTTACCAACTTATGTATAAGCCTTTCATTGTCCGGCTTGGGCATGAACTCCTACATAATAATGAAATATGAGATGAGGAGTAGTTGATAGCCAAAAACACCATGTAAAAATAAGAAGAGGTAGCACACTTACGATAATGGTGATATGACATCCACTATGTTTGTGTGGACATCCAACTTCTCCAACATGTTAACATAATATGGTCGAAATCGGTGATGGAATTTGATGCCCTTATTTGCTTCAACCATCAGGACCCCAGATCCGGGCCACCTTCTCACTCTTGGACTACATGGACCCATGGTGGAGTGAAATAGATTGGTGTGCTCGAATAACCATATCTGAGTAATGAGATAAAAAATCATTAGGCACTATATATATACACTGGTCGATGGCAATGAAAAACATATGATATTAACTACTACTGAGTAATCGATACCACGATACAGGTGCATACTGTGTAATCGATTACACGATAGAGGTGCCGACCTCGTAATTGAATATCCATAACCATCGAGTAATTGATTACAACATAGAGTTGCCTATCGTGATCCACTGGCATCGAATAATCAATTACACGGTAGAGTTGCCTATCGTGTAATCAAGGGGACGATATCCACTGCCATCGAGTAATCGATGTGATGATATCTACATGCATCGAGTAATCAATTACACTAGAAGCTGAATATATGGATATACGAATTACCTATAATACATAAGCGGCTCCTACCAGAGTCCCGATGCTGCTCATCTCTCCGGCAGATCTAAAGTGCAAACATCTAGATGACTGTGACATTTTGGACACAAGCATTTTATGGATGGCGCCTGGCCAATTATACGTGGACAGTTGGGAGAGGTCGTCCAGATAATCGCATAGCTTTGTAGGGACTGATCTGGACGATTGTGGGAAGAGCGTAGTTGAGAACATGTGTAGGACTATCAACCGAACCATATCATCCTCTGAAACATCTGCTACCCCCCGCAGACATTTATCAAGTAGGTCTTCAATATATTGCTTCTCCGGTCTTCGCGTAGAGAAAAACTTACGGTAGAATTCACCTTTCGAGGCCACTAGTTTACCATCAGTTGATTTCCATGTCACACTCTCACCAGATGCCCGCAACCCAGTGATGAGGGCAACATCCTGCTCAGTGAAGGATACCTTCTCCCCTTTATGTTGAACACCATAAGACGCTCATCCCAACATCCCACCAAGACATCAAGCAAATTTCTAGCCGCAACTACATCTCGACCTTCGAATATTATGTGAAAAGCTGTCTCTTGCAATCGGTCCATGCAGTGTGGGTAACGCTCTACAACTTGTAGAGACTTGGTGAGAGCGCTTGGCTTATACTAGGTGCGAAGGCATGGCCACGCGTTATATCTCCCAGGGGTCTGGGAAGATCTCCTCTCTTGGGTGGAAGAAGGTGGTGGATCCATCTGTTATGGAACGCATCCAGTCGGATTTCATATCAGGTTACGATATTGACAGTATCATGTGTCCGTGAGACCATATGAGAGCACAATCGTGAAATTGGACACACGACATCAAACGATATAACAAAAATGTAGCAGCTTCTAAACATAAAAGGTCTGATTTTAAAAATCTTACCAGTGGGGTGGAGGTGTCTTTGGAGGGAATGGTCAGCTCGCTGATAACCCGAAACCTTGAGGAGGGCTATCCGATAGATCTATCCGGCTTTAAATCATCAAGACGCCTGATTCCGCTGCCGGCAATAGCAAACCCCGCTGCCGCAAGATTGTGCAATCGCCAAACCCTAACCGTGTAATCGCAGATACGCAATGGTGTTCAAGCTCTGGAAACGGGTATTAATACTGTTGTGAAGGGCAAGAACATTTTTAGTAATTTGCCGTCGGGGGTGATAGGTCCGACATGCATACTGACAGGGGCATTGAATTACGTGGCACGCATGCATAATGACACAATGAAGGTTACACGACACGCATGCATAATAATACGATTGACGTGGCAGTCTTGTAATCGATTAATAAAAAGCTCCGCTAATAAGTAATCAATTACACGATGAGCACCGCTATCGAGTAATCGTGCCCACGATAGCAGAACACGTGATGAGGTGGATGACGAGTAATCGATTACACGATGAGCAAGGCCTTCGACATCCCGATTACACGATAGAGAACTTCTATCGCGTAATAGATTAGACGATGAGCACTTATATCGAGCATCCGATTCTACGATAGCGGAACACCCCAATAGCTGTCTATTGTGTAATCAATTGGACGATGAGCAAGGCCTTCGAGTGATCGAGTAGAATGCGCTATCTTGTAATCAATAGCATGATTGGCGAAGTTATTGCGTAACGATATTACGCAATCGAGGCTATCGCGTAATATAATCGGCCTATCGGGTAAACGATTACACGATGGGCAAGGCGATCGAGTAATCGATGTGAGAGGGGTATTGCCGTTGCGCCGCAAAATACAGGGATCATCCGACCAGCCACCGGGGGGGGGGGGGCGCAGGAGAACTGGACGGCAGAGGGGAGAATGATGGGAGAAGTGAAGCGAAGCTCGTTCCGGGCAGTGGGAATTGGGATCATCCGCCTTCTATGTACGGCATCCGGTTTATGTGACCCGCTGACTAGCCACCATCCGTCTTCTCCTGCCGCAAAACCCTAGCTCATATGTTGGGGATATGTGTTGGCAATCGAAATATAAGACATGGCTATTTTCGTAACATTTGCACCCTTAAATGTTGTCTCTCACTTTGCTTCCCAAACATAAGTCAGGCTAATAAAGTTTCATTTTCCCAAACAAAAATCATTTGAGCCAAAACATGTTGAAATTTGTCACTTGTCAACCATGTGTTTTTTCAACTTTCAAACATATGTCACCTATCAGTAAGCTTGCTCACGAGCCGAGCTAGCTCGTGAGTTTTTTTGGCTCGGCTCTATTTTTAGCTTGACTTGAGTCCAACTCGACTCGAGCTCGATTTTTCCGAGCTCAAGCTCGAGACAACCTATAGCTCGACTCGGCTCGACTCGAAAAAGCTCGACGTGAATTAACTCGAAGCTCGACTCGAGAATCAGCTCGAGCTCGACTCGACTTTCTTTTTTAAACAAGGCCCATATGTCTAACCCATTTTGGTTTCCCTTTAATTAGATTGAAAGACTATCATTTCTTTCATTTTTATAGAGTATGTATAGCCTTAGATTCATACTGTTAGACAATGTGAGACTCTCATATTAGTTCATGACCTATCGCCCACCCCGCAGCCCGCCATCGTTGCCGCCCACCGCCCCCGCCCCTTGCCGCCCACCAATGGGCCATCGCCACCCACCGCCCCCTCCGTCGTCACCTCCCACCGTCGCCCATTGCCTCCCCATCGCCGCTTGCTGACACTGCCCCCTGCTGACACAGCCCCCAACCCACCACCCATCGCCCCCCACTACGGTGGGAGATGGTGGGCGACAGCGGCGGGGGAAGTAGCGAGGAGCGACGACAGTGGGGGTGTTGGGCGGTGGTGGGGGCGATGGGAGGCAACGGCGGCGTGGTGGGCCCAAGCAGTGGTGGGGGGAGGCAGGGGGCGGTGGGAGGCGATGGCCGATGGTAGGAGGCGATGGGCGGTAAGCGGTGGAGGGGTGAAGCCCACTTGAAATATGTAATAAATATTTTGTTTGTACATAAAATGTATAAAAAAATTGTAGTTCAAGTGGTTAAGGTGTTGTGTATGTTTAAATTTGTATGGGCTCGAATCCCCACAAAGGCAAATTTAAATTTTTGCCTCGAGCCCGCCGAGCTCAAGTTCTGGATCGAGCTCCTGTCAAATTCTGTGATGAGCCGAGCTCGAGTTATCAAATCCTGGGCTTGACTCG
This sequence comes from Houttuynia cordata, assembly GCA_039654745.1. Lineage (NCBI taxonomy): Eukaryota > Viridiplantae > Streptophyta > Magnoliopsida > Piperales > Saururaceae > Houttuynia > Houttuynia cordata. The sequence goes on from CM077507.1 coordinate 3,689,433, forward strand.
ACCCGAGCCGAGCTCGAGCCCGAGTTTCTAAACATCGAGCTCAAGTCGAGCTAAGTCAAAACTCGACTCGACTCGGCTCGTAGCAGCCTTACCTATCAGCCTTGATAATTTTCACCTGCTTTTTTTTTTTAACTTCCGAGCGCACTATATTGCTTGAGTTAGTTAATGTTTGGAATTACCGATAAAACAAAAATATACAGTGGTTTGTGATAAGAGAATGTCTTTGTGTATAATATGAATAGTACATCAACAGCGTTTATGTACTTCTCGCCTAGATTCCTTTTTTGTAGCTTCAAAGGTTGCCCTATTTTTAAGTAAAAAAACTCATTAGCTCTTAAGAGGTCAATTACCTGAATTTGTTTCCTCGCGGTTGCAAGATGCAGTACAGTGTTGCCCTTCTCGTCCTTCAGGTTCAGCAGTTCATTAACTTCTGGTCTCCCCAAAAGGAACTCTACAACTTCGAACCGGTTTGCCTTCACGCCGAGATGGAGAACCGTATCCCCCCCTCCTGTTACTTTTTGAATAGAGTCTGGTTTCTTGCTCAGCAATTTAGCAATAAGATCGACTCTCCCTTTCATGGCAGCAACATGAATTGGCAATCTTCCGCTATTGTCTCGCAGCAAGCAGAGGTCACTGCCCAATTGCAAGAGCTCTTCAACCACTTGTACGTGGCCATTTGCTGCAGCCAAGTGCAATGGAGATGATCCTTGCTTGTTTGGTTCATGAGCTAATGCAGGATTTAGAGCCAGCATTTCCTTCACAAATTCCAAGTGGCCGAGTAAAGCAGCAAGATGGAGAGGAGTATCTTCATTTGAGGCGATTGACACTCTCTGGAGAGCAGTTGAACGATTTTCCAGTATTTCATGCAACATGAACACATCCCCAGCTACCGCTTCCTTGTAAAGTTGAGGATCCATTCCACTGCATACAGACTTGTATGACAAATCTTGTAGTTGATTTGTCTGCTAATAAAGTTCTAGAAGATTTGAACAAAGTATTATGATGATGATCTCTATCTGCCATTACATGGGGCAGATTTTGATTCATCCTCAGAATTCAGACAAAATCTCTCTACCTCAAGCCAGATATCGTTGAGTTCTCAAAACAATTCTACATCTGAAGAGTTCGTGGAAGTTCCTAGTAACAGTTACATGCAATTGCTTCATTGCTTTATCAAAAGATTGCAAGTTGGTTTTTGTTTTGAATGTACTTTTATTTATGCTGGAAAACAACTACACGGGAGGCGTCATCTTTGGAAGTGGATCACTCGTCATTCTCATATTGTTACTTGGGTGGATCCCTGGATTGGCTTCCCTTATTTGCACCAAAGATTTGACCTCCGTACTATTCAAAAATGGGGGATAATCTCAAAGATTCTCCTTCTTTTCTTACAGTAAAAATGTTTGCAATATATTGGAGGATGGTACTTTAAATTCTACAATTTTAATGGGCACACTTCGGGCAAACCATCCTCTTTTTACCTTTCAACAAGACTGTTATGGTTGGGGAAAGTTAGGCAGTTTATATACAAGTCAGCATGGAATTTGGTTAGGCTCCAGTCACCTTCTGTTGCTTGGTTTTCCTTGATTTGTCATCAGCATAGGATTAACAGATATGCTTTTTTCTCTTGGCTGGCTTTCAATGATGGACTCTTAAAGCAGGACAATTTGTGCAAAAAAGGTTTTCTCCTTCTGAATAGATGTTACATATGTACAGATTAATCATCTGATTTTCCACTATTAATGAGTTTCAACTAATGATTTATGGTATAGAAGAATAATCATCTGATTTTCCGCTATTACTCTGATTTAATAAAGGTTCAAAATACATTCTTCAAAATACATTCTCAAAATACATTCTTCAAAATACATTCCCTAGATTCCATATGCTTATGCCAAAAACATTGTAAAAGAAAACTCCAACAAAAATAACGATGAACAATATGATGTTATAAATCGGTTTCATTTTCAACCCCAGTTTCTTAAGTAAGCAAACCCCTATTTGCTGGAGCTGGGCCGAAATTGCGATTACCATGATCACATTCCAAGAAGTAAGGAAGGCCATCACAATATAATATGCTTCCGAATTGGCGTCAATGGGAATAACAAGGAACATCAGATAGAAGTACGCCATTGCTGTGGAGAAAATGGCAACGCACATGACCCTCGCCTGGATTGAAGGCAGTAACTTCCACTGCTTAGGTTTCACAAGCAATAACAGGAGAATTATGCAGAGGGAGGAGGATAGGCCAATCAAATCAAATAGCATGAAGAGCGTGTAGGTAGACCAAACTCCGATTAGTACATTCCCTTCTGTAAGTTGGCTGTGATAATCACTAGGCGTCGGAGAAGGAGGGTTACCTTTCTTGTCATCGGGTTTTTGATAAAACCCACCAGGTGGGTTGACTGCCGCCTGGAAAGTGATGGTGGCAATCAATGTGGCCACCACCATGAGTGAGTTGCGCCTGTTGTTCATCCACATGCTTTGTTTGTTTTTCTCGACGCCAATCGGCGGTGTGGTTGTAACATTTTGTGCATCATGATTTTGGGGCAAGGATGATGGGTACCCTCCTAGTCTCCCGCAGCAGGCTGCAAGAATACTGTTCTTCACCTCCACGTCCCTGTGCTTTAGTGAGTCTTTCTTCACAAATTGTTGGCGAACTATGCAAACTTGGAATTAATAACTCTCAAAATTCTAAATTGTGTGCATGCAGACTACAAGAGTGCTGGTGAATTGCCTAGGAATTGACGTGAATGCAACAAACAAGAGAGGGGCCACAGCCCTAGATGTGCTACTAGAGTCACCCCGTGAGCACAGGGACGTGGAGGTGGAGAACATTATTCTTTCAGCCGGCGGGAGACTAGGAGGGGACCCATCGTATTTGCCCCAAATTCATGATCCACAAAATGTTACAACCACACTGCCGATTGGCGGCGAGGGAAATGCAACAAACAAGAGAGGGGCCACCGCCCTAGATGTGCTATCAGAGTATCATAACTTCGTGTACAAATGTCGGATTGGACTGATTCAAGCTTCATGTTAAAGTTCAAGAAGTCAGCTTTCCAACGCCACCAACCACGTGCAATTCGGAGTTCGGGACAGAAAGTTATAGCCATTTGAAGTTTATGAACAGTAACTACGATCGATCGGGGATAAATGCGATCGATCGCTAGAGCCGTAAAAGCAGTGTATTAAAGGAAACGATCGATCGGGATAAAAATGATCGATCGTATCTACTGGAATTTTTCAATCGCCGAAGACAGTAACTACGATCGATCGGTATCATGCGGCGTCGATCGGAAAGCGATCGATCGGAGGAAAATAACGAAGGAATTGCGATCGATCGGACAGCGAACGATCGTCAATACGGAGCGATCGATCGCCGTATACGAAAAACTGAAATAAGACCTATTTTGACTTGGATTTGGAAGGGGACTTCGTGGTTTCTCTTCACTATTATAAATAGGCCTTATGAAGGAACGTTTTGGGCATTAGAAGGTAGACTAGAGAAAAGACCTTGGAGGCTAGAGAGGAGTAAGAGAAGAAGTCTTTTGGAGCAAAGAAGAAGAAGGATTCATGACGATGGATCTACATAAACAGGCTTCTCTTTTCTCTCTTTCTATGTGTAACTAAATTCCTTGTCAAGGCTTGATGAAGCCCTAGATGTGTATTGCTACTCTTGATAGTTTAATTCTATAAAGTTGATTATGATTCATGCTTAATGCGATTTCATGAGTTTCTTTTGAGTGCTTGATCATAGACTTGATTGATTATGAATGAAATTAGATATTGTGATTGATTTTATGCCCGATCAAGGATAAGATTGATTGCATTATAATAGAGTTGTGATTGATTCTATGCCCGATCAAGGATAGGATTGATTACATAATAGTGGATGAACTTTCGTGTCCGATCAAGAACGTTACTGAATTCATTAGTAATTCGTGTGTCCGATCAAGAACACGAATTACCATATCATGTCAATGTATGCTTAATAATAATTGAGAGTAGTAATTGCATGTCTAGTGGTGGACTCTCTGCCTTGATACTTCTCCATATTGATTAAATCTTAGTTAGATTAGATAAAGTTCATTGCTTTCTTTAGAATTAATTAAACTACATCTTTTTCTTCTCTTGAGTTTGGTAAAGTATTCACCGTCCCTGAGGTTCGACAACCCTTTAACACTCACCGTAGTATAATTGCCTTGTGCACTTGCAAGGGTTTTAATTTTAAACGATCACAGCCCCTTTCTTTCTTTTTGTTTTCTCTTTTTTTTTTATTTTTTTTTTCTGCATATATATTTTCAAGCATCTTCGGCTGTATTATACTCTCAACCTATTTCCGGTTCTAAGCCCTTGTCATTGCCAAGTAAATGGTCTATCATGATCTTTCAAGCTCAACACACAACCACATATCAACTAATGACTCTGACTAAAGACATCCCACTGAAGATTAGTATTCAACAAATCTCTAGAAGGTATTACTTTATATAACTGGTGTGTGAGAGTGAGTTTTATTAGCTCAAGCACTTGATCCAAGAGGATTGTAACAGAATGCTATTTCTCAGTTAAGTGTCTCTATCCTCCAGTATACTTACTCACACTTCCAATGTAAATTAGCATCTTAAAAATTGAAGTATGCATCACGAAGGGATAAACTATCAAAACCTATAAAAATATTAGCAAACAACCTAAAAACTACAAAAAAAATTTTATTTTTAAGTTTTTTTTTCATTTTAGCAAACTTTAAAATAAAGAAGAAAATAACTAAGTTATCCTAAGCAAATATCTTCCTACACCCCCAAACCTGCATGAAACATTGTCCTCAATGTAAAAAGATATGAAATAAATACTGAGGAAAATAAATAGAGGAGGGAAGGAAAGATATTACCTCTGCTCCACTGAAAAACTGGATTATCTAACAAAAATAAAAAGAACAAGTGAAGCACAAGAATAGCAAAAGAAGTAATAAACACACAAAATAAAAACTCTAAAAACTTGGGTTGCCTCCCATCAGCGCTAAGTTTAACGTCCTCAACCAGACACAGCTATTAATCTTTGCAAGGCAACTGAGATACTACATGTAATTGCTCATCAGGAAATGATTCAGTTATGGGCAATGATTCATCAGTAAAATCAACTGTCAATCTAGACAAGTGGTCGGCTACAACATTTTTGGAACCTTTTTTATCCCGAATTTCAATATCAAATTCTTGTAGCAATAATATCCATCGGAGAAGACGAGGTTTAGCATCTTTTTTAGATAAAAGATACTTCAATGCAGCATGATCCGAATAGATATAGACCTTAGATCCCAATAAATAAGACCTAAACTTATCTAAAGCAAAAACTACTGCCAGCAACTCTTTCTCAGTTGTAGAATAATTAAGTTGAGCATCATTCAGTGTTTTACTAGCATAGTAAATCACATGTGGAAGTTTATTAATTCGCTGCCCCAACACAGCACCAATAGCATAATCAGAGGCATCGCACATGATCTCAAAAGGTAGGCTCCAATCAGGCGGCCGAATAATAGGTGCAGATGTTAACTTTGATTTGAGTTTCTTAAAGGCATTATTGCAAGCATCATCAAAGACAAATGGTGTATCTTTTGCAAGAAGATTACATAGAGGTCTTGAAATTTTACTAAAGTCTTTAATGAATCTTCTGTAAAATCCAGCATGGCCTAAAAATGATCTGATTTCTTTCACAGTTCGTGGTGGTGGAAGATGTGAAATCAAATCAATTTTGGTTTTATCAACTTCAATGCCTTTATGAGATATAATATGCCCAAGAACAATTCCTTTTTTAACCATAAAATGACATTTCTCCCAGTTACGTACCAGATTCTTCTCTTTACACCGCACTAACACTAATGATAGGTGGTGTAAACATTCATCAAAATTAGACCCAAAGACAGAAAAATCGTCCATGAATACCTCTACAAATCGCTCTACCATATCAGAGAAAATACTCAACATACAGCTTTGAAAGGTGGCAGGTGCATTGCATAGCCCAAATGGCATGCGACGGTAGGCAAAGGTACCAAAAGGACACGTGAAAGTGGTCTTTCCTTGGTCTTCAGGGGCTATGGGAATTTGGTTATAACCAGAATAACCATCAAGAAAGCAATAATATTCATGTCTCGTTAACCTCTCCAACATTTGGTCAATGAAAGGAAGGGGAAAATGATCTTTTCTTGTTAAAGCATTCAACTTCCTATAATCAATACAGACACGCCATCCCGTTTGAACTCGAGTTGGCACTAACTCATCAGCATCATTCTTCACAACAGTTATGCCGGATTTTTTCGGTACAACTTGAACAGGACTTACCCATTTACTATCAGAGATTGGGTATATGACCCCTACAACCAAAAGCTTAAGGATTTTAGCTCGAACAACTTCCTGCATTACAGGGTTAAGACGCCTTTGGGATTCACGAGAAGGTTTGGCATCATCCTCGAGATGAATTCTATGCATAACAACAGAGGGACTGATGTCTTTAATGTCAGCAATGGTCCACCCTATGGCTTCTTTGTGCTTTCCAAGAACTTCTAGTAATTTACGCTCCTGAGCCACATCTAGGTCAGATGCAATAATGACAGGTAAGGACTCAGAAGGACCTAAATAAGTATATTTCAAAGTATCAGGCAATGGTTTTAGGTCTAGCTTAGGTGGCGCAACACTTGATGGAACTATCGGTGATGATGATAAGGCAAGAGGCTCCACTTTTGGTTGCCACCGTTCAGTACTCATCAGAGGTACAGACTCAAGCAATGAGTTCACTTGTTCAGTTGACTGATCGATATCAAATTCACAACCAAAGTGTGATAAGCAGGCCTCTAAAGGATCCTGGGACTGTGTTTGAAGAAAGGTTTCATGGACAAGTGTTTCAACCAGGTTTATTTCATTCACATCATCCATGTCAGGTGGTTGTTTACTGATGTCAAAGATGTTTAATTCCACCTTCATATTCCCAAAAGAAATTTGCATCACTCCATTTCTACAATTAATGATAGCATTAGATGTAGCTAGAAATGGATGATCCAAAATGACAGGTATTTGCCCACTTATGTTCGGAACAGGTTGAGTATCAAGGACAATAAAGTCCACAGGGAAATAAAATGTATCAACCTTAATCAAAACATCCTCAACAACACCTCGAGGAATTTTAACCGAACGGTCAGCTAATTGAAGTGTCATTGAAGTGGGTTTTAGCTCTCCCAGACCTAATTGCACATACACAGAATATGGCAACAAATTCACACTTGCCCCCAGATCTAACAAGGCTCGCTCAATTTGATGTTTCCCTATCATGCATGAAATTGTGGGACAACCAGGGTCCTTATATTTGATAGGAAATTTACATTGAATGACAGAGCTGACTTGTTCGGCTAAGAATGCCTTTTTAGGGACATTATTTTTCCTTTTAACAGAGACTAGATCTTTCAAAAATTTTGCATATGAAGGCACTTGTTGAATTGCATCTAGAAAAGGAATGTTTATTTGAACTTGTTTAAACACTTCTAGAATATCTCCATATTGTGCACTTTTTTTAGGATTGACCAGTCTTTGCGGATATCGTGCCCTAGGAACAAAATTCTTAGGTGGAGAATCACTGCCAACAATTGGAGAAGAATTAATTTCTTTTGTTTCTATTGCAAACTTAGTGTTCTCACTTTCTTCTTTTTCAGATATTTCAATTTTATTATCAACTTGTTTTCCAGACCTAAGGGAGATAACTAATTGAACATGTTCCTCATTTTGTGAAGAATTGGAGCTGCTACCAATGGAGAATTGCCCTTTCTGGTTAGGCACATGTTGATTAGGGAATCTCCCTCTTTCTCTTTCTGCTAATTGAGTCGCCAACTGACCAACCTGAGTCTCCAACTTAGCAATTGCTTGAGTATTCATGTGTGTAGAGTTTTTCTTCTCAAGCATAGCTTGGTTGGTTGACTGAATAACTTGGCTTGTGGATTGAATGAAAGATTTCAGAGTGTCTTCTAATGATGATTGTTTTTGTGTAAGACCCTGAGATTGAGGGGCATGTTGTTGATATTGGGTAGGAGGTTGAGACACAACTGGATAAGATTGATTGTTCTGCCTAAACTGATTAATGGGTTGCATGGGCTGCCCACCTACATTCATAGGTTGTTGACTTTGTCTCCAAGAGAAATTTTGATGATTTTTCCATCCTGAATTGTAGGTTTCAGAGAAGGGATTGTCTATCGGCTTCCCATAATTGTTTAGAACATTGACTTGTTCTGCATAACACTCTGGATAAGTATTCATTGAAGGACAGTTCAGAGATGTATGCATCGGGCTAGCACACACAGAGCATGCTTCATTCATGTTGAGAGCATTGATGCTTCGGTTCAAACTCAGGCCATCTATTTGCTTGGTTAGCGCATCAAGTTTGACCCTAACATCTACGTCCTCTTTGATCTCGTAGAGACCTCCCTTCTTAGGAGCATGATGTTGTCTCTCCCTATGACTTACAAAATCCCACTGTTGGGACCTTTCAGCTAATCGCTCTAGGAAATTATATGCAGCTTCACCTCCTAAGTCTAAGAAAGCACTGCCATTCATTGATTCAATCATATTGCGGTGTGTTTGAGTTAAGCCATTGTAAAAGTGTAGAATTAACCTCCATTTTTCAAAGCCATGATGTGAATATTTTAATAACAGGTCTTTGAATCTCTCCCAACTCTCATAAAATTTTTCATTTTCATCTTCCGTGAAATCAGTTATTTCTCTTTTTAATTCATTAGTTTTAACCATTGGGAAGAATTTTGACAAAAATTTACTCACTAACATTTCCCATGTTGTAATTGAGTCAGCATGAAGAGAATTTAACCATGCCTTGGCCTTGGCCTTCAAAGACAAGGGGAAAAGGCGTAGACGAACAAACTCATCTGAGAAGTCTGTGAACCTAAAAGTTGAACAAATTTCAAGAAAATCCTTTACATGCATGTAAGGATCCTCTATGTTCAGACCATGATAATTGGGCAAAAGTTGAATTATTTGAGGTTTCAGTTCAAAATGTTTTGTAGAGGTTGCAGGCAACACTATGCAAGAAGGAGGGTTGATTGTGATTGGAGAAAACAACTCCCTCAGAGATTTCTCAGGATTTTCAATGAAAGATCAGTTTTAGTTTCACTATTCTCTAATGGATTGGAATTACTTCTAACCAGACGCAGTGTGTGGTCACGTGTCCACGTGATCATACACCGTCAATCAATTCTCACGTGTGTATTTTTTTATTTATTTAAATTTTTTAATTTTTTGGATTTTTGTTTATTTTTTTATGCCTAAAATTAATTACAAGGGTACAATTAGTCTTATAATTGGATTTCCTACAACTCCCCCGGCAGCGGCGCCAAAAACTTGTTGTTTTAATTAATCTTCTTAATTTTACTCGTAAGTGTACGAATCGTGTTTGGAGTATAGTCGCACAATTCTTACGAGGTCGAACCCACAGGGACTTGTATAGCGGAACTCAAAACCTAAGATCAAAATTAATTACCCTTATTGAAGAATTAAATTGATTCGATTAACTACAATTACGACTAATAAAAATTCAATGCAATTAAACGACTTTAAATAACAAATTAATCTAAAAGTAATTAAGTAATCTACGAAAAAGAAACTAATTGGCAAATAAAAATTAGAACTTTAATCAGGAATTTAAAACACTAGGACATAAGAATCAACACATGACAATCATATGAATAATTATCCACAATCAGCAATTGTTCTCACGATTATCTTGTAGAGAATTTGAATTCAATCTATTCTCCTACGGAAGATTTCTGCATGGAAGCATATAAATTTTGAAATAAACTTGGTCTTCTCTAGCATATCAACAGATGAAATTTAAATCATTACTTGTATCTATCATTCAATAAATCACAAGTAATATCCAAATAACATATTAAACATTAATATCTAGTGCCGTTAATTTGAGAATAACAATCATTAAAGCGCATTAATTTATGAGAACAATTACATCACATGAATAATACATTCTTACAACTAATCATGGCTTCATCTCAGCCCTACACAGGAAATTAGCTACTAATTGAACTACAAAAATATTAAAATTCATCTTAATTAAGAATGAGAATAACTTACAAGAATTTTGAAATAAAGGAGAAATTAACAATTTGCACTGTTCCTCTTCCCAGCAACCGTCCGTTACAGATTCAATCCGAGACAGCTCCAAAGTAATAACAACAATAACCGAAATGAAAACAAAAGTGAGAAAAAGAAAATTTTCTGGAACTAAAATTGAAAAGAAAACTGTTCCGATCGTCTTCTCCGTTGGATCTCTCCCTTTACTGTTCCGCTAGTGCTCTGTTTTATACACTGCCGGACAGTCCACTTTCTTCCCAAAATCAGACCCTTTTCCGTATCAATTTCGGGTAACAAACATCGTTCCTTTGGTATGCCTTCCAAATCAGTAGATTCGTAATTCAATTCTCGTCAAGTTTTACTAAAAATTGTATCTTTAATCCTTTCCGGAACAGGGCCGAAGCACCCAAAAATGAAGCTTCTAAATAACAGCCAAAATCGCCCTCTTTGAAGTCTCAATTCGAAAGGAAATTTGGTACCTTACTATTCTGGAGCAATTATGCAACTCGAGTTTCCAAATCGGCTTTCTCCTTTCCCGATTCGACCTTCCAAATTAAGCCTCTGCTCCTGTTCGCGGTCGCCGCCCCCGATCATGACCTTCGAGCTCTCGGACCACTGTTGTCGATCGGACTCATCGTCGCCAATTCGAGCTCCGTCGTGCCTTGCCGTCAATCCATGGCCAGACCACTCAGTCCGCCGGTGTTTCTCCCCATCGTTCGAGCTGCTCCTCTCTCGGTCTGGTTTCGCCATGAATGCTCGAGCAGAGCTCGAGCTTTGTTTTATTTTTTTTTCTTTTCTTTTCACTGAACCGGTTCGGTTTAGTTCAATTCTCTTTTTTTTTATCTCAGTTAAAACCCGTTGTAAGAGTCTCATCCGCCAGATCGAATCTGAACGGTCATCCTTTAATTCTGTGTGCCCGTCTTCTCTTAAATAGACATCAACGGTTCAGATCTTTTCTGTGCACCTGATCTCAGCTCTTGGGTCACTTTGGCACTTCAAAACACGCGTAATTTCTTTACTTTGGCCGTTCTGCAGTACGAGCACGTGAACATAAATAAAACATGTCCCACATTAGTCGTACCAAATAATTCATAAAATTACAAAACACATTTAAATTGAGCAATTTAAAGCACAATACTTATTCAATTCCTAATTACTAAACTAATTATTAAAATTCATTTTATTCCTTATTTTAACTGGAAATTAAGACTAACACACAGATAAAAAGGCATATAAAAATGTGTATTTTTCATGCGTAACAACAGTACAGATGTTACCATCATTTTATGGGCGAAATCACAAAGACCCATATAGGCATGTGGATGAATTCCTAGAAATCTGCACAACTTTTAAACTGAACAATCTTACAGACGATGTGGAAAGATTGAGACTATTCTCATTCTCCCTTAAGGATAAGGCTAAAGAATAGCTCTACTCTCTTGAACCCAAATCCATTACCTCTTGGGCGAAAATGCAATAGGAGTTCCTAAAGAAATACTTTCCGATAGGTAAAACCAACCAAATGAGAGATGCCATTACGACCTTTACCCGACATCCTACTGAGCAGTTCCATGAGAGCTGGGACAGACTCAAGGACCTTCTTAGGAAGTGTCCTCATCATGCCGTACTTAGATGGCAGTTAGTGCGGCGGTTCCATAGAGGGTTCACGGATCAAAATTGTCATCTTGTAGATGCTTCATGTGGAGGCATGTTCTTGTTAAAAAATGAAAACGAAGCGTGGGAACTTTTTGAAAACTTGAGTGAAAATTCGTTGCAACACACGATGGCTAATAAGAGTTTAATTGAGTCTCCTTCGTCTACCCCTTTTAAAGGTGGTATGTATGAAGTGAAACAGGCAGACGATCTTTCTAGCCAAGTTGCTACATTGTCTAGAAAGATAGATCAAATTCTGAGCTTAAAGTCACAAACTCCTCCACACACTCAAGAAACATGAGCTCTATGCTTAAGTCCTATGCATTCTATCCTAGAGTGCCCATCCGCCCCACAATTCTTAGAGCTTGTTCAGGAGCATGTCAATGCTGCCCAAACTTATGCTCGAATAGGCAATGATCCATTTTGGAACACATATAACCCGGGGTGGAGGAATCACCCTAATTTTTCCTGACGTCCACAGAACCAGGGTGTTCCTTTTAATCCACCCCAAAGAGCTAACTTTCAAAAGAACCCACTAGGTTTTCAACAACCTACCATGCCTTCCCAATTTTCACAACCCTCTAGATCGACAAAATTTGAGGACAAAGTCTTGTCTGCTCTGCAGAGCATTCAAGCCCAGGCACAATCACAAGCTCAACTTGTGCATTCTCATACTCAATTTATAGCTAAATTAGAATATAAAATCGGCCAATTAACTAATTCGATGAGTAAGAGAGAAGAGGGCCAGTTGCCTAGTCAACCAATGAATAATCCAAAGGGTCAATTTATGCTTGAACAACAAACCAATTCCAATGAACATGTGCAAGCTATAACAACCCTACGGAGTGGGAAACAATTTGAAAACCAGGTTAGTGTTGATGTGAGAAAAGATAAGGATCAAGGAAAAATAAGCAATACAAAAAATGATGAAACCTTAGAGACACCACCTACTCTGAGTCAACCAAAACAGAAGGACATTGCTTTTCCTTCTGAGTCTTCTTCAGGAACCATGTCTAAGGCCAATCATGAGGTACCTTTTGTACCCCGTGCTCCATTTCCTCAGTACTTAGACATGCCTTCCCCTTTCAACAAAAATAAAGCTAGGATGGATGAGGTGCTTGAAACTTTCAAACAAGTTAAAATTAATCTTCCACTCCTAGAAGCCATACAACAAGTGCCCGCCTATGCAAAATTCCTCAAAGACCTATGCACGCAAAAGCGAAAATCTAGGACTCACATTTCCAAAAAGGTCTTCCATACTGAGCAAGTTAGTTCCATTCTGAAACATGACATGCCACAAAAATTTAAAGACCCTGACACACCTACCATTTCATGTGTCATTGGTGACCATATCATTAACAGGGCTCTTTTAGATTTAGGTGCTAGTGTCAATCTATTACCTTACTCAGTATATGAGAAATTAGGACTGGGAGACTTGCAACCAACATCGGCAACTCTGCAGTTGGCCGATAGATCCATTAGAAAACCTCGAGGTCTTCTCGAAGATGTTTTAATTGGGGTTGAGAAGTTTTTCTTTCCAGTCGACTTCTTGGTCTTGGGCATGGAACCTGTGTCTAATGCTTCTCACACCATTCCAGTCATTTTAGGCCGCCCTTTCTTGACGACAGCCAATGCATGTATCCAATGTCAATCTGGAATGATGGAGATGTCTTTTGGGATTATGAAGATCATACTCAATGTGTTCCAAGCTTCAAACCAAGGAGAAACTGAAAGTGAGCAGGAGTGTTCTCTTGTTGATGCAATTGATGATCTTATGGAAGAGACACTTTTGACTGAGCTCATGCCTAATGCTCAAAATCCTACTCTACTCTATTTAGGGATAGATGATTCTAACATAGAGCCACCCGTTGAAGATATTCATGCTATGTCAGCCTCTTCTCCCTATCATGACTCTTTTCCTTATATAAATAGAGTAGAGCTGTTACCAGTATCTCCTAGTCCATCACTCCAACCTTCCATTGAGTCTCCTCCTCAACTTGAATTGAAGTCACTTCCAAGTTCCATCAAGTATGCTTTTCTAGGTCATAATGATACTCTCCCCATCATCATTTTATCTAGCTTGTCTAGCAACCAAGAGAGTCAATTGCTTAGGATTCTAGTTAAGTATAGGAGAGTCATAGGGTGGACTGTTGCTGATTTAAGAGGCATTGATCATTCAGTATGTATGCATCGAATTTATTTGGAGGACGATGACAAACTTTCAAGAGAGAATTAGCGGAGATTGAATCCAACATGAGAGATGTAGTCAAGAAAGAGATTGTGAAACTGCTAGATGCAGGTATCATATACCCCATTTCTGATAGTGAGTGGGTCAGCCCTATACAAGTTGTGCCTAAAAAGTCTAGCATCACTGTGAAGCAAAACTCTGATGGAGAGTTAGTCCCAACTGGCGAAACCACTAGGTGGAGAGTGTGTATTGATTATAGAAAATTGAACACAAAAACTAGAAAAGACCACTTTCCATTACCTTTCATTCAAGAAATCTTAGAGAAACTAGCAGATCAACAATTCTATTATTTTCTTGATGGTTACTCTGGATATAATCAAGTCTCAGTGTTTTCGGCAGATCAAAAGAAGACTACTTTTACTTGTCCCTTCGGCACCTTTGCTTACCGAAGAATGCATTTTGGGCTATGTAATGCACCTGCTATCTTTCATTGGTGCATGCTAACCGTCTTCTCTGATATGTTGATAACTTTTTAGAAGTGTTCATGGACAATTTCTTTGTATTCGGTCCATCATTTGATGAATGTCTACATAATCTGTCGTTGGTACTCAAGCGTTGCGGAGAGAAGAATCTTGTCTTGAGCTGGGAGAAGAGCCATTTTATAGTTCAAGAGGGTATTATTTTGGGACATGTCATCTCACAAAGAGGAATTGAAGTAGACAAAGCCAAGGTAGATCTCATTACAAACCTGCCACCACCATCTACGGTGAAACATGTTAGATCTTTCCTTGGCCATGCAAGATTTTACAGGCGTTTCATTAAAGATTTTAGTAAGATTGCTCGCCCCTTGAGTAATTTACTAGCCCAAGATGTGCATTTTGTGTTTGATGATGCATGTAGGCAGGCTTTTGACACTCTTCGTACCTTATTGTCGACTGCACCTATCATTCAGCCCCCTGACTACTCTCTTCCCTTTGAAATAATGTGTGATGCTTCAGACTATGTCATTGGCGCTGTCCTAGGCCAGAGAGTCAATAAGGTTCCCCATGTCATTTACTATGCTAGTAAAACCCTCTCCGATGCTCAATTGAATTACACAACTACAGAGAAGGAACTTCTAGCAGTAGTTTATGCTCTGGATAAATTTAGATCTTAACTTTTAGGATATAAAATCATCATTTTCTCTGATCATGCAGCATTAAAACATCTCTTGTCCAAGAAAGACACCAAGCCTCGATTGATTAGATGGATTTTACTTTTACAGGAATTTAATTATGAAATCCGAGATAAAAAAGGTGTTAAAAATGTGGTGGCCGATCATTTGTCTAGAATCCTTTTTGAAACATCTCAAGATGAGGAGCCACTACATGATTCTTTTCCTGATGAACAATTATTTTCTATCTCCCAAATTAAAACCCCTTGGTTTGCCAACATTGTGAACTGCCTTGTCATAGGTTAGATTCCATCCCATTGGAACAAACACAACAAAGATTTATTCTTTTACAAAATTAAATATTACTTTTGGGATGATCCGTACCTATTTAAAATATGTTCAGACCAGGTGATTCGTCGATGTGTCCGTGAATGAGTTTCATAGTATTTTACATTCTTGTCATTCTCAAGCATGCGAAGGACATTTTGGAGGAAAGAAAACTGCAACCAAGATTTTACAGAGCGGTTTGTATTGGCCAACCCTGTTTAAAGATGCTCATGAGTTCTGTAAATCTTGTGATAGATGTCAACGGTTAGGATCTATCTCTCGTCGAGATATGATGCCTCTCCAACCCATTCTGATAGATGTCAACGGTTGGAGTGGATTATGTTTCTAAATGGATTGAAGCGATTGCCACTAAGACAAACGATCATAAGGTTGTGGTGAAAATTTTGAAAGATAACATATTTAGTCACTTTGGGACCCCACAAACAATTATCATTGATGGAGGCACTCACTTTTGTAATAGATCTTTTGAAGCCCTGCTGGGAAAGTACTCTGTTACACATAAGGTTGCCACTCTATATCATCCGCAACACAAGTGGCCAAGTTGAATTGTCTAATCGGGAGATCAAAAAGTTTCTGGAGAAAATTGTTAGACCCGATAGGAAAGATTGGTCCTTGCGCTTAAATAATGCTTTGTGGGTTTACAGAACTGCTTACAAAAACCGACTGGTATTTGGGAAAGCATGCCACTTGGCAGTGGAGTTGGAGCATCGTGCATATTGGGCAATCAAGGCTTTGAATTTTGATATGCATAAGGCAGGAATAGAATGTAAACAGCAACTCAATGAATTGGAGGAGATGCGTCTTGATGCTTACGAGAGTGCAAAACTTTATAAAGAACAGACTAAGATTTTTCATGACAAATCTATTTGAAGAAAATCTTTTCTGTCTGATCAGAAAGTTTTGCTCTACAATTCAAGATTGCATTTGTTTCCTGGGAAACTCCGTTCTCGATGGTCTCGACCATTCATTGTGAAACAAGTATTTCCCTGTGGCGCAGTGGAAATTCAAAACCCCAAGGATGACAGTACCTTCAAAGTTAATGGTCAACGATTAAAATCTTACTAAGAAGACAATTTTGACCAGGAGATCATCTATGCCTTGGAAGATCCAAAGATCCCTGAGTAAATTGAAGGTCTATGTCTGGCTGAAGATCTAAAACTTAGCGCTCTTGGGAGGCAATACAATTTTTATTTACTTGCTTTTGTTTTGTTTTCTTGTAGGTTATTTATTACCTGTATGGGGATGCTGCAGTCTAGGTTTGGGGGAGTATTTCATTTGTCTTTATTTATATTAACTCCTCATTCTTATCTTATGTGTTTCATGTTTTACATCTACCATGAGGCTCTCCATTCAGGTGATTTCTTTCCACACTCCTTTTCTTTTACTAGTCATTATAGTATCATTTTGGTAAACATTGAGGGCAATGTTTAGTTTAGGTTTGGAGGTGTAGAAAAGTAGTGTTCTTTTCTTTCATTATCATTTACTTCTTATAAAAAAATTGAAAAAATAAATAAATAAAAGAAAAAGAAAAATTTGATTAGTTTTTAGGTTGTTTGTTAGTATTTTTTATAAGTTCTGATAGTTTATCCCGTGATGATGCATACTTTAATTTTTAAGAGATTAATTTACATTGGAAGTGTGAGTAAGTATACTGGAGGATAGATACACTTAACTGAGAATATCTTTTTGTTACAGTCCTCTTGGATCAAGTGCTTGAGCTAATAAAACTCACTCACACACACTAGTTACATAAAGTAATACCCTCTAGAAATTTTTTGAGTACTAATTTGCAGTGGGATAACTTTGGTCGAAGTCATCAGATGATACATGGTTATTGTTGAGCTTAAATGATCATGATAGACCATTTACTTGGCAATATAGCAGAGGCTTGGACCGAAAATAGGTTGAGAGTATAATACAACCTGGACAAAATAAAGGTTGCTGAAAATATATATGCCAAAAAAAAAATCAATATGAGAAAAAATAAAATAGAAAAATGCGTGACTGCTTGACTTTATAAGATTAACTTAGGCTGATGCTCAGGTCCGAAGCGGTCTATACTTGAAACCTAATGCCCTAAGCCAACTGGTTGGGAGTCATTGGCTTGAGTCATTGTCAAACCTAAGCATCTTGAAGTTAGGCATTGCACAATTCCATTGAAAAAAGAGAAAAAAAGTCTATGATGTATTATCCTCTCAAATCTATAATGTTGGACCTGAAGGAGGCGCGCAGGCATTTGTGCTATCATGAACCTAGATATTGGGATGACTATGTAGATTTTGATGCTTTTTGACTGATGGGTCACCGTGGATATGTTCGAAATAGAGATTTAGGATGTATTGCTACAATGTTCTACACTTTTACTATTTAAAGTATCATGTTATATCATATTGAGCAGAAATTTTCAAGATAAAGGTGTAGAATAAAACCACTTACTTGAGAGCATCTATATTCCAGTTGATTATAAATGCAAGTACGTGTGGTTGGTCTTCTTAAGTATTTTGGTGCGCATTTGAAGGGATAATAGGATTTTGTGTTTTGGATTGTTTATTTTGATTTCTTTTTTTATGTAGTTGAGTTAGGTTAATTCCAAAAATACATGTTTGTGGGTAGCGTGGCTGCAAACCCTCACGAGACTTCACTCGTCCAACCAGGGACACCTAGGGGTTTAAAAAGCTTATTGCATATGCTAAATTCAATCTCGATTTCCTGTGAAAGGACTAGCAAAATGTAGGTTTGGGGGTATTTGATATCTACAAAATATACACATTTTTATATGCTTTTCTACCTATATCTTAGTCATAATTTTAGTTGAAATAAGGATAAATAATGGTTATTCATGTTAAGTGAGCAATTAGGAGTTTAATAAATAAATGCGCTTAATTGATTAATATAGATGCATTAATTGGATTAAGTATACTTACATTTTATTATGCATCTAATTAATATTTAATTTTATTTTTGCAGGTTTTAAAGAGTCCAAATGTAGATCGCCAAAAATGAAGCGCGTGAAGCAGTTTTCATGAAGAGATTAAATCCGGCAGAGGAGATTGCTACAATGGGTTTTAGTCAATTGAAAAAAAAAAAACCTGAACTGACCGGTTCAGTCAAAAAGAAAAAGAGAAACAAAAGACAGCCCGTGTCACGCCCCGGGCACCGCCCGATCCGAACCAAATTCGGTCCAAGAGTCGAACCGGCACACGGGGGCGACGTTAAAGAGATTTAGAGGAAGACTCATGCCCCTCATACGGGCCATCTCACTAACAGAGTTACGCAAAATAATTTTGAGCAAGAGTAAATAAGACGAATAAAGGTAGAGCTTAACTCAAAATAAGTCGACAAGTCATTAAACCCACAA
Organism: Houttuynia cordata; assembly: GCA_039654745.1. NCBI lineage: Eukaryota > Viridiplantae > Streptophyta > Magnoliopsida > Piperales > Saururaceae > Houttuynia > Houttuynia cordata. Next base: position 3,708,269 of record CM077507.1, read on the forward strand.
TCGTAAACTTTGAGCCAACACACTGGCTCGAAACAAAAGGGTCTACAAGTCTCATTCATACAAAGATAAAATAACTGCAAATCAGATAAACTAATCAAGTCCAAGGCATCCACGCCCAATCCCGCTCTCTCTACAATCGCTTCTCAAATAGACGATCTTGTCCGTCTGCGTGTGGCACCACGCAGCCCCAAAACAAAACAAAGAAAGAGGGGTAAGTATAAAACTCAGTAATGGTTTTTATATAATCGACAATAATCAGAAATCATACGGCATCATAACATAGCAGTAGAAACATAATCGACAATGATTATCCCATTATCTATCATGCATGTATAACACATCATCCTGCATAACCATATCTCATTTGCATGCTATCATATCATGCATTCATAACACATAATCCTGCATAAAGATATCCCATTCACATACTTCCATATCATGCATTCATAACATGTAATCCCGCATAAAGATATCTCATTCACATGCTTCCATCTTGATCAGGCATTCAAGTCTCATAAATTCACCTTGCATGTCCAAAGTAACCAGCATATGGTACAATCATGCATTCATATCTTATAAATTCACCCTGCATGTCCAATGTAACCAAAACATGGTACAATCATGCATAACATCGCAATAAGCATGTATCATCACAAAGGTGAATGCCTCCATCAAGGAGTAACACAATCTGCCACAAAGGCGGGACACAATCAAGGCCCGAAGGCGTATCATGGTCCGGTTCCTACACAGGAACAAGGGGGTGGTCAATCCCATTGTGTTGCTCGCCCTGGACAATCCTGACCAAGGATTCCCGAATCTCAAATAGAGAAACTAGAGCAGGTGTGTTCGCCCTTGGTAGTCTCCTGCGGTGGGGGTGAGCCCGAATCTCATCCTGAGAAACTAGAACACGTGGTAGCTGGTGCACAAGAGCCTACCACTCGGGTGCTCAGTGTCCGGCTTTTGAACTCTCAACTCCGCAAGGCGAGTCCATCCCTCGCCCCCACATATCTCAATCAAACTCAACCCGGGGAGTGAAACTGTTTCAGGAGGGAACGAAATTGAAAACATGTCCTTTCGGACCAACCAAGTTTCGATTAATCCATCGATCGAGTAATCCGGCATACAATCTCACACATTGCATACAATCGATCAATCCTGTTTAAAACACGATAAAACTTCATCCATGAAGTTCGATACATGATGCATGCTATGATGGTACATCCGTGAGCAATCCTACATGGGTTCCAACACATTGAACGTGCTCTCAATCCATCCCCTCATGCATCATAATCAAAGCATATAACAACTACAATATCATGATAAACTCCCAAATATGTGTGGCAATATGCTTTGACATAAACTCATAAGACATTAAAGCATTCTTAAATCCCATTCAAAACACAATCCTCGATGAACCATACTTGACATAAAGGAGTACATCTCCTAGTCCATCATATCATATCTTTGCTGGAGACATGCTTATTCACAAGGATTTCATCATGATATAATTCCAATATTAACATGTGTCATTATCAACATGTGCAACAATATCACATACCCTACTTAGCTTACTCCATTTGCTGTCATCATTAATTTCATACTTTCAGTAGTCCTATGTCAACATAAAACACCTCCCATAAGCATTAGAATCATTAAATAGAGTAAAAACGTTGAAATCAGGACAAATGGACAAAACTGGCAGCAGATACGATTGGTCGCCAAACTGCCTGATCGATCGCTTTGCCGATCAATCAGCACATTTGAACCAATCGATTGCCAGTCGCTCGACCTGAGGTTTTGATCATATCCGCCAGTAGAAACGATCGATCGGCTAAACACGATCGATCGCCTGGCTGAACCCGATCGATCGCATGGATAAACCCGATCGATCGCATGGTTCACAAAACAACCGCGCGATAGCCAGTAAAGATGATCGATCGGCTGAGGAGTCCAATCGATCGCTCTGCCGATCGATCGGCCTGGAGACACGATCGATCGCCAGGCTTCATCCTCATTTTGAAAATCTTAAAACCGAGACGCCATTAAAACACTTAAAACCATCATTTAGAGCATCAAACCTTAATAAAACTTCACCAAACTTTCCAGAACATAGATAAACATCATCTTAAACGAAAACCCTAACAAATCATCATCAAAGAACTTCATAAAATAAACCCACCATTAATACCCACTAATCATCTCCAAATTCAATAGAGCCATGGAAAACACACCATTTTCTACCCAAAGTTTCGATTCAAGAACCCATTACCTTGATTTGATGAGAGAAACCTTGAACCTTCTTGAACACCTTTCAAACAAAATGATTTTATATTAATACTCTATTAATCATTATTCAGCTTTGAAAACCAAATTCTAAACCTTAAATCTAGGGCTTGTAAGAACATAAACACATGATTTTTGAAGATTAGGCTTAGTAGAGAAGTATAAAACAGTAGTTTTTATGCTTTCAAAATGGATTGAAACAATGAAGGAATCAAGATTAAGGAATGCTTAAGAAAACTATAAAGAAAATAAGTAAGGATTAGGCTAAATACCTTTAATCCCTTCCTTTTCAAGCAGTGGGGAAAGAGGCTCCTAATCTCCCAGCCAAGCCTTTTCCTCAATTGGGAAAGGGCACAACACTTTCCTTTTATAGAAAAAGTTGGAGTAACCCTAAGTAAAATATGGGGTGAAAATAGGGTTTTTGGCTAAAATTGGAAAATTTGCTAATTTAATCCGAAATTAAGTCCAAAAAATTCTGAAAATTTTTATAATGACTTTTTATAATGTCTGGGGCATTTTGGTCACCAAAACCTAATTTTGGACGGCGGGGCCCGCCAGGGTCCCGTCAAAACCTAATTTCGAAAAATTGGTAAAAAAATCTGAAAAATTCCAAAAATGCAGGTTTGATCTAAAATCACTTGAAACTCATGATTGTGAAATCAGTTTTGATTAAAACCTTTGTAAACTTATTTATTTTCGAAAACAACCGAGTTAAATCGGAAATAACTTAAACCACACAATTAACCAATTACTAATATTAAAATAAACCGATTTAAGGTTAGGGTCCTTACATCCCGAGCCAAAGCTCGGGCATCTTTTTCAGAAGACAGAGTGCTCGACCACCAGAAGATGATGCGTCACGGTGGCCTGAGTTCTGCTCGAGCTTGGAGAACAGACGACGATGGTCCTGGGGTAGGCGAGCGCTCGAACGCCGGCAGAAGACGGCGGCAAGGAGATGGACGTCTGCGGTGAAGGTTATAGAGCAACTGCGATGTGGCGAACGCCGGAGAAAGAAGACGGCCATGGGAGACAGAAGGTGACGATGGCGAATACCAGGTACATAAGTCGTGATTTGGAATGTTCTGATTTTGGAAAGTTCGATTTGGGAAAGATTGGGGGCCGATATGAGGGAGACGAGTCCAAATCTGCTTCAAAATGGTAAGATGTCACATTTTGTTTCAATTGGAGAAGATGAAGGGTTTGATTTGGCTCGAATTGGAAAAAACTTCAGATTGTGGTTGATTTGCTGCTTTGTTTTGGGAAATAAAGATGGAATTTTTACCTTAAATTGGGACGGGAATCATCTCAATTCGAAGTGCAACCTCCTGGATTTAGGAGAATTGATGGTGCTAATTGGAATTTTTCAGTTTTTTACATTAGATTTGAATGGAAAAGTTCTGATTCGGGGAAAAGAGGACTAACTTGCAGTCATATATAAAAACAGAGCCGTTTGTTAAATTTGGGGGGGGGGGGGGGGGGGTTCTATTTGGCCGAGAGCTTTTGAGAAGGGAAAATTGTTCTGTTATGGGGAGACGAGAGTCGAGGAGCATAACATACTGCAGTCGAATAGCAGAACACAGATAGAAGAACTGATCTGATTTCGAGGGGAACTGATCGGGCTCGTGAAGAAAGAAGAAGAACTGTTTGAGACGACAGAGAAAAGGGAACTGTGCAGACACGTGCAGATGCTAATGAACTCCCCATCAAAAGAGGCTTTTTCTTTCTTTATTATCATGTTTAGCTAAATTTTATTTGTACTAAGACTAGATGAAGCCCTGCTGAATTGTGTATGACTCTCATGATTTTATTTGCAATTCTAAAGTGGACGATTTTATTCCATATGCTTAATGAAATTTTGCTATAATTGTTCTACTTATCGAGGGATGGTAGAGTTAATTATTAGGGAAATTAAACTAAGGGATTGCTAAAGTTCGAGAGATCTTAGTAAGTTCTGAAGTATTAATTTGAATAAAGATTGCATTTTTATGGTTGATCTTTGCTCGAGAGAGGGAGATTTACTGATTAGATATAATTATTTAGTTGTATGCTCGAGAGGACTACACACATTTCCCAATTGTGCGTGACTTAAAGAGGGGCGCGTATAATTTATCAATTATAATTGTATGAGCTTAACGGAGAGGATAACTATTTAGTTAGGGTGGGTTCGAAGTCTTAGTATACTTCTCATTAGATTATATCACACTACTGACACTTAATATAAAAAATTTCAAATCGTACATAACAATCACTTCCAGTGAACACTTTTTGTTACAGGATAAAAACATACTATAAATAATTAACTGTGTTGTCATAAGATATAACACATTTTACTCTGAGCAGCATTTCTCGTTAGCTTTTTACTATTAGCATATGATACAGGTACCACATCATTGGATGTAGTGTTTCATTTCATTGAAATATATGGTATTTGGAAGAATGTAAACCTCGCACACCATACCTATGCGCTTGTTCTCTAGACTTGCTTCTCATTCATTTCATTGCAAGACTCTGAATGTATATATACATCATTCTATGGATGTGTTGTTTACTCAGAATATAGAAAGACTTTCTTCTCTTGTGTTCTTTTTATTCAAAATGTATAAATGCATTACTATATGATTATGTTGTATTATTAACTTGGTATGTAATGTCTAAAGATTTCTCTTAAATTATTTTCCATACATGCTTTCATGTGTCTTTTTTCTCCTATTGTATTTTTCAACTGGATGTGTGGATTATGATTCTATAAAGCCCTATTGACCTGTTACACAACCTTTGTTCACCTGATTGCTTCAAATCTATAGAACGAAATCTATCCATACATACCTTCATGTGTTTTCTCTTCCAAGTTCTCCCTTGTTATACCTTATGGCAATTTTCAGTTTTAAGCTGCATTCGTTGTTTTTTGAGGGTTGTTCTTATACGCATGTCTCTAATTGTACCCCTTTCTTTTCTTTAATAATGTTATTTAATTAGCCAAAACAAATATAATTAAAACATACCAGATCCAAACAATCAGACTCAAAAATGAATATAAGAAAACTAAAAGGCTAAGCTAATGTTCCAAACTGAGGATCGTAATGCTATCTACTTGTATAGGAAAACAATGTCTTCTGAATTTGAACAATCATTCTCATGCCTCTAACAGGCTCATGGCATAGTATTTGATGTTATCAGACTGGAAATAATGCATTATCAAAGATGTATTACTTCCTGAATGTTGATGGTGTTTACGTAATAATAATAAATTACTAAAATAAAAAGTAAAATACTGAGCAAATTAAGACCTTCGGTATATAATTTTGGCTAAATATTTCTGTCAAGTGTGTGCTCACGAGAAGCTGCAGTTTACACATCAGCTTTTAAGCTTTTTGCTGGAGACTGAAATAACATATAATCATAGAGTAAACTGAAGCATGAAGAGACAGTAACATATAACAGACATGGTCATGTATATACTACGAAACCTTTGGGGGATGGTCAAAGCTAGCAAAGTAATTGACAGTTGATGCAATGAGACCTATTCCATCGGACGAGCAGAAATTAACAAATTCTTTTAGACATCCACAATTTCAAATCAAGTAAATATAACGAGAGCAATAATATCTAATATTTAGTATACGTACTCAATAAACATAAATGGCTGACCCTGAAGTGCCTTTACCAAACTCATCAAGCAAACATAAAGATCGTGAAGTCGCCTGTCTACAAAATTTTAGCATCAATATATAAGGTTCAAAACAGAGGCAAACATATGGTCACATATGAAAAAAAAAAGATCAGGTGCATTATATTCTCACTAGCTAGGTAGATTTCTGGTCTCATACAATGTACTGTTGGTTGTACATAAAAGTAAATGCAGATTGCCACAATTCCATGAAATAAATAGAATTATTCTTACTCTGATTAAAAGCAAAATTGAACTGAAGATTCTTAGGGCCCCAACAAGAATAATCAAGATTATCATTATCATTTTAATTTGATGAGCCATAACCACTTGAGCAAGTCAGCCTGTAACTTGTATTAATTAGCAATATAATTTTCCATCAAGAACAAATATCAATCTAGCCAACAAGTTGTGCTACAAAGATATGAAAAAAGCTATATGCAGATGGCTTGCAAGAGCAAAATTTATGTTAAAAAAAGATAGCATAACACTAAAAAAAACTGTTGCATTGGCCTAATTAGTTAAAATAGCACCAAACTATATGATGTAAAACAGGAATTTTAGAGTACATAAGAAATGGGTGAAAACTCAAATTTAAAAGTAGGAGAAGCTACGGACCTCTTTTTTCTTTCTTTTTCCTAAGTACCAGTAGCATCAGGAGTGCAATCTTTAAATACGAATCCCTGCCATATTACGATTTACAATTGAGAGAGGAAAGGAAAATTTGTGCAGGTGCTGCTAGATTATGAATTTATGATCTGTTTTTGTTGTAATCATTTTTTCACTAATATGATTATGCACCTGCATTAGGACATGGAAGTTCTGTGATTCATGACTTGAACAAACAATCAGAAGAAGCAAATAATTCCCTGCAAGAAGAACAAGCTGAAGTGGTGCAACACAAGGATCCTTTAGTAGTGCCACTGGTAGATAGTAATTCAAATCGAACAGAGGAGTAAGAGAGCGACCACCGGACCGAGAAACAAAAAGAACATGATCTGTATGAACATGGAACAATATCTATTTTTTTGGAATCTTTATCTATTTTTTTCCTAAATTAGTTATGGGCATCAGGTGTTTGGTTTGGGTGCTTATGTGATGGTGTTATCATTGATCGGAGAGATGCTATCTATCTTTGTTGATTTCTTGGGTTTGCTTGGATTTCAGGATAGCTTCTGAATTTGGAGTACTGACAGCTTGAGCTGCAATTGAGTATATGGGCTCAACGGCTTTCCAATGGAAAATGTTATTGGTTTCACTTCACTTGGATCTAAAATAAATTATTAGTCTTCCGGAGTTATATTTTTTACTTCAATTGAGTTTGATACTTGTGCGACCAAATGTTTTCCTTTAAAACAATATGTTTGTCCTGTTTTTACATGCCTGAATGCCTTTATTAAATAAAAAAGATGCATGAATGTTTTTTTGAGTGGATAATTGTCTCAGTTTTGCTCTTCTTTCTAATACTGGTTCCATTTAGCTTATATGATATGATTCTTATTATCCGGAAAGGTGGTCACGAAAACGTCAATGAGTAGTATGAACATGGAAGAGTACGAGGTATATACACCTGATGCCTTCAAGTTGGATTCAATGGATAATGGCCCTAGTAAACTAGAATCAAGCCCTTCTATAAACTAGAATTGCTGAAAAAAAATTATATCAAATAAAGTTAGAGAAACATAGGATGTGATATGCATGATTCTTCCATACACTTCTTACTCCTCATTTATTTTTAGCACAAATTTATTGATTTGTGGTTAATATGAAGCCAAGATTGTTCTTTTTTATAGGTTAATCTAGCAAACTTGTTTGCCTCTTGTGATCAAGGATTAGGAGCACCATATTCTGAGGTACATACATATCTTATGTTATTTAATTATTCTCTATAATAAGTACTTTAATGTTGTCTTCAAATGTCAAGGCATGGAAAATGTGATCCAATTATTGTGTTTTTTATGTCAATATGTCCCATTTACATAGCTAGTTACAATTTATAGGATTTCATTTATGAAATCATAGTGTAGTGAAGTTAGTTTATTACTCAAGTTTGAAAATATGGATGAAGTTGGTTTGAGTGTTTAGCGTAACTGATGCTATTGTTTGTTCTCTTTCCATCATATGTTTACTTGATAGTAGAAGCAATTGGTTGCATCATCGGCTAGTAGATACAAGACTTTTTATGATGGATAAGAGTTGGATGAATAAGTCGAGGGTTTCTATTGAATACACTGAAGGTGCAAAAAGATTCATCGAGCTTGCTATACAACGTGGGACAATTATAAATGGTGTGTTAAAGTGTGCATGCGTCAAATGCAACAATGTACTTGATATGGATTGCACATTGGTGTGCAATGGGATTATAAGAGAATAAACAGAATGGTTTCACCATGCGGAGCCCCCATCAAGTCAAATTGGTAGTTCAAGCCGAGAAAATTTTAGTGGAGCTAATGTGGATGATATAGGTGATGGTATGCAGGCTATGGTACATGATGCATTTGGAGTTGAATATCCAGTACATGGTAACAATCCATATCAAGGAAGAGATGATATACCCAGAGAACATACTAGTAAGTTCTTTAGATTGGTCGAAGAGGCTGAGAAAGAGTTTTACCCAGGGTGCAAAACACATACAAAATTGTCTTCTATTCTTAGGTTATGGCATATTATATGCCAAGGTGGATGGAGCAACAATTCCTTCACTTTGTTGCTCGAGTACATATGGGAGGAACTTCCTGAGGGCCACACACTGCCTAAGACATTTGCATAAGCTAAGAAAATTATTTCAGAGTTGGGACTTAGTTATAACAAGATTGAGGCATGCCCAAGAGGTTGTATGTTATTTTGGAAAAATGACTTCAACAAACAATCATGTGATTATTGTCTTGCCTCAAGATACAAGATTAGAAAAGGTAAGGTCATTGATGATGAAAAGAGGACGCCAGCAAAAGTCTTCGACATTTTCCGTTGAAGCCAAGATTGCAAAGGTTATTTATGTCATCTAAAACTGCATCAACCATGAGATGGCATGATGAGGAGCGTAAGAGAGATGGTATTGTAAGACATCCTGCTGATTCACGGGCCTGGAAACATATAGATAGTGTCTACCCAACATTTGCATCAGATCCCCGCAATGTGAGGCTCGGCTTAGCTAGTGATGGGTTCAACCATTCAGGACAATGAGTCTTGGACACAACACATGGCCAGTAATTTTGACTGCGTACAACTTGCCACCATGGTTGTGCATGAAACAACCAAACTTGATTCTATCATTGCTCATTCCAGGGAAGAAGGGCCCTGGTGACTATATTGATACCTACTTACAGCCTTTGATAGAAGAATTGCAAGATTTGTGGAAATTTGGAATTGAAACATATGATGCCTCGAAGAAAGAGACATTTAAGTTGCATGCAGCTTTGCTATGAACGATTAGTGATTTCCCTGGTTATGCCATGTTATCAGGGTGGAGCACAAAATATAAGCTACCATGTCCTATATGTCTTGAGGGTACATGCTACCAATATTTGTATCATAGTCAGAAAGATTGCTATATCGATTTTTACGATGGATCATACTTTTCAAAGGCAGAAACACTCCTTTGATGGCACGATAGAAAAAAGACAAGCCCCTGTTTCGCTCTCTGGGTCAATTATCATGCATAAGATAAAAAGTATTGAACATACATTCCAAAAACCTTGGCAACGAAAGAGACCAAGAAGCACAAATGATGAAAAAACTGGGTGGAAGAAGAAGAGTATATTCTTTGATTTGCCTTATTGGGAGCATAATTTACTAAGACATTGTTTGGATGTAATGCATATTGAGAAAAATGTATGTGATAACATCATTATGACTTTAATAAATGACAAGAATAAACCAAAGGATACCTTATCTGCGCGTCTCGATTTGGTAGATATGAGGATCAGAAAAGAGCTTCACCCGCAATGGCGAAATAGTGGTAGAGTTGCTTATCTGCCTCCGACATCTTATACCATGGCCAAGAATGAGAAAAGGATGTTTTGCAAAGTATTAGAGAATTTGAAGACTCCGAGTGGTTTCTCATCCAATATATCTAGGTGCGTGAATGTTGAAGATCATAAAATTTTGGTCTTAAAAGTCATGATTCCCATGTCATAATGTAGCAGTTACTCCCTCTAGCCATACGGCGAACATTGCCAAAAAATGTCAAATATGCTTTGCTAAAGTTGAGCAATTTTTTCCATTAAATTATGTTCTAAAGAATGGCAGACAAACAATTTCAAACGTCTTAATGAGGGCATTGTAGAAATCCTATGTCATTTAGAGCGGATTTTTCCTCCTGCATTTTTTGATGTGATGGAGCATTTGCCCATTCATTAAGCTTCAGAGGCTCTACTAGGAAGACCTGTTCAGTTTCGTTGGATGTATCCCATTGAAAGGTACGTTATATTAAAAACAATACACTTAGTTGTTTGAATTTTGTTGTCTTCACTCTCATAGATAAAATTTTGTATTATGTAGGTACTTGTACACTTTAAAGTCATATGTACGTAATAGGGCTCAACCTGAAGCATCTATTGCCGAAGAATGTCTTTCATTTTGTTCAAGATATTTCAACAATGTGGAATCAAGATATAATCGAACTTTAAGGAAGGACACACTTTGAAGCTGAAGCAAAGGGACGGACCCAATTCTTTTTTACTGAAATTGAATTGATGCAAGCACATCGTTATGTGTTATTCAATAATGAGAGACTTGTCGGGCCATAGATGGGGTAAAAATTTGCACTTTAATTTAAGTACTCATCATTAACACTTTCTAAGGAAAATATATTATGTGTAGGCGAGACCAAGATGTACTTCGCCTTAGATTCCCTAGTGCAAGGCCACATCAAATCCAAAAGATGCATAATGAACAATTCATTGATTTGTTTAAGAATGAGGTATATTTCATAAATAATTTTTTAATACACATAATAGGTACCTAATCATTTTACCACTCTTTTAGCAGGTTCGACGTGAGGTGAAGGCCAAAGTTAGTATCGAAGCGGGAGTTGACATGCTTGCACAAGGCCTAAACCGCATAGCAAATAGATTCACTTCCTACACCACCAATGAAGGATATACATTCAGAATATTTGATAAAGACCAAAGAGCACAAACTCAAAATAGTGGTATTGCAGTTGTTGCTGAAACTATAAGTTATGCAAGTGCAAGAGACAAATCTCCAATTTCTGGGGCCTTGACATATTATGGTCATGTTATAGACAGTGTTGAGATGATATATTCTGATGTTCTCCACTTTATACTTTTTAAGTGTGACCTGGGTTGACATCATAGCACAAAATAAAGGAATTAAGATTGACGAACATGGATTTACACTTGTTGACAGATGAACCATATGTCTTAGCATCACAAGCTAAACAAGTTTTCTATGTTGAAGATCCTATTGAGCCAGAGTGGAGTATTGCCATCAAGGTTACAACCTAAAGACATGTTTAATGTGGCAGATGAGCTTGTTCTAGAATTGCCTCTACATGAGCAACTACATAACGATGCTGACACAAAGTATGCTGATGTAAGTTGGTTGAGACAAAGTGGGGAGGGAGAAACTGTCATTGTGAACCAAGAAGAGTTCGTTGGGCAAGAAGCTCACTCTAGCTGCAATCACAGAGGAAGATGACTTAGATTAGATAGTTTTAATTTATGAATGAGAATTTGTTACTCAGTTGTTCCAACTTATTTGATACACATAAAACATTTATATATGTTAGAATTATCAAGATCAACATGGCCATCTGCAACATGGAGTAAGTCGATAGTTTGATTTATTATTTTTTTGTGTTTAGTTGTCCATGTCTTAGCATAAAAAAGATTGTTTTCAATTCGTGATGTTGGAGTTAATGTTTTTAGCAAATTGTGATGGTTTTTATATTGCTTGTGTGAAACAATTAATTTGTACATTTCTCTTTCCTCTATTGCTCATAGTTCCCATAATATTTCCTCTATTGCTATAGTTTGCAGATGGAAGGCCAACAAGAAAATCCTGAAGGAAGCCTTTCACCCCTAAAGAAGAAGGGGGCCAACAGTTGGGTATTTCTTACCTCCAGGAAAGTTGAAGGTCGAATGGGATGGTAAACAACCTTATGGGGGAGAATGCAGGAAAGTTCACACAAATGTTGGGAACTTATGCAAGGGATAGAAAATACTTTTCCATTTCTGAGCCCTCATAGCATAAAATTCCATATTCAAAGAAAGAAGATGCTTGGGATAAGGTCTTGGTAAGTTAAGAACTGATTTTTAATGCTTTGTTCAAATATTAGAAATTTTTTTGAAGTGACATTCACAGGTAGACATTGTAGTACAAAGAAGTGTTGATCGAAAATCAATTTTTAGAGTTTTCACTTTCTATTTTTCATCATATAAATGTTGTATAGAGGAAGTTTGACATTGATGAGCATGCGAAGATGTGGACTATCAAGTCACTAGGAAAGAAATGGTCTAGCTTCAAGAGTAGATTGAAACAACAACATTTTGATCCATGCACTTCCCAAGAAGAACGTGTCAGCTTACCATGTCCTCAACATGTAGATCCAAACCAGTGGAAAGCACTTATTAGTTTCTGGGAATCAGAAGAAGGGCAGGTATATGTAATTATGAATTATTTATGTTATACCCATAACTAACCCAATAATCCTTTGTAGGAACAAAGTAGAAGAAACAAAGATAATCGTGCAAAACAAACTATAGTCCATATTGTTGGGAGTAAAAGCTTCTGACAAATACAACATGAAAAAGTATGTATTTTACTTTACCATGCAATTATCAAATTTTCATTTATGTATTCTCTTTATATGAATAATGTATGTTTGTTGTTTTTTATAATAAAGACAATTGATTACTCTTTAACTCCATTGATGCAGCAACATAAAAGAGGAACAAATCAACCACTCGGCCGTATTGAAATGTTCAAGATAACACATATAAGAAAAGATGGCAAATTGTCAATGACGATGCAATTGAAAAAATTGTAGTTATCTTCTTTAAATGAAATAGCTTTGCATTCGTCCTTAGTATTCTTTCTAGTTTTCTTAACCTTAAATAATGAGATTATTAAATACTTTTTTGTATTTTAGAAACTAATGAATGATGAAATAAAAAAGGGTGCACAAGACCTACCATTCCCTTCCCCTGATGATGCATTTGCTAAGGTAATGGGACCAGAAAAACCTGATCGAGTCCGGGGATGTGGGTATGGAGTGACACCGACTCTATTGTGGGGGGCTTCATCTAGTCATGCTTCAACTTCAAATAAAGAATATAATGCAATGAAGGACAAAATCTCAGAGCTAGAGGAAGAAAGTTCAATGCATAAAAAAGAAGTAAATCATCTTAAAGTTGAGCAGGACAAACTGAAAACTCGAAGAAATGAAGAGGTTCATAGCTGCTCACATGGGACCAAGTAAAGCTCTAGTCAATTTTTCTTTTTCTTTTTTACCTTCTCTAGTTTCAAACTATATACAATATCATCTTAAATTGTCTCCATGAGTAATGTTGAAAGCTGCCTAGTACTTAAATTGTGTCTTTTGTAGAAAATTATTGCATCATTATCATCTTAGTTATTATGTTTCTCCATCATTTTCTTCCTCAACTCCTGAAACAATCTCTCTGTTGGTTGGCGATGACAGCGCTCGGAGGAGTAACAGACTTAGGGTACAAAGCTGGAGCAAGGGGAATCAGTACATTTCTTCCAGGTATATGCTTTTACACACTTGTTTAGCTCATTAAAAAACTACACTTTTTTCTCTGGGTGGGTTCCTCTTAAATTTGCTTTGATCATATCTGAAATTCTCTTTCAATGCTTCTGAATTAAATCTATGAGAAAATTAGAGTTGTCTTATTATGCCAGACTTGTTGATTGAATAGTGTGCATTCGGCTCTCATCATGTTCTCAACTGTATGCTATTGGTTCATAACAACAAATTAGTTTCCTTGTAGCATTATAATTGATTTACTTCAGTAATTTGATTCCATATTTGGTATAAATGTTCATCTTGTTGCAGTATATGTATTATTGTGATGGTTGCTTATATTGTTCGTATATCAGCTTGGTAAAGTTGAAACTTGGGGTGTAACATATACAATCATGGGGATGTTGTTAGCACATGGAGTGCACACTCTTTGAATAGTATAGTATAAATGTTTTGAAATATGTAGTTGTGCATTTGTTGAGTAACTTATTTTTTATTTTCTAATTTTGTAGGATGGTGGTACATAACCTGTGGTTGTTGGCTGCAAGGATGGTTAAAGATTAAAAAATCTTAATTGTGTTGTCATTAGCTATTAATAGCAAATTAGTATTCCTTAATGTTGTAGGATTTAATGTTGTCTTTAAGTTGATGAAGTAATTAGGACTCATTAATGTTATTGTAAGATTTATTATTTTCTTTAAATTGATGTAGTGATCAAAACCTATTCATAAAGATTCTTTTGGTATTGTTGTTTTAAGTTATTGGTGTAGATGAAATTGTGTTCTCATATTTGAATTTAAATGTGGGAAATTCGGCATTGATCTTAGTAACGATCATATTTAAATTTGTTGATCTTATTAGTGGTGGTATGAATGCCGTTACATTTAAATTTATTGATTTTGTTAGTGGTGGTATGAATGGTTTTTTCTTGTTATATAGTGTGTCACAAGTAATGCTATTTGTGGACATCAGGATGTATATTATTGTTCTACGGTTAGAATTCGTCGCTAAAAGTATACAATCCATCGCTAATAGTTTTAGACTTTTAGCAGCGGTTCGTAACTGTCGCTAGAACTTTATTATCCCCCGAAAGTTTAACTTTTTTGCAGTGGCATTAAAATCGTCGCTAAAACCTTTTGCGACGGCACTTCCGGAGGCAAAGTTTGGACCGCCACTAAAACTCTTTAGCGGCCGTTTTGAGGGTTGTAGGGGGGGTTTAAAACCCCCAAACCCCCACTGAAAAGAAAAAAATTTGTAGTGTCCCCAGCTACCGCTGCCTTGTAAAGTTGAGGATCCATTCCTCTGCTTACAGACTTGTATGACAAATTGACCTAATATGTATGTAGGTCTACTTTGTATTATAGTGTTGAGTTCAGACCCGGCCTTCTGTGTTTTTATTTGAAAGTAAATTACATCAAGTATCTCCGTCGAGAATGGGAGATGAGATAGTGCATGGTACAGTTTTTTTTTGGGGGGGGGAAGGGGGTGCGGCTCCTTTGTTAAAGGCAAAAGTAGTCCCGAAAGTTAAGCTTTATTTGTAAAGATTTTCCTTCAAGGGAAAATGAGGGCCTAGCTTAAAGAATAAAACCTAAGCAATACCTGATTGCCATGTTTTGGGAGAAAAGATTCTCCTTGCCCATCCTTATCTTCTGTAGACAAATAATGCATTGCCTTTTGTGTATAGCTTTCATTCAGATCAAAGTTTCTTCAACTGATAATTTGAGAAAGCAACAAGTGTGAGCTGCGTTACCAGATCGTGGGAAACACTGTAGTTTAAGAAAGCAAAAAGCACAACAACTAATACGCTGATGTGAAACCACGAACGATTCTTTATTGCTTTTGTGATTCCTTGAAAATTCTAAAGGACAAAGCATTTGCTTTTGGTAGGCCTGTGCTGTTAGAAGTGTGTTTCACGTGCTTCTGTAGCGGTGCATACATTATGATGAGCAGCTTAATCTCTTACTCCGTTTGACTATTCTCAAAGTTGGTCTCTTTGTACTATAAATTTGGGTACCAGGAAGAAAATATAAGTAGGGCAAACTTTGTGACCATGCAGAGAGGGTGTGTAATATAAAGTAATAAGGTAGAGGATAGAAAAAAATAGCTTTTTGTTAGTACAGTGTCATGTTACTACATTATCACATAATCCTATGTGTTGCTACACGGTGTGTTGCTTGGTTTGGTAGAGTCCCATTAGAGGAAAATATTCGGGTCTCTGGTGTGCAGATGGCTTACATTTGCATGTATTGCTCCTCTCACCAATGTGAATCAATGGAGCATTTATTATCCGGAGGTTTTGTTGCTAACAAAGTTTGGAGCTTTTTCCGGGAATTGTATAATATTCATTTCCCTGTGGCTAGCAATCTGCTTTTGAAGGTGATTATAGCCATCAGATCAAGAAGATCGGTCATTAACATCCTCGTTCGGCTAACTCCATATGTCATAATTTGGTGCATTTGGGCAGCACGTTGTGCGGCCAAATTTTGATAATATGCATATGAACACTCAATCTATAATATAGAATATTTGTGATAATCTAAGGAAGATGGCAGCAATGGCCCGTCCTATGCAAGAGTTAACGAAAAAGGAGAGAAGAATATATATGTAAATCTTTGCATACTGAAGTCAAAGCTTCTAAAACTCCTAAGATTATTAGGGTTAGATAGATCAAGCATTCGCGTGGCTATTTGAAGATGTATATTGTTGGAGCTTCAAAAGGTAATCCTGGTGTATCTGGTAGGGAAGGAGATTTGAGAAATTCAAATGGTTATACACTTCTTGGTTTCATCATAGTTACGGAAATGCTACCAATTTGTTTGCAGAAACTAAGCCAATGGTAGAAGGTATTCGGTATGCCATCTCTTTTAGATTCTTTCCTCTAATTGTTGAATCAGATTCGTCTCTTCTTATTACATTGGTGAAGGATGAAGCTTCCCGCCATGGCCGTAACGTCATATAGTAGATGAAATAAGGCAACATGTGCAATCTTATAATATTATCATCCAGCATATTTATAGAGAAGCCAACTCCATGGTTGATCACCTTGCCAATAAAGCTTGTTCTTGCCTCAATTCCAAGATGCTCTTATCCATTCCTCTGGAATATAGACATCTTAAAGGTCTTTCAGTTTTGGACAAATCCGGTTTATGGAACTTAAGAATAAGGTATTAATATCTTGTTTTTTGGTAGAAAAGCCTTTGATTTTGTTTGATTGTAAGACTTGCGGTAAGGCCTTTGTCCCCCGTGTAACTAGTTCTATTGAATGCACTCGTAGGGGTCTGCCTAACCCCCCACCCTTCAAAGTGGTTTTCGAGAAAAAAAAATACGTCGAATGGGATTATCCTTCCCCTTCTTTCCTTAAGGACCTGTTAATTGAGGACAAGGAGAGGGCTTTTGTTCATTGTGGTTCTTAGTTTGGTATAAGATTTTAGTTCAGCAAAAAGAAATTAAAAAAATAATCGATTCTGCATTTTATATATACAAATAGCATTAAAATAAAAACTTAAATCTAAGGTAGCTACATGATTTATAAATGATTCCATGACCTCTTCTTATGGTTGCTTTTCCATTAGTGTCAGCAATAGCTTGAAGTTTTGGCGGCCAACCTTAAAGTTTTTACAACGCTTTCACTTCACTGTGTAACAATTAATTGGAGAATAGCGGCGTTCTTTTATTGTGTGTCACTAATGTCTAACGCAATAGCGACTTTGATTTTTTCTATTGTAATTGATGCTTTTTTGAGCGTTGGAAAAAAAAAGTATCACTGCTGACCTGATTTATTGTACTGATATGAAGTTCACGTCTTCAGAGAAGCGAACTCAAGGACTGGCTGCTTTGCAGACCTTGCTTGTGATGAAAATAAATTTTCCCAGCTGAGGTTTGATATTATTTCCATTAGTTTCTGGATAAAGGGCATTTCCATTTTTGGATAATTAAGTACGGATTTTTGGAATCCCATGGTAAGATATTAGCCTTGGATTTTTGTTATTTAATTAGTTTTTATCTTGTGTATATGTGGAGTTAGGTTTTATGAAATGTTCAAAAACTCAAAATTCAGACTCGACTGCATATGCCATGGTGTCGAATCGACTCGGAGTCTAGATGGATTCAAAATGGAGTCATGCAGTTCAAGTATTCCAGTTTTTCCAAATTGAACTACATTTACTAACAACAATAACAAAATTATCTATTATGCACAACATATTTTTACCATGAGGTAGCATAAACACGAACCTTAGAAAGGCCACAAGAGAGTTTACTACTAAAAATTGTTAATTTGCATTAAATATGCCTTTACAAAGATCTCATTTAGAATGCCCCTAAATAAATTTAAAATATAAAATGTCTAATACTACATGATTGAAAGCTCAAACAAAAGTGAGAACCCTAAACCAATGGAGTATTGGTGTGATGGCAAAGGTGCTGCCCCATAAAGCAGATGCCCTGAATTTGAACCACCACTCCGTTGGCTACGTCCACAGAGATTATATCCCGATTTAACAGGTGCATATGTTGTGTGGGCCGTCTGCGCACCCGAGGGGATTAGCAGTGGGATACGGTACTCTAAGAGGTCAGTTGCCCGGCCCCTTCTAGTCAGATCCTAAGGACTCGAACACCCCTCTTTATTGAAAAATAAAAAGTGAGACCCCACCGCAGCAACAGTGATTATATTTAGTTGTCATTCTATTTAAGTCCTTTTCTCATAAGGTTGTTCTATTTTATAAATTGCTTTTATGCCGTCCTTCCATAACTGATTGTTTGAAATGCATCCTTCAATAAAAACTACTCACTCCGTCTCCAGACAGCATTTAAAAATTAGTTAATTATTGGCTTCTAGGGCCCACAACATTCCAAGCCTCCACTTACCCCTGCCTGCATATGCACGTTCATGAGGATCCATTGGCCTGCATTGCAAATCCAGTCATTAAATTCTGGATCAATAATTTTTCAATGCAGCCAGTTTTTTTGGACTGACAGTACTATTCTGTCAAACAATAGAACGTTCGAAATCCAGTTAGAAATCCTAACGATATATTAATGATCTTCAACCACAATTGCCCTCCCCTCAATAGTAATCTTTCAGTAAATTTTGTAGATCCCCTTAATGCCATGGATGTGAACTCCTTGGGAAGGGCCAACCATACTCAGGGGTCGTTTGGGGCGTGATTATAAGCAAATATCCACAGAGGATTTTCCAGATCCACTGTAGCATCCATGTTTTTTTCCTATCCAGCTGAAACACGACTGCGTGATTCAGCTGGATAGGAAAAAAACATGGATGTTACAGTGTAGCAAAACATCTACAGTGGATGTTTTATTTTTAATCACTCCCCAAACGGCCCCTCAATGACAATCTACCGATATATATTTTTAATATGTCTAAGAAAGCTATTAAATGCATTTCATACCTTCTGGTGGTTCCATTTTTTTCTCTCAATGTACAATGGACAAGTAGGTGTTTTGAATACAATATAAATAGTTAAATACAATACCTTGGTTATGACAAATTTCTTTTAGCAGGTGCATTAAATATATCGAATTGTGCAAAGATTTAAGTAAACCACTGGGTTGAAGAACTCCCAATGTTTTAAAAACTGGACTGGTGACCGACCCGGAATTTTTGCCGGGTAGGTCCAACCGGTGGTCAACCCGGGTTGACCCGGTGATGATGTCATTAAAAAAAAGAGGGGGGTGGCTCCCTCTGGCCGCCGCCTGAGGGGGCCGACGCGGAAACCCGGCTTTGAACCAGAGCCCCCTCGATGAGGCGGGGCCGCCCCGTCGATGCAGAGTCCCCCCCCCCCCCCCCGGGTTTCGTCGAGCCCCGGCACTGACCCGGCCAGTCCGGTCCAGTCTTCAAAACCATGAGAACTCCGCTAGTCACGAGTTTGCTTGTTTCAGCGACAGTGAATTTTTCATCTTAGTCATGCAGTTGTGAGTTTGCTGGTGAGTTTTAATCGTTATTCTGCCAAGCCGAGCTGACTTGGAGTCTATGGACTCAAAAACAAGTTTATTCTTTTTAATATGGTTCTATGCGCTCAGGCACACAATAGACTGGTAGGCATTTGCCTAAACCCCCTCCCCTGCTGGAGTTTCGTCTATAAAAAAAAATATCATATTGTAATTAATTATCCATTTGAAACGGCCACCAAATCTTGGGGTCTGAGCCTATGGCCTTCAAGCACAGAAACAGGCTGATCTACTAGTCCACATGTCCAATTTGCTAAGGAGCTTGGGGTGAAGTCATTATTATTCCGCTCCATTTCTTCTTCTTTTTCTATTGTTCATCCCCAATAGGTGGTGTCTCAAGCTCCTTAAACTATCATCATGAGAAGAAAGAGGAAAAAAATAAAGAAGAATGCAAAAAAATGAGAAAAAAATGGATATGAAATAAGGGAGATATGACTCGTTGAATTTAGCACGTAAATCGCGTCATCGATGACACGATAGATGATATCTACAAAATATTCATATTTTTATATACATTTCTACCTATATGTTAGTCATAATTCTAGTTGAAGTAAGGATAATTAGTAGTTATTCATATTAAATGAGTAATTGGAGTTTAATAAATAAATGTGCTTAATTAATTAATTTAGATGCGTTAATTAGATTTAATAGATTTTATATTTTATTATGCGTCAAAGTTATATTTAACCTTATTTATGCAGGTTTTAAGAGTCCAAATGCAGATCGCCAAAGTGAAACACATCAAACGAGTGCAGATGAGTTTCGATGGATGAGATTATTACGACGGGTTTTAAAGAAGAAAAAGAAAAAAAGAAGAGAAACCAAACCGGACCGAACTGGAATGGTTCGGATCGGTTCGGTTTGAAAAGAAAAGAACCAACCCGAGCTAAAGCTCGGGCCTTTGAGAACAGAACGAGCTAAGCTCTGTTCGAGTCAGTGAAGAGCGCCGGTGGAATAGCGGCGACACAGAGGAAGGGGTTTCAAACAGAAACAGAAACAATTTGGAAAGCTCGGATTTTTGGGATGGATTTGGGACTCTTTCAAAGCATAGTCATGCTGAACATGGGATCAGATTCGGATTGGATTGGCATGGGTTGTTTGGATGCATATAAAACAGAGCAACGTTGAAAAATTCTGGCTGAAGAGAGAGAATAGTGAAGAGGATATGTGCTACTGCTCGTGAGAAGGGCTGATTCCAGACAGATTTTCTTTGCTCGAGAGGGAAAGAGGGCTACTCTAAGGGTTGTGCTACTTACCCGAGAGGGAAGGAGCCAACCATTCTTAGACAAAGCTGGTTGAGCTCGAGAGGGTGAAAAACAGAACTGTTGGCCAGTGGAGCACGACAGAACTTTTCATAGCAGCCGATGAATCATTCAAACTAGGTTGTTTCTTTTCCTTTTCCTATTTTCATGTATAGGTAATTTTATTTGTACTAAGACTAGATGAAGCTCTGCTGAATTGTGTACGACTTTCATGATTTTATTTGCAATTCTAAAGTAGACGACTTTATTCCATATGTTTATTTAGATTTTGCTATAATTGTTCTACTTATCGAGAGATGGTAGAGTTAATTATTAGGAAAATTAAACTAAGGGATTGCTAATGTTCGAGAGATCTTAGTAAGTTCTGAGGTATTAATTTGAATACAGATTGCATTTTTATAGTTGATCTTTGCTCGAGAGAGGGAAATTTATTGATTAGATTTGATTATTTAATTATATGTTCGAGAGGACTGCACACTTTTTCCAATTGTGCGTGACTTCGAGAGGGGCACGTATAATTTATCAATTACAATTGTGTGAGCTTAAGGGAGAGGATAACTATTTGGTTAGGGTGGATTCGAAGTCTTAGTATGCTTCTCATTAGATTATTTTCTTCGCATAATTTTTTTTGGTTTATTTAATTAAAAATTAGAACTTTTCATTATGTCATAACTTGTTACGTAAAATTCTAGAATTAGGTTAAATCAGTCCAAGTCCTTTAGGTTCGACCTCGTTTCTACTAGACTATACTGAGTCTCATGCGATTGCAAGTAAAAAAGACTTAAACATACAATCAATCAATAGATATCGATGACATCATTTGAAGGCAAAATTCAACAAGTCATATCTCCCTCATTTCTTATCCGTTATTGCCTAATTTTTTACTTTTTCTCTCTTTCTTTCTATAAAAACATCTCAAATTTTTTGAGATACCTTCTTGTAGGGATGACAAATTTGCAAAGAGTACTTCACCACACTTTTATCTTTTCCTCTAATGGCCATGATCGTTTCTCTACCTGACTCGATTAGACGAAAGCAATGGTATTGTGTACTCGATTACATGATAACAATGGTATCGTATCATCAAGAAAACAATAACAATGGTATCGTGTCATCGAGGACACGATAGCAATGATAGTGTATTTAAATACACGATTTGAGGGCAACATTCAATCTCGTTATATCTCCCTAATTTTTTTATCAATTTTTGCCTATTCTTTTTGTATTCTTCTATATTTTTTCTCCTCTTTCTCTCTATGAGGATATCTAAAATTCCTTGAGACACCTTATGGTGGGGATAACAAATGAATTAGCAAAGAGAATTTTACCACTCACCCACAAGTACTTCTCGGCACAAAATTTCAAATTTCTTTCGTTCTAAGAACGTGTGAATAAAAAAATACAATGATAAAGAGTTGTCGAACCACATACGCAATAGAATGGGGAGGTTGTAAAAGTGCTTCTTTGGGCCTTGTTGGTGATCTTCTTCTGCCTGCTCGCAGGTAGAAAAGGTCGTCTTACCCGAAAAAGTTGCCGAAAATATTTGTGTCTGCCACACAGTGTCATCTCTTCACCGGCAAGTCTCTGCCTCCGACAAGGAACTTCGTTGCCGTATGATCACTGCAGGGGAAGCTTGTGTGAAATAGGGCGCAACTCAAGGCGGGTAATGTAAGATAACCAAGTTTCCCAAAAGCTTGAGCTGTTAGGAAACATAAATCTTTATTCATTTATTACATATTTTAACATCCCCCTCACGTGCAAGTATCCACCAAGCGCGGCACATTTAACATAATTGGGATATAAATGCCTCCATCGACACTAGAACTCAGGACCTTCCACAACTTGTGGCTCTGATACCATGTAAGATGACCAAGTTTCCCAAAAGCTCGAGCTGTTAAAAAACAGAAATCTTTATTCATTTATTACATATTCTAACATGTAAAACATGAAGGGATTAGAATTTAGGGTTGGGTGGGAGGGCAAAATGGGATGACCAAGTCCTGAGACTAGATTATATGGCATGAACCTGAAAAAACCAAATAAAATGGCATTCCATACTCATTGGTAAGGTAATATGGAAAAACCTTTGTTGGAAAAGACTTACCTTATATTGTTTCATTGCATGCGGTATTACCATTATCATCCTTCATGTTAATCAGGTCAGCAACATTTTATGATTCTACCAGAAAGATAACAGCCCAAAGTGGTTAGCCTTCGCACTCAGATGAAGAACCGGTTCATCATGAACTGTGAGTTCTAGAATAGGGTTTGGTTCTTCCCCTATCAACTTAAGCAATGCATGAAGCCTTCCTTTCATGGCAGGAACATGAATCGGCAATCTTCCGGCCTTGTCTCAAAAATTTTGAAGATACTCTCTTTATTTCTTCATATTTGAGATAACATGTGTTGCAAATATTTAAATGAAAGTTTGCAATGGATAGAAATGCTAGTTAAGGCAGGTATACAAAAAGATATCAATATAAAATATTCACAAGGAGTAATTGTAGAGATTTGAAAACTATTTCCCATTGTGTAGACTTGATATAGAGAGCCTTTCCATTTAAATCTATTTCCAATTGTGTAGACTTGACGTAGAGAGCCTTTCCATTTAAATGAGTCCAACGGCTAGTTCTAAAAATGGAAGCCTAGCTGTCATTTGTTTTAACATGAAAAGGTGGGTTCGGGGCATTGATTGCTCCCATCAACAAACCCAAGAAGAACATAGGCATCAAGAAGAAGTTGAAAATGATTTTTCTAGAGACTATAATTTGAGTCATTGAGTTTGATAATAATAAAATTGGTAATGGAAGACAGGGGGTTTTGAGAAGAAATAGGGGTGGAAAGGGTGGGGATGAGAAGGGAGTTGGAAGCCATGAAAACTCTGGCGTAGAAACCCAGCTACTCCGATACCATGAAAATTCTGAAGATACTCTCTTTATTTCTTCATATTTGAGATTATATGTGTTGCAATTATTTAAATGAAAGTTTACAACCGATAAAGGCTAGTTAAGGCAGGTATACAAAAAGATATCAATGTAAAATATTCACAAGGACTAATTGTAGAGATTTGAAAACTATTTCCCATTGTGTAGACTTGATATAGAGAGCCTTTCCATTTAAATCTATTTCCAATTGTGTAGACTTGACGTAGAGAGCCTTTCCATTTAAATGAGTCCAACGGCTAGCTCTAAAAATGGAAGCCTATCTGTCATTTGTCTTAACATGAAAAGGTGGGTTCGGGGCATTGATTGCTCCCATCAACAAACCCAAGAAGAACATAGGCATCAAGAAGAAGTTGAAAATGATTTTTCTAGAGACTATAATTTGAGTCATTGAATTTGATAATAATAAAATTGGTAATGGAAGACAAGGGGTTTTGAGAAGAAATAGGGGTGGGAAGGGTGGGGGTGAGAAGGGAGTTGGAAGCCATGAAAACTCTGGCGTAGAAACCCGGCTACTCCGATACCATGAAAATTCTGAAGATACTCTCTTTATTTCTTCATATTTGAGATTACATGTGTTGCAAATATTTAAATGAAAGTTTACAACCGATAAAGGCTAGTTAAGGCAGGTATACAAAAAGATATCAATGTAAAATATTCACAAGGACTAATTGTAGATATTTGAAAACTATTTCCAATTATGTAGACTTGACATATAGAGCCTTTCCATTTAAATATATTTCCAATTGTGTAGACTTGATGTAGAGAGCCTTTCCATTTAAATCAGTTCAACGGCTAGTTCCAAAAATGGAAGCCTAGCTATCATTTGTCTTAATAGTAACATAGGATATTATCCACTTTCATGAGCTCTTCAACCACTTGTATGTGTCCATTGAATGCAAATCCCACCAATGGGACGCTAACATGTCAGTGCCCCAAGCCCTACCATTTACCCACGCTCTTCTACCACTTGTACGTGAGTAGGACACTCTTCTGCCACTTGTACGTGAGTAGGGCTTGGGGTGCTGACATGTCAGCGTCCCATTGGTGGCTAATGCAGTAGCGCATTGCCCCCCCGTAACAGTTTTGCGTTCGTGGCCATTTTGTGAAGCCAAGTGCAAGGGAGAAGCTCCTTGCTTGTTCACCTCTCGGGCTAATACCGATTACGAGTCAGTATCTCCTTTACGAACTCCGAGTGGCCAAGTGGAGCACACTATCTCCAGTAGAGGTAATCAACACTCAATGGATGGCCGTTGCATCACCATCAAGTACCACGCGAAGTAGCAATGTGGAGAGCATTATCTCTTGTTGAAAACTGTATGGGAGGAATTATACTTTACCCTACTATGTTGAATAATTTCACACTTAGAACCTGAAAGAGCAAATCAATCAAAATCGTTTGAGGCACAATTTGCACTGCTGACTTCAAAACAAATATTGTTGCCCCCACGTGCACATGTTTCATCTGGCAATATGTCCCCAAGATACAACGGACCGCTGGTTGACGAGTGGTGCACTACAACAAGTCTGACCCCGAACTCAGAGAATAAGTAAATTATTGTCTTTCAAGAAAAAGAATCAGAGAAGAAGAAGGAGGAGAGCTTCAGAACGAACTATCTTCTGTGTATTTTCTTCTTTTTTTTGGTTTCAAGCAGCCTTATATATAGATCTGAATCCAGCAGGCACCCTTTCACAAAGGGAGATGAACAAGCACCCTTTCATGAAGAGAAACGAGCTGGCACCCTTTCACAAAGGGAGACGAATGGGCATCCTTTCACAAAGGGAGACGAACTGACACTCTTTCACAAAGGGAGATGAACAGGCATAACTGTCCATTGTCTACCCAAGCACCCTTCTTACCGTTTGATCATAAAAAACAATTCATAAGCTCCAAAAAATAATTAGCCGTTTGATAAAAAATTAAAGGCTCTAAATGCAAAGTACAAAGTGTTAAGTGCAAAAGACAAGAATAGAGTGAAAGTGTATTTCCTTCCAATTCTTAATTCAATCACATAATCAATGTGAGCCTAAATCATGAGACTATTATTAGTAGATTTTACACCACTATCCATCCCACTATATCTTTACTAAAATATAGGCCCACTACCCAAAACCCAACCCTCCCCACTTGATTGACTTAGGATTAGGAGAAATACCTGGAAACTTGAAAGATAGACACTTGATAAAAGTATTGGCAATAGCACACTATGTATTGATGGTCATAGGTACCTTCGGGGTTTGAACCTCCACCTAGTTGGATATGCGCCACTCTCATAAGCCCGAAGTGAACTAAGTCTTGAACTTGGACCTTAGAGTGAGAACTTTAACATACCTAATGCATAGTATGAACTTGTCTGTGGAGTTCTCATAGGGTAGTGCATTACGGCCATGCGTTGGTATCTTGTATTCATGTGTGCATCTTCAAGTGAACCAGCCCATGGGCCCACATTAACTACGGCCTTATATTACACTCATATAGGTGATAATCTCCAAGGGTACACCGTCTGGACAATACCCTGTCATAGAGGTCTCAATTTTATTAAGACATTCGTCACCCTGACCTAGACAGTTGAGTACTCATCATCAATATGGGAAGGAGTGAATTATATGAGTACTCCTCTAGCTAATCATTAGCTTATTTTTCTCATTGAATCTTCATTGTAGGATCACTACACAAATAGATTGGGTTGCTGCCAACTATGGCTCCTGATGGGCCTTTAACCCCATTCCCCTTGATAAATTTAGGATTTGTCCTCTTGACAATCCCTTAGTGAGATGATCAGCCAAGTTATCTACTGATCTCACATAACTCAAGGTAATGACTCCTAAAGAGTTCAACTTGTGCAAGATTTTATACATGAGTTCTATATGCCTTGAGGATTTCCCATTATGACTTTTGCTATGAACTTTAGCAATGGTTGTTGTATTGTCACAATGAATCAAAATGACAGGAATTGGCTTATCCAACATGGGAAGTTTCATTAGTAGCTCCCTAAGTCATTTAGCCTCTCCTCCAGCCATTTCTAGAGCCACTAACTCTGACTCCATGGTAGACCTACTAATGAAGGTCTGCTTGGTTGATTTCCAAGCTACCACTCCACCCACATAAAGTGAATAAAAATCCAT
Source organism: Houttuynia cordata (assembly GCA_039654745.1). Taxonomy (NCBI): domain Eukaryota; kingdom Viridiplantae; phylum Streptophyta; class Magnoliopsida; order Piperales; family Saururaceae; genus Houttuynia; species Houttuynia cordata. The sequence continues at coordinate 3,735,245 of CM077507.1, forward strand.
TAGTGGCCTTAGTATCCTCTAAATCTGTAATCTAATTTGCCTCACTATATCCTTCTCTCAATGGCTTTCCAATAAGATTCATCTGGTTTTTTAGTGTATCTACTAAGGGGCCTTTCGGGGCGTGATTATAAGCAAATATCCACAGTGGATTTTCCAGATCTACTGTAGCATCCATGTTTTTTTCCCTATCCAGCTGAAACACAACCTGGGGTGTTTCAGCTGGATAGGAAAAAAATATGGATACTACAGTGTAGCAAAACATCCACAGTGGATACTACAGTGTAGCAAAATAGTGGATGTTTTGCTTTTAATCACGCCCCAAACAGCCCCTAAGTCTCCCCACAGCATTGGATATATTTGTTCTTCTGCAGTTAGTCAAATACACTAATCTTCTTATAATTTAGGATTACCTAAGTTGTGACACATTATCCCCATAATTTTTTCTCAACCTACATGTAGGATCATATGGGGTATTCATAGGTTTAGACTCAAAGTAACCATACTTTCTTAGTATTTTCTCCACATAATGCGACTGATTCAGCATTATACCTCCTGGAGTCCTGTGAATCTTAATGCCCAGAATTAAATTTGCATGTCCAAGGTCCTTCATATCAAAATGCCTATGCAATAATGTTTTGGTTTCTAGAATCTCACTAACATCATTACCAACAATAAATTTGTCATCAACGTAGAGACATAAAATAATATAAGCATATTGGTTTGTTTAAAATAAAGGCATTTATCTGTCACACAAACATTAAAACCATTAGATATTATTACATTGTCAAACCTCTCAAGCCATTGTGTAGGGGTCTGTTTTAAACCATAGAGAGATTTAACTAACTTATATACTTTCTTTTCTTGACTAGGAATTACAAATCCCTCTCGCTGATCTATATATATCTCTTCCTATAAGAACGATGATCCATATTATTCACCATTCAAGAACGCTGTCTTGACATCCATTTGATGAATTTCTATATGATAATGGGCTGTCAATGCTACAAGCATACGAATTGTGGTAATTCTAGTCACATGAGAATATGTGTCAAAGTAATCTATACCCTTTTTTTACTATACACTTTGGCAACTAGTTTAGCTTTATATTTTTCAATGGATCCATCAGGATTCAGTTTCTTCTTAAAAATTCACTTGCATCCGATTGGTTTAGACCCTGGAGGTAGATCACTTAAGATCCACGTCCCATGAGCAAGTGTGGAATTCATCTCACTTTATATAGCCTCTTTCCAAAAAGAACCATCACTATAAGTCATATCATCTCGATATGTCAAAGGATCATCTCCTACTAAGTATAGAAATCATCTCCAAAGTTTTTTTCTACTCTAGGTCTTTTACTCCTTCTAACCTCATCATTAGTACAAGACACACTGGTTTCAACAATAGGATTCAATGATGTACTAGGTTGGTTTTGCACAACAGCCTTTGTTTTTCTTTCAAAGGAAAAATATTCTCATAGAATATGGCATCATTGGATTCTTTAATAGTGTTAGGTATATAATCTGCTCGATCTGACCTTAACACCAAGAATCTATATGTACTACTGTTTTGTGCATATTCAATAAATACATCATCAAAGGTCTTAGAACCTAATTTATTTACCTTCATATTTGGAATTTTTACCTTGGCAAAACATCCCCACACTTTGATGAAATTTAAACTTGGTTTTCTTCCCTCCATTAGCTCGAAAGGAGTTTTCTCACTACTTTTATAAAACACTCTATTCAAGATCACACAAGCAGAAAGTAAAGCTTCTCCCCATAAGTTTTTGGGTAAACCAGAACTAGAGAGCATAGATTTAATCATATCAATGAAAGTTCTATTCTTTCTTTCTACCACTCAATTAGATTGGGCATTGTAGTTTCATGAATAATTCCATCATCTTCGCAAAATTTGCTAAAATAAAAAGAATAATATTCCCCATCATGATCAGATCTAACTCATTTGATCCACCTATCAGTTTGATTTTTCACCTAATTCTTATAGATCATTGGAAATATACTACGCGAAAGAGACGTGAGTAAAGAGAAGAACCGTCGAGATGAGATTGGATGGATGAGATCGATACAACGGGTTTTTGTTTAATAAAAGAAAAAAGAAAAAAAGGTTTCGGTTCAGTTCAGTGGGTCAATGGTTTGGGTTTTTAAGAAAAAAAAAAGTAAAACCGACCCGAGCCGAAGCTCGGGCCGTCCAGAACAGAGGCGCTCGAGCCCGCTCGGTGAAGAGCGCCGTCGAAGGACTGCGGGTGAGCTCCATGGGACGGGGGTTGATGACGATGGCGGCGACGAGACTGGCGACGAAGAATGGCACGAAGGCGACGGCGGAGAGGTCGACGAGAGCCATGCTCGATCGGGAAGGAAACCGAAAACAGTCATGCCAGATTTGGAAAGTGCCGGATTCAGAATAGGATTCGACTTCAATATGGAATAGGAATTGACTATGGGACTCGGGGTTGGAATCTTCTATAAGAACAGAACGAATGAGAGAGCTTTGGGACAGAAATTTCGGCCGGAAAAACAAAAGAAAAAAATGCTAATTTTGGGATGCCAAAACAGAGACTATCGGGGGAGACTTTCGCCGGATTCCGGCGGGGCTTTGGCCGGAAAGAGAGAAGAGGAAGGAAGAAGGCCGGAGGAGAGAAGAAAGACTGACTTTTGGAGTGAAATTGTAGACGCTACAGTGAATTGCAGATTGCTACAGTAGCCTCAGTTAAGTGGAGAAGACTATGAATAGTACCTATGCATGAATATTACTTTGCTACAGTGATTTTGAACAGTATTTTCTAGTGAATAGTAAATGATGACTCCGTCAAATCAGTAGTGTTCTCCTCGTCCGATGGCCGGCTAAATTCCTTGTCTGAGGCGTAGATGAAACCCGAATAAATTAGTTGTATCATTTTCTTTCTTTCATCTCAACTTTAATTTTATCTTAATTGATGTATGGATCTTATTATACAATCACTGTTAATTTATTGAGGTTTATTCTATGTGCTCGAGAGAGGCTAGAGTGAATTCTTGTTAATTTCAATCCAAGGAATACTTGCGTGTCCGAGAGGAACGTAAGTAGAAGGTGTTATAAAGGAATAAGATTTCATTGATTTATGCTCGAGAGAGATAGATCACAGTTCCATATTTTAATTGCTTATGTGTTACATCCGAAAGGAGAGTACGATATTTTGAATTGACAAATATATGTCCGAGAGGAATATGCTAGCCAATTAGGAATTTAATCAAAAGAGAGAGAGACAGAGACGACAAGCTGGTTTATTGTGTGGTGGATTGGAAGCCTTGGCACTTCTCCATATTCGTTTAATTAAACTAAAGTTTATTGTTTTCTTAGATTAAATCAAACTACAACTTTTCTTTCACTTGAATTTGGTAAATCATTCATCCGTCTCTGAGGTTCGACAACCCTAAATACTCATTGTAGTACAATTGCCTTGTGCACTTGCAAGGGTTTAATTTTAAACGATCAAGTTTTTGGCGCCGTTGCCAAGGACGGAAGCCAATAGTTTACTAAATTCTTAGCGTAGTTAATTTTAGAGTATTTTAGTGTTAATTTAGATTTAATTTCAATAATCTTAATTTGTGGCTTTGCTGGTGCAGGATTAAGAAAGGACGTGGATTCTCGCCAACATGGAAGGGCCATCCTTTCCCTTTGTTTGCATTCTCTTATCCTTCTCTTTTTAGATTAACTTTGGTGTATGGTATTTTTATTTTCTTTTCTGTGACTGCATATTGTGCTAGTTGTGGCTATTAAGACTGTTAGTTGTTGATATCTAGGGCCGCTGATTACTAGTTGTGGATATCTAGGGTTGTTTATTTGATTCGTGGATGTGTGATATTGTGGTTCGGATGTTAATGAATGCATGGTGAAGAAATGTCTTCTCCATTCTATGGATTTAGCCATGAGAACCCATATAGGAGATTTAATGATTATTGTTCTTCACACACACCTAATCCCCCTCCCTATGAAGTGCCCTACCACCCACATCCCCTATATGTTGATACTTACAACGGTGGGTGGGATAGTCACTCTAATTTTGGGAATGACACATCTTCCCTACAATACACAACTCCTTATATGTCGGAACCATGTGCCCTCTGTTTAAGTCCCATTCATACCCCAGTGGAATGCCCTTTGGCCCATGAATACCCTGATTTTATAAGCAAGTATGCTAATAAGGCACAAAGTCTTCATAGGTGGGAGGATCATCCTAACAACCCTTGGGAGCAACCCAACCCTGGGCCCACTCTTCATCAGGCCCCTAGACAAGATTTCCTAAGCCCACACATGCCTTACCAACCAGCCTCATATCCATTTGGCCAAACCAACCAGAACCCTTCCTTGGAAGACCAGATGTGCCAAATGAACCAGATGAGCCAACTGATCCTCACAGCCTTCACCGAGATGGAAGCCAAGATGGAAACCAAATACAGAGAGCTGAGAAATGAAATACGGACCCATGCCCAGATTGTCCATTCTCACTCACAGGCTCTTGCCAACATAGAAACGCAATTAGAACAACTGGCACATGCCATGAATATGAACGAAGAATGCATTTTACCTATCGAGCCCCAATATCCGATGGGCCAATTTTCTGATGAAGGGATTTGTTTTTCCTCTGACCATGATGTTACATCCCTTCAGAATGCCCAAAGGTTTGACAATGAGCTTGAGTGGGTTTTACATAATGATCAAGAAGATGTGAAAATTAAAGAGGAAGTGAGTGCATTAATAGAACCCAGCTTTAAACCTTCTTCTATATTTGAGGAGTCACATTCTACGGCACTATCAACAGAACTTTCTATTCCTAAAACACTATTCATACCATGTCCTGACCGATCTAACCCTTTGCTTGTTGACAGTAACTTAGACTGTTTCATAGATAGTTTAGTTGATTCACTAATTGAGGAAGCTTTCCCAATTCTATTACTAGAAGAGGCCCCTAAGGCCAAAATGGTTAATTTAGAGGAGGAGCCCTTTATTCTAAAATTTTCTAATGACCTTTTATGATGGTTAATGCAGGGACCCCTCTTTCCAAAGCTTCCCCACCCACCACTCCATTTTATTCCACAATGTGCTCCATACATAGGCAACAAGGATAGGAGTTTGTGGTGCAATCATTTAATTGATCCAGGTTGATGACTTAATGATCTGCATCTTGTAGAAGATCGTGGCTACGTCTGGCTGAAAACGTTAAACTTAGCACTTGGTGGGAGGCAACCCACATATTCAGGTGTATTCTCTCCTTTTCTTTTCTTTTCTATGTTAAATGATCATTGTCATTTTATATTTTTGTTCACATTGAGGACAATGTTCATAATAGGTTTGGAGGAGGGAATAGTGCTTGCATAAATTAAAAAAAATCAGAAAATTTAAAAAAAAAAACCATAAAATTTTGATTAGTTTTTAGGTTGTTTGTTAGTACTTTTTGTTAGATTTTGATAGTTTATCCCGTAATAATACATGCTTCAATTCTTAAGAGATTAATTTACATTGAAAGTGTGAGTAAGTATACTAGAGGATAGATACACTTAACTGAGCATATCTTTCTGTTACAGTCCTCTTGGAACAAATGCTTGAACTAAGAGAATTCACTCACACACACTAGTTACATAAAGTAATACTATCTAGAGATTTGTTGAATGCTAATTTACAGTGGGATGTCTTTAGTCAAAGTCATTGGATGATATGTGGTTGTCTGTTGAGCTTAAAAGATCATAATAGACCATTTACTTGGCTATGGCAAGGGCTTGGAACTGGAAATAGGTTGAGAGTATAATATAGCCTGGACAGAATAAAGATGTTTGAAATATATATAAAAAAAGTGAAAAATACGAAAAAAGAAAAAAAAATAAAATGAAAGAAAGGGGCTGCTTGACTATTATAGGATTAACTTAGGCTGATGCTCGGCCCGAAGCGGTCTCTTAAAGCCTAATACCCTAAGCCAAATTGGTTGGGAGTCATTGCTGAACCTAAGCATCTTGAAGTTAGGCCTTACACAGTCCTATTGAAAAAAAAAAGTCTATGGTGTATTATCCTCTTAAATCTAGAATGTTGGACCCGAAGGAGGCACGCAAATTTGTGTTATCATGAACCTAAAAATTACGATGACTATGTAGAATTTGATGTCCTTAGGTTAATGGGTAATACTAGATCTGTGTAAAATAGAAATTTAGAATGTATTGCTACAATGTTCTACACTTTTACTATTTACATTATCACACTATATTATATTGAGCAGAAATTTCCAAGATGAAAGTGTGGAATAAAACCACTTACTTGAGGGCTTCTATATTCCTGTTGATTATGAACCAACTACATGTGGTTAATTTTCTTAAGCATTGTGGTATGCATTTGAAGGGATAATAGGTTTGCTTGTTTTGTACTGTTTTAAATTTTTGTTTTGCTTTTGTATTTAGGTTAATTAGATTAATAAATACATGTTTATGGGTAGCATGGCTGCAAACCCCCACGAGACACAACTTGTCCTACTAGGTACACCTGGAGGTTTAACGGCCTGTTACATATGCTCAATGCAATCGTGTTCCCTACGAAAGTGGTGTTTATTTTTATGCATTAGTTCCCTTAGTTTGTTTGTTTGATTTTATTTCTGTTTTGTTTTGCTAGGGACTAACAAAATGTAGGTTTGGGGGTGTGATCTACACATGAATTATGCATTTTATTATCTCCTAAACTTATGATTATGCTAGTGTTTGATTAGAATTAGTGCTACTTCAATATAGTACACAAAGTCAGCTTTCCAACGCCACTGACCGTTCGCAATTCGGAGTTCTGAGCAAAAAGTTATGATCATTGGAAATATAGTACGCGAAAGAGACGTGAGTAAAGAGAATAACCGCCGAGATGAGATTGGATGGATGAGATCAATACAACGGGTTTTCGTTTAATAGAAAAAAAGAAACAAAAAGTTTTGGTTCAGTTCAGCGGGTCAATTGTTCGGGTTTTTGAGAAAAAGAAAAAAAAAGTAAAACCGACCCGAGCTGAAACTCGGGCCGTCCAGAACAGAGGCAATCGAGCAGAGCTCAAGCGCCGGTGAAGAGCGCCAGCGAAGGATGCGGCTGAGCACCGTGGGACGGCCGTGGGTTGACGACGATGGCAGCGGCGAGGCTGGCGACGAAGAACGGCACGACAGCAACGACGGAGAGGTCAACGAGCCCACGACGAGAGCCGTGCTTGATCGGGAAGGAAACAAAAAACAGTCATGCCGGATTTGGAAAGTGCCGGATTCGGAATAGGATTCGACTTCAATATGGAATAGGAATCGACTGTGGGACTCGGGGTTGGAATCTCCTATAAGAACAGAACGAAGGAAAGAGCTTTGGGAGAGAAATTTCGCCGGAAAAATAGAGGAAAAAAAGGCTGATTTTGGGATGCCAAAACAGGGACTTTTGGGGGAGATTTCTGCCGGATTCCGGCGGGGCTTTGGCCGGAAAGAGAGAAGAGGAAGGAAGAAGGCCGGAGGAGAGAAGGAAGACTAATTTTTGGAGTGAAATTGCAGACGCTACAGTGAATTGCAAATTGCTACAGTAGCCGCGGCTAAGTGGAGAAGACAATGAATAGTACCTGTGCGTGAACAGTAATTTGCTACAGTGATTTTGAACAGTATTTTTGGGTGAATAGTAAATGATGACTCTGTCAAATCAGCAGCGTTCTCCTCGTCCGATGGCCGGCTAAATTCCTTGTCTGAGGCGTAGATGAAACCTGAGTAAATTGGTTGTATCGTTTTTTTTCTTTCATCTCAACTTTAATTTTATCTTAATTGGTGTATGGATCTTATTATACAATCATTGTTAATTTATTGAGGTTTATTCTATGTGCTCGAGAGAGGCTAGAGTGAATTCTTGTTAATTTCAATCCAAGGAATACTTGCGTGTCCGAGAAGAACGTAAGTAGACTAAGATGTTATAAAGGAAGAAGATTTCATTGATTTATGCTCGAGAGAGATAGATCACAATTCCATATTTTAATTGCTTATGTGTTACGTCTGAGAGGAGAGCACGATATTTTGAATTGACAAGTATATGTCCGAGAGGAATATGCTAGCCAATTAGGAATTTAATCAAGAGAGAGAGAGAGAGAGAGAGAGACGATAAGCTGGTTTATTGTGTGGTGGATTGAAAGCCTTGGCACTTCTCCATATTCGTTTAATTAAACTAAAGTTTATTGTTTTCTTAGATTAAATCAAACTACAACTTTTCTTTCACTTGAATTTGGTAAATCATTCATCCGCCCCTGCGGTTCGACAACCCTAAATACTCACTGTAGTACAATTGCCTTGTGCACTTGCAAGGGTTTAATTTTAAACGATCAAGTTTTTGGCGCCGTTGCCGAGGACGGAAGCCAATAGTTTACTAAATTCTTAGCGTAGTTAATTTTAGAGTAGTTTAGTATTAATTTAGATTTAATTTCAGTAATCTTATTTTGTGACTTTGCTGGTGCAGGATTAAGAAAGGACATGGATTCTCGCCAACGTGGAAGGGCCATCCTTTCCCTTTGTTTGCATTCTCTTATCCTTCTCTTTTTAGATTAACTTTGGTGTATGGTGTTTTTATTTTCTTTTCTGTGACTGCATATTGTGCTAGTTGTGGCTATTAAGACTGTTAGTTGTTGATATCTAGGGCTGCTGATTACTAGTTGTGGATATCTAGGGTTGTTTATTTGATTCGTGGATGTGTGATATTGTGTTTCGGATGTTACTAAATGCATGGTGAAGAAATGTCTTCTCCATTCTATGGATTTAGCCATGAGAACCCATATAGGAGATTTAATGATTATTGTTCTTCACACACACCTAATCCCCCTCCCTATGAAGTGCCCTACCACCCACGTCCCCTATATGCTGATACTTGCAACCGTGGGTGGGATAGTCACTCTAATTTTGGGAGTGGCACATCTTCCCTACAATACACAACTCCTTATATGTCGGAACCATGTGCCCTCTATTTAAGTCCCATTCATACCCCAGTGGAGTGCCCTTTGGCCCATGAATACCCTGATTTTATACGCAAGTATGCTAATGAGGTACAAAGTCTTCATAGGTGGGAGGATCATCCTAACAACCCTTGGGAGCAACCCAACCCTGGGCCCACTCTTCATCAGGTCCCTAGACAAGATTTCCTAAGCCCACACCTGCCTTACCAACCAGCCTTATATCCATTTGGCCAAACCAACAAGAACCCTTCCAGATGTGCCAAATGAACCAGATGAGCCAACTGATCCTCACAGCCTTCACCGAGATGTTATAAAGGAATAAGATTTCATTGATTTATGCTTGAGAGAGATATATCACAGTTCCATATTTTAATTGCTTATGTGTTACGTCCGAGAGGAGAGCACGATATTTTGAATTGACAAGTATATGTCCGAGAGGAATATGCTAGCCAGTTAGGAATTTATTCAAAAGAGAGAGAGAGAGAGAGAGACGATAAGCTGGTTTATTGTGTTGTGGATTCGAAGCCTTGGCACTTCTCCATATTCGTTTAATTAATCTAAAGTTTATTGTTTTCTTAGATTAAATCAAACTATAACTTTTCTTTCACTTGAATTTGGTAAATCATTCATCCGTCCCTGAGGTTCAACAACCCTAAATCCTCACTATAGTACAATTGCCTTGTGCACTTGCAAGGGTTTGATTTTAAACGATCACGTAATGATAACACTCTCCACATTTGGAGGAGACGTCCCTCCTTAGGTTCGAATCCTAACTTCGTCTCTACTAACGAAAGTTTTTTATCGTTAAAAATATGTAAAAATGACTTAGTCTTGGCAAATAGTTATTGCCAATTGGTAGCTCACCTGACATAAAAAATCATCTTAAAATTTTGGGGGAATTAAAGATACAGTCAAAGAAACTTTTTTCATTGCATATAACGTCATTCATGAAATTTAATTTCAAATAATGTCATTAATGACTCAGGATTAGAAAAAAGATCAAAACACCCCTACTAAAATATTGCTATTTTTTTATTAAGATTATGTTGTTGTTTTTCGAAACAGCATAATTATATTGTTTCGCTGAACTGCATAGCTTTTGCAATTTCTACCTCATATGACTCTACCACACCTTGTTGGTTCCATCCCGATGTGCATTTAATCTCGTAGAAATGCGTAGACGATTAGTCATTTATGTTTGAATGCCACTATTCGAAGTCTGTTTGGCATCTAATCTTGAGGAAATGCAAGCATATGGACCCTTTTGAAGATACTGCTGCATAATTGAATTGGCTTATTCATTTTGCAAGGGCCAATAAGCATGTCAGCTTTTACTGTTTTATGGTATTTATATGGCAAGAAAGGAATAGTCAAATCTTTCAAGAAAAGCGTACAGATAGCTACCCAAGTTCGGAGAATTCTGAAAATCTTCAATCTCAAGGGGAGGATCTAAATTTACGCAATATTTTTTATAGATTTTTGGAATGATTAACCTTAGCCATGGCTCTGATCATCTATACTAACTCTTCAAGCATATGAGACCACTTGCATAATTGATTCCTCTTTAAACCACATATTGAAAAATTGAAATGGTTTGGAACTTTACGGTCGTCTGTCTTCTAAGGAGAAAACAAGAGGAGAATGATCGGATGACCCCGACAAAAGATATTTGACTAACCCATGAGGGTACATCAACATCCAATTGTGATTACATAATGCTCGGTTCAATCTTCTGTAGATAAGAGTGTCATTCATGTGCTTATTACTCCAGGTGAAATGCTCTGATGAAGGAATATCAATAAGATCTGTCTCAAAGATAAATTGATTAAATTGATCAAGCTGCCAAGAAGGAACAACAACCCCTCCTAATCTCTCTTCATTCGAGCGGATGCAATTGAAGTCTTCAATCATAAACCATGGACCATCAACAGAATCTTTTATCTCTATTAAAGAACTCCACAACACTTGTCTATGATAAAAATCATTAGAAGCATATATCATAGTGAAGAAAAAATTCAAACCAGTAACTAGATTAGACACAAGAACATGCACAAATTGAACACTTTCACGGAGCTTAGTAACATGAAAAATTGTAGGATTGCAATAAATCAGGATTCATCCTGAAGGATTAGATGAATAATTATGAATATTATGCCAACCACGAATTAATGTACATTGAATTCTTACAAAAAAATTAGCTTGATAAACCAATTAACTGGATGCTTTCATTGCGAACAAGATTGAAGACATCCAGCCACTTAGCCTGACAGTTCAAGCCATGGGCATTCCAAGCTGCTACACTTGTCATTTCCTAAGGGGAGGATCGCCACCTCCTCTGCATTTAACAGACTTAACTATAATCTATCTGGCCACTTGACATGTAGTGGTACCTTTATTGAGGGATAGAGAATTGGCAGCAGAAGTCGAAGCAGCACTTGAGTCATCATGAGGCAAACTGCTCAAAGCTTCAAAGCACTATAATTCGAGCTGAGGACGAAACTAAAGGCAATGAGGACAGGTTTTTCAGTCCATGACGTCTAGGCTTAGACCAATCTTGGTTCAGCTGAGCGCGTGACAAATTATTTGAACCCATTTGATATGTTGGGGGGAACAAAGGCAGGGACAGCAGTGATTGGAGAGGACCCACCTTTAAGATGTTGTCCATCACAATTAGGATTTTGAACTACCAAATCAAGCACATGAGAGTCCAAACGTGGTCTGGCTAACACTGGGAAGAGCAGGATTTCCTGAGATCCTCCTAGATTAAGATCCTGGGGTGCCATAATAGGAGTCGGCATATCAGTAATATTGGAAACTTGAGTAGTACTCGATGGGCAATGAATCCCGGCTTGATTATGATTACCATATGTGACCAGATTCTAAGAATGAGCCATATTTGGAATAGAAGCATGCATAGGAGGGGTGAATCCCACATGGTCTTGAGCTAACTGCGCTTGTGTGCACACATGCGCGGAGATTTGATCTAATAATTGACATTGTTCCGAGGTGGGGCCCATGCTAGCGACTCTTTCCGGCCCATGGCAGCTCCTGCTTCTGTTAAGGTAATGCTATGATTTGCACCCGGAATTGGTCTCTATTCTTTATGAAACGGGCACTTATCAGCTTGATGATCGTTTTAATATTAAACCCTTGCAAGTGCACAAGGCAATTGTACTTAAGTGAGTGCTTAGGGTTGTCGAACCACAGGGACGGAAGACTATTCTACCAAATTCAAAAGAGAAGGTTGGTGTTTTGATTAATTCTAAGAAAAGCAATTAATTCTAGCTACTTGAAATGAGTTGTATTAATATGGAGAAGTACCAAGGCTTCGAATCCACCACTAATTAAACTAGTTTTATCATCTCTCTCTCTCTCGTGAAACTCATAGTTGATGTAATTACCGTATTCCTCTCGGACATACACTAATTAACATACTCCTCTCAGACATGCTATCAATTCAAATATTGTGCATACTCCTCGGACGTAACACTTAAAACAATTAAAGCAATGGAATTGTGACACTATCTCTCTCAAGCATAGAATCAATGAAACTTTATATTCATAAATAACACCTTAGTCTGCATATGTCCTTCTCGGACACACAAGCATTCCTCGGATTAAAATTCACAAAATTCACTCTAGTCTCTCTCGAGCACATAGAATAAATCTTAATAAACTAACATTGATAATATAATAAAGGTCCATACATCAAATAAACAAGATTAGAGATAGTGAACGACAAAATCAATCTAATCGGGCTTCATCTACGCCTTCGAAGTAGCTTAGCCGAGCATCGGAGGAGAAACACGCATCTTCATTTTCATCATCTTCTTCATCTTCTTCGTTTTCTCTCTTCGCCTCTAGCCGTCACAAAGTTCTCCAAGACTCCAAAAGAACTCTCCAAGATCTCCAAGATCTTCCTCCTATTCTCCACCCCTCCACCTCTCCAAATCCGACTTGAAAAGGGTTCTGTTTTAGGTTTTCATATACGGTGATCGATCGCTCAATTGGTCGATCGATCACTTCTCGATCGATCGCGTACTTTACAATGTCTTTTCACTGCATACCGCAATTGATCACCAACTTCTCTTCATATTGCGATCGATCAGCTTGGCTGTGATCGATCGCAACCCATCCCAACAAAAATCCACAGTACTTATGATCAATCGGGAACAAGGTGATCGATCGGTCAATAGTTTTGTGGCTCATTCTGGTTCCGGTGATCGATCGCGTATAATGTGCCGATCGATCGTACACTACTTTTGTATCAAAATCTTCCAATGATCATAACTTTTCGCTCAGTCTCTGAATTGTGCAATGTCAGTGGCATTGGAAAGCTGACTTCTTGAACTTTAACATGAAGCTTGAATCATTCCAAGGTTTTATCTCCACACAAACACCAACATATTAGAAGCGATTAAAATCTGCAGTTGCAGGGTCACTTCGCAGGGGAGTCCCTAAATTACTTGCAATTTTTTCCAAACTTTTAGGAACAAAATATTGTGGAGGAAGTTCCGAGAAGCATACCCAAATAGAAATTGATTTTATGATCTCCCTGACAGGTTTCATACTTGGATGCCACTTACAGAGGATCATCGGTCTTCCACCAACAGCCCACATGCCATTGAGAATATGGTGGCAATCTTCCTGAGATGAGAATTTAAACAGAAAAAACCCATCTACTAGTGACTTATCTCAAAACTTTGTGATTTTCCAAACCCTTTCAAGAGAATTTTTGAGCCATATGTAATACGGTAGCCGACCAAGCAAATAGCCAACCAACGAATTCTGTCAGATGGCTGAGGCTTCATCTAGGACGTGTTGGGGAACAGGAACCGCAAGCGTGTCTAAGAGTTCAGGAAAGTAGGGGAGGTCAGTAGAAGAAGATGAGTTCACAAAGAGTTGTTTCCAAGATAGGCCGGAGTAGGACGATGGCAGCAGTGGTGGTTAAAAATGCCATCCTCTCTCCGATTGTTGAAGACTTTAGGACCAAAAAAGGTGTAAACTTTCTTCTTTGTGGAGGCAGCTAGGGCAGACAAGGCAAGGTGGAGGTGGCTAGGGTGAGGCGAAGCGAGGCGTAGGCGAAGGTGAAGGTGGCTAGGGTGACGAGGAGGACGGTTGGAGGGGGGAGGAGGTGGTGACAAGGCGAGGCGAGGACGGATCTGCTGTGGAAAAATAGATGATGAGGCAAGGCGAGGACGGAGGTGGTGGGAAGGCGAGACGAGGATGGAGGAGGTGGTAAGGTGAGGCGAGGAGAGGACGGAGCAGGATGAGGAGGACTAGAGGGGGAGGGAGGAGGCAAGGGAAGAGGAGTGGGCGAAGGGGTGAGGCGGAAGTGGGAGGCGGCGGGGGAGGAGGTGGGAGGTGGCGGCCCTGGCTTGAATCGCCCTCAGAGCCAGAAGCGGCTAAGGCAAAACAACTAACTCTGTTTTTTCATTCAAAAGATGACCAAGGTGTATACTTGAAGCACGCTTGTATGAAAGACATTCCCACTTCACAATTGTAGGATGGTAAGAGAGGAGGAAGAAGGTAGATCGTGTTGTGTTCAGTTGATAACGCCCTCCATTTATGGGTATTAGTCACACGATACTAAAGGGCAGACACTGCTTTCTACACACGATCTCTCACAACTACGAATAGTGTGGTAGCCTCTAATGTCTATGCCTCAACCAAAATCCTCTTTTATGTAAACCAATAAGAATTGTGTGAGTGCCTTTAATTATTAATTCATACATCCGTGAGCACCATCTCTAAGCCAGCATGACTCCTCCATGCCTCTCACACTCCCGCCACTAAGCCGTCCGCCCCCCTCTATCTTCGTCTACTCTCTCGCATCTACTCCCTTTGTTTGCTCAAGCTAGGCAAGACAAGCCGTTTGCCTCCTCTATGCTTCATCTTCTTTATCATGTATTGTACGACGGCTCCTACTATCACTCCACCAAAATATATTGTGAGTATACAAACTCCAAGAAAATATATGAAGAGGGCAGAGTAGCATTTCTCGAGTTATTGGGGTCATTTGACGTTGGACCCCAATTCCTTGTACGTACGCCCTTTCGACTAGCGCAGTTCACACGGATGCACATGAACCGCTGCGCATATACAAGCGGGATTCCAAAAACAAAAAACAGTTCTTATTTCATGAATCCCTGGACTCATGCTAGTGTTAGCCGTCGGATTTGATCGGGCTGAGCCCTTTAATACAGCAGGCAGGCACAATTCAAAACACTGCCTGGCCCGAACACTGTCGGAACTCAATCTGACGATTCATATTGTCTCATCTCACGCAGATGCGCATGATTATGGACTCCTATTTAACCTTTTCTTACTGCCTAGCCTGAACAATGCCCGTTTGGACGAGTTGATTTCGTCCCAAACATCGGGTATATCATATTTGCGACGACTAACTTTCGTCGCAAATGGTATTTTTATTTTTTCCATTTTATCTACTTTTTTTCGTCGCAAATATTTATAATTTTACTATTAATTTAAATTTGAATAATTTAAATTACTTTTAGCAACGAATGTTTACCCTTTAGCAAGGAGTTGTATCGTCGCAAATATCCAGTCTTCTTTCCACAAGATGTGTTGTCCCTTTTTGAGAAGGGCAGATTCCTACACATTTCCATACACATCTGATGTGTATGGAAATGTGTAGGAATCTGTTGTACAAATATCATTTCCACTTTTGGGACGATGTATGTTTGATGGCTTTTGCAATGAGCCTTTTTTCGTGGAAAATGACTAATAGCGATGAAATTTCATTTTTTTGCGACTAATTGCGTCATTGCAAAAAACCCTGATTTGTTGTAGTGGCATTAGCCCCATATTTCCACTGCAAAAATAGATGATCAAGTCCAAAAAAATCCGCTAAACGGCAGGAGAACTAAAAATTATATATGCCATTTGTTTTTCACTATAAGAAAAGTGGACATGAAAGGGGTCAAATTATGCATGGCTAAAATGAAAATCTTGAGTTCATTTGAGATCTTAGCAAGAAGTAGAGTCTTGTCAATCAGAGCACCTTCCAAGATTCTTCTTTGGTTCCCTCCAAAAGCATGGTGGTGGTTTAATCATATCATGGTTAGCTTTCAATAATTGTATGGTGACGTTAAACTGCCACAGAGCTTATCAGAGAAAAGAAATTGCCACATAATACTTCATAAGAAACAAAACAAAAACGAATTAAAAGACAACGAAACAAATGAGAAATAAATATATATAGTACTGGGATTATAATTATTTTCACCATCTTTGTTTTTGTTTTCTAGTTATTTTCACCATTTCATATCATCTAATACAAAAGCTATCAAGCCTTCAATCGAAAGTGCCTCAATAGTGCACTAAGGCTTAAAACATCCCTAGAAAACATCGAATGACGCATCTGGTGAACTGGGAGCTGGAGAAGCAACTCCGTAAGAGTGTTGAGGAGTTGTTCCAGTAGAAATGGTGGGATCACTGAATATTTCTGCCCTTCTCTCAGTCAGAACAAGCAGAAGCTGCTGCCTCTTCATTTTCTTCATCTCCTGACGTTTTATGACATAATCCTCTGGGATGAACACATCCATCAGTGCTCCAACTAGTGAACAGACTCAAAGAAGGGCATAGACTCACAAATTTTACTAGAGAGGAATAGAAGAAGGGTGGACGGAAGAACATAAAGTGTGGCACTCAAATACTAAATCGACATTGAGTTAATCGGCAAAGGCTAAGAGACTTGCTATCAGTAGTTTGTTTCTTGTGGATAATCTATTTTCAGCGTTTTACGTAACTACCCATGATTTTGGATGTCATTATCATGTACTGAATCATGCAATTCTGATCTTATAATACTCCCTCCATTTCGTATTAATATTAGTCCTTTTTGGTTTTTCAAAATGAACTAAAAGTCAATACGTTTTGGAAAACCAAATAGGACTATTAATATGGATTGGAGGGAGTAGATAATACCATATCAAGATATAGGATTTAGTGAAGGTTTTGAATTTCTCAATGCGATCATGCAGATTCAAGGTAACAAAGTAACAGCTTTTTGTTGGCTTAGCAGTTTTGTATAGTATTGACGAATAACTGAATTTATCTTCTCATGCCTTTATTAGGCCTGATAACATGTCCAAGATGGCAATTTTGAGCCATTTTTAGATGGAGCCATGGAGGGGTCAGGTTCGGTTAAGCCTTATAGATGTTCCAATCATTCAATGTTTGGCTCTCTGGTCAACCTCACTCACCAAGCATTCAACCCATCAGTAAGTTGTTTCGGGTTGAACGCATGTATTTATCAAACCGGACCCACCAATTTGCGTGGTAGGTAATATTCTAATTGAAGCTTTGAAAGTTTCATTGGTTTTTAATAAGTTATTATATACTCCCTCCATCCCCATATTTAATTGTCCTATTTGCAAAAAGTGTACATTTTATCGATGTTGAGGAGCAGCTTAGACCACAAAAAGATAAAAATATAACAAATTAACTTAAGGCAGAAAAACACATAATTGTAACTATCTTGGACTCTCATTATCCTCCAACTATAGAAAGAAGTATATTAGACACTCTCTAATTGGTGGAAGAATAATAAATTAGGACACTTAATATGGAACAAAATTTTTTCAAAAAAATGAGATAATTAATATGGGACCGAGATAGTAGAAAGGTAATTAAATCGATATGTTTGGTTTCGCATAGAAGGAAGAGGTAAATGGGGACATTGAGAAACTATGAAAAGTGTCATATTCATTGGGGATTTACTTTAAATTATTTCATTGCTTTCATATGCTTTTTGGATCCATGCCGCATAGTTTGTTTTCTTCTTTCAACATTAACAAAATACTTTTTGTTTGGTTTTATTTTCACTTGTTTGTATCAGCTTTCCTTCCATAATACTCCTGCCAATCCAGAATATCGTGCTCATACATATGTAATGACGATTGGAAAACACTCACTCTAGTTGTTTTTTCTTTCTGTTACCCCCTCCATTCGGAATTATTATCGCCAAAACTTTTTTCCAAAAAGAACTAATTTGGAAAAAACTTATGGTGATAATAAACCTGGATGGAGGGAGTATTCTAGTCTAGTTAATTGACACGATCTATATAGCCTTTATAGTCCTTATCAAAGGGGGAAAAAGATTGGTCACGAATCCCTCAGATGTTAGCCCCAATTTGGGCTATATATTGGGGCCTATATGGGAGTGATGATAAACTTTAAAGCAAGAGATTTAGGCATACATGTAGCCATTAGAACCTTCAATGGAGTATTTGTATTAATCTTCTCCTAATCGTCTTCAGAACCGTGGTCTTTGAAGTCTGGTGTAGCTTACAATAGGTATAATGTACACTTTCTCTCAAAATTATATAAGTGGTGTGCTCAACAATTTAAAAAAAAAATTGATAAAACATACTATTGCAATATAATCCCCAGCCCGGCCCATAACATTAATAAAGCCTTAATCATGATAATTAAAAAAATTAAAAAAAAATTGAACAGTGAACCGGATTATTAATATAACCCGAACCAGAATATTAAGTCGGGTTCATTTCTTAATCTGGACTGGACAGCCCGATTTACTTTTAATGCTGGTCCGGTTTAGAGGGTCATCCTCTTCAAGAGGATGCCCTAATTCTTTAGGGTACGAGGCGACGGCATGGCGTGGGCGCCGCCGCCGCTGCCTTCCTCCTTCGGCGGCCAAAGGTCCTTCAACAGAAGGGCCACCCTTTGACCCCCTTCCTCATTGGCGGCTATGATTTCCGCCTTCAAGCCCTCCACCGCCACGGGTGGCGATGCCACAACGGACGCCACCCGCCTTCGCAACTTCATGGCGACGGCATTAAGGGCGATTCGGCCCGCGGGAGCAGCAGCTGCGTCAGCATCAAGGGTGGCGGCTATGGACGCCACTGCCTTTCTCGGTGCCATCCTTATGTCTGATCAATGCGTGGCCGGCGTCAAGTGGGTCACCATTGCCTCCATTTACAGTCATGGCCGCCGCCACTATTGCGGCGGCCAAAAGACTATTTTCTTATTTATTATGATCCGTCGCCGGCGGTCATCGACGCGGTCGCCATGGCGGCCGAAAGGGCCGCCCTTTCATTACCTTTCACGGCGATGCCGGCGGGGGCCAAAAGCCGCCTCTTTTTTTTATCCATCACGACCATTGTGGTGGCAGCGATCGGCGTGAGACGGTTATCATAATCATCGTTCACGGCACGCCACCCCCTTTCCTTCTTCTCCTACGGCGAGGCCGGCAGCGGCCAAAAGGCAATCGCCGGCATGCCATGAAGTCAGCAGCGTCTGGATCAGCCATGGCGGCGAACGAAAAGACAGATTCAAAATTGTCGTCTCCATGGCCATCAGCACATGATGCCACGGCCGTCGGCCAACATCTGGCCGTCGGGCCATATTTGCTCCGATACCAATTGATAAACTTTAAAGCAAGAGATTTAGACATACTTGTAGCCATTAGAACCTTCAATGGAGTCTTTGTGCTAATCATCTTCAGAACCACAATGAGTTTCTGGTTTAGAATTTGACTGAGAGTAATCTCACTTAAGACACCATATTAGGATGGCTAATAGTGTATTTGTAACTAAACCAGGACACCATTATTAAGAACCCTAGAATCCTGACCGTCCATCTATAAGTCATCTAATAGTTCAGATCTGCCACTTAAAACTACAGCTTAATGAGTATTCTGACTCAGGCCCATTACCCATACAATTCTAAAAGCTCAAAACAGTGTCAATTGAGATAGTTAGGCGACTTTATGTTTTATTACAAAAAGAAGCCCAACAAGTGAAGCTTATAACATTGAGGTCTTTGAGGCTACCCAAGGGATTTGGATGCATAAAAAGGATTGGATGAGTAGTTTCACTACCCCACGGCCTAGCCAGGCACCGCTCTTTTACACAGATAGTGAACATCCACCGTCTGAAAACACACGGACGGTGGAAATCCACTGACCATGTAAAGATTTGGGCTAGCTAAAACGTGAGGTGGTGAACTACTCATCCAAAAGGATTGGGCCCTGATATGGAAGTGGATCTTACAATTGGGTATGGGCCAATATGTAGATAACAATACTCCCATGTCGCCCGGGCAGGGATATTTTGGAATGCACTAAGTCTATAAAAATGAGAGGATGAGATGTATGAAATTAATCCCCGGTCTAGAAAACCCATTGGTAAAATCATCACATCTCAAAACATTGTATTATAGTGAGTCAGAAAATCATCTAGATGATTTTGTGGTCTACAAAACAATTATTGGTGATGCCATAGGTTTGGCATTGGGTGTGTTGGCCACCCTGTAAATCAAGGTGAAAATATACATGTTTACCCAAACATACATGGGGCAGTAATATAAAAAACTCACTCACCTCTGAAGACAGGAAATGTGCTTTCATTCTACAGTTAAATAGTCTTAAAAAATGAAGGATGGTAGAGGAAACACATAAATACTTTACATAAATAGAAGTGCTCTACATCATTACTCCCTCCGTCCAAATAATGACTGCATTGGACTTTCTGTGGATCCAAAAATAAGTGGCCATATGTGACCTACATGCACACCTCAGAGGCTTGAAATGCTGTGGGCCCCTATATGCCAATAAATTTAATTAATTTTTTAATGTGGTCTCTATTATTTGGAGGGAGGGAGTACTATACTTCAAAGAATGAAGGAAGCCCTCATCAAAGAGGAGGAAGGAAATCCCTAAAAACCATATGAGGAGGATTCCACAAGTTCAAACATGAAGGGTGAATCTAGTGAACGAACAAAAATATGGAAGTGAAGCAGTCTGCTTAAAATTAAATTTTAAGTAAAATTTTGATTCAGATTGATTTTTCTATGAAGGCTGAAATTAACCTACATAATAGCTATCTGGTATGTAGGCTTTAACGGAACTCACCTGGATTCCCATTTTATCCTTGTGTTGAACTTCATGGCTTGATAGGTAGTTCAAATCAAGGAATGCCGAATCGGATATCGGTAAAATATACAAAATATCGGAGATATTATGTAAAAAAATATCGGTGGTCAAAAATTAATTTTACTATGTATTTTCACAATATAACTTTAAAATGAGTGATACTAATTTAGACAAAGTATAGATTTCAAAATATGCATAAAATACATATATAATTTAAAATATGTGTACGCCCTTTAAACCCATATCCTACCATTTGGCATAGGATGGGAATCAAACGGGAAAGTAATTTTTAAAAAAAAAAAGAATCATTTTTTTAAAATACTGATATATCGGCTTATGTATCGTTGATATATCGGCAATATTTTGAAAAAAAGCAAAAAACGAGATTTTACAATATCGTTTTATCGGTTGAGGCCTGATATTTATACTGGCGAAATATCGCCGATGCAACTTTCCATCGTTCGGATAAGTGCAATCTTTTCTAAAGCATCACATAGTGGACTTGCTGATAATATTGTAAAAGCTGCTATCATATACGCCCTCTGCCCCATATTAATTGTCCACATTTGAAAATGATGCATTCAAGGAAGCAAACTCAACTTTTTTACTCCATCCACCAACTCTTTTTACTCCGACCACTAAGTAGTACATTCAAGGATAACATGGAAATAGAAAATCATTATGGGACAAAATTATTTTCAAATCCAGAGGACAGAGTGTTGTTAGGGCCAGGTATCATGGCCGGAGAAAGGGAAGAAGACAAGGGAGAAATAGTAGAAGAAGATTCAATTCATAATGCATAAGTCCTAAAGGAGGAGGAAGACCCCCTGACATAATGACGACATGACGTCACTATGACGACATCATAGGCCATGATTACATCTAATCAGAGAAACGTCACTATGACGACATCATAGGCCATGATTACATCCAATAATGGCCTTTATTATAATCACTAATTGACACAAAAAGGGAAACTAATCCTAATCAGAGAATCCAACGATATCCATGCGTGATGACGTACGTGTGTTGATGCCCTGGGTCTGACGTTCACAACACTCTACCACGCTTCCGCTACCGGCTTGTCCTCAAGGCAGCCATACGCTTCCGCCTTGTACGCTGGCGTGAAGTATGACCGTAATATGAGCGTCCTTGGTGTAACCGAAGAGGCCCGTAACATACACTGTCCCAAACACATGAACGTTGTGCCTGCCGTCAATCCAACTGCAAGCCACAGTGTAGAACACACCTTTGGAGTCATAAAATTCAAAAGTAGCAACGCTCATTCCTATCATCACTGGGCCAGCATATCCAGCTTTAGCAAGAGCCGTATTTAAAAGCGTAATTCCTTCTATATTATCCTGAATGTTTGGGTCAAGGCCATCCACATCCCCCACGCTGGAAGCACCCAAGGAGAACCCACAAAGTGTCACAGGCCTGTTTCCATGCATCCCCTTAATCAATACATCGGCCAACAAAATTCCTGCTTTGCCCGATCTGTCAATGGCAATTGTCCACTTGCTGTCTATAAAACTAGTTGCAGAGAGCTATGCTGCAGGCCAGGCCAATGCTGCCACAAGTGTACTTAATACAGCCACCATTGCCCCTTGTTTCATCAACTCCAGTGCAAGGCTTGAAGTGATCCAATCCTGTGTAGCTATAGCAGTGCTCACTGCAATCAAATTCTCAGACTCCCACTGCAAAGCATATCTCTCCAAATTATCCTCCCGACCTTCCCACGGCCTTACAAAATCATCTTGCTCAAAGACCAACCCAGAAATCATGATGCCAACTACCAAGCGGCCTTGGTTATGATTTTGTCCAATATAAACAAATTCAAATTCCTCAACACTTCCTAATCTGTGAGCCACTTTAGTTCCAGTAAGTCCAGCTCCATCGGCTCCAAATGACGCAACAACAGCAACAGAACCAGCTACAGATCCTGCCGCACCTGCAGCAGCAGCAAAGCCACTTGCACCAATTACATGGATTAAGGTGCCTAAAGTAGGTGCCAAAGCACCAAATCCTGTAGCAATTGCAGGAGCTGCCAAACCTCTTGTGATTGCAAGTAAGGCTCCTCCCGTCAATGCAACAACACTAATGATACCACCGCGTTTCCATGAAGACCACCTGCTTCCTTTAGCATCTGTTTCCTTTGCGTCCTCTTCTCCTACCTTCACTGTTGCTGCCGCAGAGAAAGCCACCATTACTTCCATAGCTTCTTGTTTCATTTCAAGGATATCATTCAAGCGTCCTGGCGGGCTGTCCCTCTTGATTGCAACAATTGAAGCTGCTCGGTGGTGAGCCTGCTCTGGAAAACTTGTGCCAAACCCAACCACCAAATTACTGAACTTGTCCACTGTCAGCTTTTGTCTCCCCGTGGACAAAGACTGAATTCCTGCAACAAAGACTTGAACATATTGAAAATCTGGCAGCAAGTACACCCGAATTGTACTGCCACCACGAACTTGTTCAACAATTCCTTGCCTAGGCATGCCTTTATTTGCCTCCAAGAGGCCCATTGCATCCAAGTAACTGGGATCCCTAATGGCAGATTGGGGTAAGTGTCTAACAGCTGCTTCTGAAGTACCAGGACCTGTACTCCATCTGCCTAAGCCTTGCTGCTTAGCTTGCTCCTCACGACGCAGTAGATCTTCAAGAAATGAGCTAGCTTCTCCTTTTTGCCGACCTTGCACTCTAACCTTCGCCCAACCTTCAGCATAATTTACTGGTAAGACCCTCAGGGGAAGGTCCTTTGGAAAGGTCTGGAGTAGTAGTAACATGGTTATCGATCTTCAACTCAATAGGCATTTCGTCGAACAGATGAGGTTCTTGAGAAAGTTGAAAAGGAAGTCGTTGCTCGGACTCATTATGCTGCCATGTCCGGCCGTGCCAGCATGCACGGCGACGCCGGCCAAAGAGGCAGAGGTGGCGGCACAGCATTGGGCGGCATCGTGGCAACCGGAGCTTCTGGAAAAATCTCATCTTGGGGCGGAGTCGGCGAGGTCGCTCTGGCCGACGATGGTGCTTGGCAGTGGTGTCGCACGGTACGGCGGTGGAGTTGGGGTAGGTGGTGAGGTCGAGTCGGCCCGAGGAGAGGTGGATGCGCGGCGGCGATGGCGCCGTCGGTTTCTGCAACACTGTGGTTGGCGAGAAAGAATCGACAGAGGCAGGGGTGGCCGCGGCTGTGATGAAATTGTCATGGCCGGCGGAGACAATCGCGTCGATGCTGTCAAGCGGGACAGCGATGGTCATCAAGGCCGCGGCTGGGGTTGAAGACACGGGCATAGCGACAGCGGAGGAGACCGCGGGAATGTCGGCTGCCCATTGTGGTTGGACAGAGGCAGGGGAGTATGGCGACGATTGGGGAAAGGGCCTCCTTGATGCCAGTACCGGCGACCTTCCTGTCGACGGTGACGAATCCATCGGTGGCGACGTCCGGGAGAGATTCGTTGGCGGATGAGGCGCTGCCGGCGGAGTGGAGAAATGGCCGTGTTGAGGCTCGCATGACGGCAGAGGTGGTTGTGGGAAGCCCCACCACGGCTGGGCGAAATACCCGGTGATGGTGCTAGGTGGCGGCTGGACGGGAAGTGCCAGAACCAGCATGGGATGAAAAAGGGCCGTGGGTGACTTGATGTGGGTCAACCCCAAGGGCATCTGCCTGACGATGAAGAAGGGGTCCAGGGCCATGCATTGGTGGTGGCGGCGTGGCCATGGCGGCAGCTCGCGGGCCATATTTTCAGCGTACGTCAATTGCAGTTTCTTGACTTGCTCTTGGATTTTCATTAGCACGGAAATGATTATCTGTTTGGAGTCAGCATCAGCCCGTAGATCGAACCTGGCTCTGATACTAATGTTGTGTCCCGGCATGGGACACGAATAGGGCTAGATATCATGGCCGAAGAAAGGGAAGAAGATAAGGGAGAAATAGTAGAAGAAGAATCAATTCATAATACATAAGTCCTAAAGAAGGAGGAAGACCCCCTTATATAGAAGACTCTAGATGACATAACGAAGACATGACGTCACTGTGACAACATCATATGCCATGATTACATCCAATCAGAGAAACGTCACTATGACGACATCATAGGCCATGATTATATCTAATAATGGCTTTTATTATAATCACTAATTGACACAAAAAGAGAAATTAATCCTAATCAAAGAATCCAACGATATTCATGCGTGATGACGTACGTATATTGACACACTGGGCCTGACGTTCACAACACAGAGAGTATGTTTTTTATGAACCAAAATGGTATGAAGTAGCTCCTACAACTTTAAGTTTGAAGATGGTGTAAGGGTAACCAAAAAAATTTACTGCTACTGGAAACAATGTCGTGCAGATGTTATGTTTCAAGTGTTTCGCCTGAGCTTAGCTAGACGTAGACTTGCCTCGAGCCAAGGCTGTGGAATTATATGTGCCTGAAAGGTAACTGCTCTCCCTGAATTCGAGTTCTGATGTGCTAAATGGACACACTTAACACTGCCTGTGCATTATATGTTTATAATGTGTGTAAGCTTATGGCTAAAAAACTTGATTTGGATGCACTGCCAGTTGAGTTACAGCCTTTTTCATAGCCTGATGCAACTGCCAGTTTAGACACATAAAACAACCATTTTCTGAGTCTCTAAGTTTAGTCATAAAGCTGAAAAATTAATTAGTTCACAACAATTTATCCCTTCTAGAACTAGTCAAAGGCCACAAACATGAAATGAAAATGTATTAGGGTTCTAACACTTAATTACATGCATATCAGAGTCAGAAGCTTGCCTGACCCATCATCAGCTGGTACAAGTCTCTTCCCTTCAATTATCTGGAAGCTCAAAAGTTTCCAAATTGAAGCCAAACTATACATTTATTCTAAACCACATTATTAAGCATTATAAACCAGGATGACTTATGTTTTGACATGTACTCTCCTCCCTCCTGATATTAAATGACTCTAAGAAAATAATAGAACACTAAAAGTAAAAAGAACATCTAATTAAATTTACACCTACAAAGTTGTTGATGCAGTTGAAGTACGCTGCTTATCTCCTAGAATGATCACAACTACTGTCACGTCATCATGGTACTTTCTCCTCCTTCCAACAGGAATCTGCATCAGTTCCTCAGCACTAAAGCCTACACAAATATATCACATGTCATACGGTTCAGAACACTATAAAATACTATTCCCCAAAAAAAATAATAGCACCCCCTCTTTCAAAATGGATTAATTACCCTCTCTTTCCGATATTTATGTGTCCTATTTGGTTTTCAAAGTGAACCAAAATTAGTCCATCTTAAAAAACCAAATAGGGCACTTGGTACGGTACTGAGAATGAAATATGAGATTGAATGGCAAGCAATAGAATTTAACGCTTACGAAGATATGTAAAGCCAAATAAGGATTATCAGTTCCTAAACAACGTGCTCTGTACATAGAGCAATTTTGTGGACGCTTGCAGCAGTGCACGGGCCCCATGCAGGCTTAGGCATGGTTGCATGGGCCCATATGCGGGCCCGCACGTATCATTGCATGAAGCCTTTTTATGAGCTCTATATAATGTTGTACAAGAATGGAGGCATAAGGCAAGTCATAAGAGGTACAAATTTCAAATGGTATAAATATAATATCTCTGGTAAAAAACTATAGGGCAAATACAACATCCTAATGACATTAAATTTTGGTAACATACAATTTACTGTCAAATTTAGCACCATACTACCTCAAGGCACAACTCGTAAAGCATGCCTCAAGGATCTGTTAGTGTCTCATTCAATAAAAACATGCTCTCAAACTCTGTAATGTCTTGAACGGCTTGCACTTAGCCTTCACAAAGGCAATTAGTTCATTTCACTAAATCTAAGCAGAGATTTCAAAATTTAACCCTAAATATAAAACTTGAATTGTTTTTCTACATACCTGCATTATCAGCAGCTCTTAATACAAGCTGCTCGATCAAATGCTTTGCAGGGTCTCCAAATGGGTTGTCACGGATAAAACAATCAACAAGACCCACAACTTCCTCGTTGGTGAAAAAATCAAACAACCCATCACTTCCCAAAACAACAAAGAGATCGCTTGCGGTTACTTTATGGTACTTGGTGAAAGGATGAGTATAAACATAGGGTGGACTGCACAAGTTCCAAACTCGAAGAATACCCATTAATGCATCATTCAAATTACTCTGCAGGCAAAAAAGATTTGAATGAAAATCAAATCATATCATAAATATAAGAATCCAGGAGCCATCAAAATTTAAAGATACCTTTTTTAGGTAACCAACTCCAAATGCACGGGTCACCTTAAGCTTTCCTTTCACTCTTCCATTAACCACAACTGTAGGGTCATCAGGGTGATCAGCCAAAATCTTCTGATATTCTAACTCATTATCAACAGTATGTGTTTCAGTGAGTTGGATGGCTTTCATTAGATTCTTTTCAGCAAAATCACATGTTGCAAGTACAGCTCTGCTGTCTCCTAAATTCAAAATATACAGATCACTTCCATGAAGAAGAACAACTAAGACACATGATCCAACAGACACTAGATCAGGTCGATCTTCCATTTCTTGTTCAACCATATGCAGAAAATCACTCTCTGCTTGTGCAAGAGCACGACAAAGACAACCCATTACACCCTGATGGAATGATTGCGACGAAAAAACCCTATCCAAATGTGGAAGCAGCAATATTTTGCTTTCGTTATCTGCAGCCATGAGTTCATCGCTCAGAGTTAAATTTTTGCCAGTAGGGCGACAATTTTCCTGCTTTAAATGCCACTCCAACATATGGAAATAAAATGCAATATTTTCATAGAGAGTTCCAGCAAGAAAATCTGCTGCATCTCTTCCATTAAATCCATCATAGACTCCGCAAAATAGCCACCCACTTTCTTCAGAACAAACAGCTTGAACCCTGTCTTCCCCAGCAGCACCTCCAGCAATCTGAATATCCATAGCACTGAGAAAGCTTGATGATTCCGTTCTTGTAGGAGCGCTCATAGGCATCAAAAAGATTTTCCCATTCTCAAGGTCATGCTCAGATGCACTTCCACCCAACGTAGACATACTGCTCTGAGAAGATGATAGTAGTGAGTCCAATCTGGAAAGAGAGGGAGAAGAATCCATTCTCCGGAACAGTTTTGGTGAGTCGAGACCAGGAAGTATTTCTTCTCCAATAAGACCATTGCAAATGTTTGTGTTGGCCAAGGTCGCATTAGCACTAAGAGCAGCACCTGACAAACATGAAAATGAGCTACTCCTTGTCCTAATAATGGAGTTTTCTATCTCAATGCCTCCTGAAGTGACAGGGTTATGATTTACTAAGAAAGAGCTGTCCTGGTTGGCAGTACACTGGTAACCAAAACTAACACTAAGCTCCCCTGAAGAGCCAGAGATTTCTTTTGGCACTTGCATTATTTCTGAAGACGTATTTGGCACAGATACAACTTCTTGAATGTGATTTGGTCTTTCTTGAATGGAGATTACAGATCCCATGTCAGTGAGAAAGACAAAGCTTCAAACATTTAGAGACTGATAAGAGATAAGCCTGCATGGTTGAATTAAATAAAAATTATGAGTCCGATCAACTGCAGCTCATATTTTTAGAGGCTTAAACAAGATCTTTGTATACCATGAGCCCATGAGAAAACCATACAAAACAAATAGACTTAGAAAAGGATGTTGTCTACATCATGCTAGCATCTACTTCAAGGGATACAAACAACACGATGCACTTGCATACTAAAGATGGTAAATATAGACTTATTGAACACTTTTGGATGAGTGAAGAGTGGTTTATTCTATGCTGTATTTCACTTATATGGACAATGTAAGACTCTCGAAGTTCAATATAAATACTATGCCATTATCTTTCTTCTGGTATGGTATAACTATGTACATGCATGCTTAGCTTTGAATCTGGCTCTTCAATATTGGAAGAACAAACCAAACAAGGCAATAAGAGAGGAGCGGTTACAACAAATTTGGTCAGGGGATTTATAGCAAGCCTTGCAAGAAAAGTTGAGTTTCTCAATAACCTAATTATGACAACACGCAATGCCCACCATGTGTAGAAATAGGTCAAGCCTCATTTCTATACAAAGGAATACAACTGGAAAGCAACGAAAAGTAACTCCAAAAAACTGCAAGTTCTAAAACATTTAAATCTAACTCCACTGCCTTACTTAGATTTAGTAACCATCAGATATTTCTGAAATATTTCAAAACGCACCTGCCACGGGAATGGTAGTTTCCTTCTCAGCAAATGAAGTCGTGAATATGACAATTTTACAGAAATATGGAAGCTTTGCGAAATATATCCTCCTCTCTGAACATAATACGTGATGAAAGAAATAGTTCAGGTGAACATAGAAGACAGATCTATAAACTATCTATCCTAAAAATAATTCTTAAACAGGGGGAATACCACAGCATCCATTCTTTAAAGAGCAAGTATCCAATGTGTATTTGGAAGCCCTTCCACATTACCCATTGCTTCCAGTGTTCTGTCACGAAATCAGAGCAGCAAACTAAGAAATATGCAGAAACTAAGACAGCACGACATTAAAAACAATTTGACAGATACACAACAATCTGGTTATCTCATATTTGCGTGTAGCTAAAAATAGTTATTTGGTAGCTTACAAAGGTTTCTTCCACAACTAAACTGGAGAAACTCGCTGCTTCAAAATGAATAAGTATGAATGCATATTGCCTAACAGATAATAATTACCTAGTCTAACACATAACTTGTCTCTAATATTCTTATATATTCATTCTTTTTTCATAGTCCCTCCATTCCATATCAATAGTCCTAGCAAGTTTTTCTCCAATGAACTAATTAATTCATTTTGAAAAAACAAATTGCACTATTAATATGGAACCAATAGAGCATTACAAAGACATTTTCTTTAATTAGCTCATTTTGAAAAACCAAATTGCACTATTAATATGGAATCGAGGGAGCATTACAAAGATAGTATCTTTAATTAGTCCATTTTGAGAAACCAAATTACACTATTGATATGGAACCGAGGGAGTATTACAAAGACATTTTCTTTTCCGTTCACTATGTTAAAAAGAAATTTGCTATCATAGGGAAATGAATAAACCTCAGATCAAAAAAAATGCAAGCCAAACCCAAACACAATGAAATTTCTTATTCTGGGCCAGTAACATATTAGCATATCACCTTTCAATTAATACCAATCGCAACCATATTCTTTTATGATCACTGCTTCTTCTAAATTCTAATAGATAAAAACGAAAAACTATGTAATAACATCAAAACAATCAATTCAACAATGTTTTGATTTTTTTTTTATATGAAAAAGGAAAGAGCAAGTTCATGAGGTAACTAGATTAAAATTCACAGTGTTTTCAGTCCATTTCATCCAATTGACATCAGGCAACAGAGATATCAGAAAGTTGAAAACTGCTGACTTTTTACCTTAGGTAGATTTTCGACATAATATCAAAGTTTATGTGGTTCATACCAACCACAGTATAGATATCATCTATTAAACATAGACACTAGTAACAAACCAACCATATTCATTTTCAACAGCACGATCACAGGACAACCTTCTCAAATCTATCAACCAAGAAAAACACAGAAAATCAAGAAAAATATTAACAAAAAAACATCAGTTCACTTAAAAAAGATTCAACTCCTTCAAACCAGACTACCAAGTGCCAAAGACTGAACTTTTTCAAATCTTTATAAAGAAGAAGTTCAAATCTTCAAAAACTTAATCTTCAAACCATTACAGGAAATCCATCAGAAATACTTCCAAATAAAAAAATTCAGAAAAAAGAAAGACATAGACTCCTGAAGCTCTAGAATGGAACACGACCAACCGAGAATTGGATGAAATATAAATGATACCTTAGCTCGACCACTCCAAGAGGAGCACACCGGAGCAAGGAAGAAGATGCCGGTGGTAGATGACGGTATGGAATCGCCGGCGGGAGGAGAGCTCCGAGCTCTGTTAATGGCGTCTCTCTTGAGTTGACTGCAACCCCTCCGAAAATGCTCCGCCTAGGCCATGTCCTCCTTTTATATTGTGGGTAATTCTTCTACATACGCTCGCATCCCCAAACGCTCGCAGCCCCAAACGCTCGCTCCATGCTCGCCTCTATGTGTGGCCCCATATGGCAATATCAGGCTCGATTAAGTTATACTCCCTCCGTTTCAAAATACTACTACTTATATTTGGGAATATTCATTTTTTAAAATATTATGTACATTTTGCCAAATTATGTGACTTCCTCTTTTCAAAATTGGAGGAGACTTGGAAGGATTGACTTGAATTTAGTTCATGAACGAGCATATGAGTTGGACGGGATACGAGGGAGAAGAAATCATATGATTTCCTTGTGATGTTCATGGTTCAATAAAAATAAGAATTTTCTCAAATGTACATAATATTTTAGAACGGAGGGAGTAGCATTTAAATAAAAAAATTAGGGCTTAAAAATGGAAAAGGCTAATATACGCTTGGCTAAGCATGTATGCACCGTTGCAACAGGCGCTAAACCATGGGTTGGGGTGGTGATTCAAACCCACCTGCCCTGGCCTATGGTGCGCGGTAAAAGATTTTCGTCATAAAAAAGTCGTTTATATGTGCTCTGGTTTATGTGTTGGGGCATTGTGGGTGGTCGAATTTTAATTTGGGGCGACAGGTATGGGAAAAATATGTCTGCGCTCCAACAAATACGAGTCATTGATTGTTGGATCGATGATGCCCAAGCACGTCCCGTGCGCCTAACAAAAAGTCGCTTTTGTGCCCTGTGCGCTAATCAACTACTCCTGTTGATGGAGGATATCCTGGCTTACTTCTTCATGGTGGGCCTCAAACGCTTCCGCAGGTTTGAGTGACTCGCCATGTCTCCCGCCCCCTCAATAAAAGCGGGCATCCATATAAGGGGAGGCAGCTCGGACCAAGAAATTCTATATCTATATCGGGTCCCACCCGATAAATCAATACGAGTAAATATTGGTTTTTGAATTTTTTTAGAATATCGCCGATATATCGGCGATAAAATCGATTTCGGACCGATATATCGCCATTTTAAAAAAAATATTTTAACAAAAAAAGAAAAAAAATAACTTTCCCCTTTGTTTCCCCTCTTAATATGCATATTTTGAAATCTATGTTTTGTCTAAATTAGTATAACTTATTTTAGAAGTTAGATTGTAAAAATATACGATAAAAACTAGTTTTCGACCACTAATATTTTTTTACAAATATCTCCGATATTTTGTCTCTTAGGCCGACTGATATTTTACCGATATCCGATACCGAATTCCTAGGCTTGGATGCTTGCACATATTATCTTCTTCCTTGAGAATAAAAGTAGGTAAAAAAAAATCTACTACTTCCGAAATTAGAATGGTTGGTGCGCCACATGCGGCTGATTTACGAGGCGACTCGGCGGGCTGCAGCCGGTGGAGAACGCGCCAAGTCCAGGATGGTCGCGGGTCTTCCACACGCATTGTGAGGTCCCACTCTTCCGAAAGACGAAGGCCTGGAAAAAGGGGTGACTGCGATGGGAGGGGCTTGGACTGGCAGGTGCCGGTCTCCCAATCCGGTTCTGAGTTGCTGTCTTTTAATTTTGTTTCCCATGTCAGTTCGAGCTGATCCGTTTGAACCAAGCTGAAATCAGGCCTCCGCCTCTCTCCATATTGAAGGAAAACTATGGTTTATTAGGAACTAGTTAAAACTTAATCCCTCCGGTCACTTTTAATAAATGCCGTTGATTTTCAAATGAACTGAGGGAGTAGTATTTATGATTCCGCTTTTAATAAATCTGATACCAAAATGCAAATACTCACTAAGTTGAATGTTATAGTACTAAAACTTCTTCAAATAGTATGGCGGAAAGCAATGTTAGATGCAAAAGTATTTACAAGTTCCAATTCACTCCGAGTCGGTGCAAGGACTCATTTTTTCATTAATTGTGTTAGCATTAGGGTTTCGAGTACTTATTTTGACAAATTGCCTTACTGAATGGCGGCATGTATGTGACTAAGATTAGTTAGATTTATGTTAAATATGGGACCGTTTTGCAATTCTTGTATCGTACGTATAATTATGGCACGACATTGACAAGTAATTCTATGTAAAAACTTTGATTATAACCCATATACATACTTTTGCCGTCTTGTAGATTCATAGTCAAGTCTCTTGGTCACTAATTTCAGTCTGTAATTCAATTTTGAGTTTTTCTTCCTTGAAGACAAATCACATATCCAATATTGGCATGCCTTGTCAACCAAATTATCATAAATTTTTTTGATAAAACACCAATATATATAGTACAGATTGATGTTTACTTATAAAACTGTTTTCTCATTTTAGCTAGTCCAATTTCCTTTCATACTATTGAAGTGAGACTCAGACCATTACAAGGAGTGACCTGACGTTCTGAACCGGCTCAGTTTTGAGTGAAATCCCAAATTCTGGTTCACAACATACCGCAATGGTTGCCAACATTGGTTATTTGGTTAATTTTTGCCTTGTAAAAGGAACAACTCAATTAATCAGCAGAAAAAGGAAATATATTTTCTATATGGGTTTAGGCCCCAAGACCTCTTTTGAACTGTCAGAAACAGTAAAAGCTGATAAATGAGAGGATGGACCACCAATGGCTGATGGCACCCAACTCTTTAAGCAATTGGAAAGTAACTGACAAAAACTATAATTACCATACAACATTTGTCCTACACTACATGGACCTCGTCTACCATGCCCCGACAACGGCGACAAGTGGAGTTAAGAGAAAGACTATTAAGAACCTACTCAGCCAATGATAGGCTGAATCAAATTATTAATTAAGGCATAATTGAATGTTACATGCATAAACAAATAAGTTTCTGCCTTGGCTATTTGTCCTATATATTGGACAAAGAGACAATATCCCTCCTTGGAGACTTCAAGTACAGTAAAAGCTCGAAAGGAGAGTTCTGTAGATGGCAAAATATGCCTTTTTATTCAATAAGCAATTGAGTAATCACTTTCTTAATTAAGTGTAAACTCACAAGGGTATTGGTCGGTTCGAGAAATTACTTAACAATTTAGCTAAGATAAAATAACTCAAACAATTTGGTAGTTAATATCTTTTTATTAGCTGATGTTTGCCAGACTGATACAAGTATAGAAGAATATGCCTCTAAACAATCTCCAAGAGCCATTGGACAGAAAAGATATTCTCCCACTGTTGTCTATGCAAATTTGGCAGACATTTTCTCTGTTCTTATTATAGCAATCGATGCATATTTAGGCAAAAAGGTCGGATGGGTAGACCCATCATAATCTTCTTTTATCAATTTGGGAGACATTGAAAATGGTAGGAACATTGGCTTCTTGTAATTTTCTTTAAATTGGTTGGCAGTGATCTTTTTAACTTTAGATTGTCGATCGTCATGAAAAAGATTGGGGAACTTGGGCTTGTAAAAACTAGGGCAGTGATAACCCTACATCAGATTCCTACACATTTCCATACACAGTTGCGTGTATGGAAATGTGTAGAAAATCTGATGTACAAATATCAAATATCGTTTCCCTAAAAACTATGACCACTAGAAGCTGTCCACATCTACTGGTCTAACATGGGGTGCTATCAACAAGTCAAAGCAGAGACAAAGAGGTGTGGAAAATAGGTTGGCTTCAGATCATGTGGTGCAGAATTCTCTCTCCATATCTGATACATTAAAGGAACGTAGAATGTGAAAGTGAAACTACTTTTTGGACATTTAGGTGGTTTCACTTTGAATGAACAATGCTTTCACGATTGGGTTGAAATCACAAGGATTACCCTACTTCCAGATTTCATTTGCAAGCACAGTTTTCATAACCCCCACTCCGTTGGTCACCCACCCAGGAATATATCTTGATTTGCATGATACATATCATATGTGGACCTTCTATGCACACGAGGGGATTGACGGCGGGATATGGTGCTCTAAGAGGTCGGTTGCCCTTGCCATTCAATCGGGTTTGGGGTTTGGGCAGTGGGCTCAAATTTTAGTAAAGCCTACTAATTTTAGTAAAGCCCACTAATAATAGTATCATGATTTAGACTCACTTTGATTAAGTGATTGAATTAGGAATGGGAGGGAAATCCAATTTCATTCTATTTTTGTCTTTTAATAAGTTTATAGGGAAAATGAAAAAAAATTCTATATATTAGGAGATTTCTTTAGTCCCATTGGCACATTCGTATAATAGGAATATATATATATATATATATATATATATATATATATATATATATAAAAGGAAGTTTTTTTTCTTATTATATCTATTATTGGTGTGAAGACTCTCCCCAAATTAGTGTGTACATATTTGCGGGTGCACCGAAGGTGCACACACGCACGCGACACTGTGGGCGAATGGGCGCACTATAGCATTTTAGTGGTGCACTTAGCACTTCGCATTTAGAGCCTTTGATTTTTTATTAAACTACCAATTATTTTTTGAGCTTAGGAGCCGTTGGTTAAAAACCAAACCGTCATACGGGTGCTTTAGTAGACAATTGACTCTTATGCCCGTTCATCACCCTTTGTGAAAGGGTGCCTATTCGACGCATGCGACGCCGTGGGCGAATGGGCGCGTTATAGTGTTTTAGTGGTGCACTTAGCACTTTGCATTTAGAGCCTTTGATTTTTTATTAAACTACCAATTATTTTTTGAGCTTAGGAGCCGTTGGTTAAAAATCAAACCGTCATACGGGTGCTTTAGTAGACAATTGACTGTTATGCCCGTTCATCTCCCTTTGTGAAAGGGTGCCCGTTCGACGCACGCGACACCGTGGGCGAATGGGCGCATTATAGCATTTTAGTGGTGCACTTAGCACTTTGTATTTAGAGCCTTTGATTTTTTATTAAACTACCAATTATTTTTTGAGCTTAGGAGCCGTTGGTTAAAAATCAAACTGTCATACGGGTGCTTTAGAGACAATTGACTGTTATGCCCGTTCATCTCCCTTTGTGAAAGGGTGCCCGTTCGTCTCCTTTTGTGAAAGGATTTACATTAGGTTCAGATCTACTTTCTATATATATAACTGCCTGAAACAAAAAATAAGATATACAAAATACCATTTGTTCTAAAAAACTCATTCTTCTTCTCTGATTCTTTTTTCCTTAAAGGCAACAGTTTACTTCTTCTTTGAGTTCGGGGTCAAACTTATTATAGTGCACTGCTCGTCGACTAACGGTTCATTGTATCTTGGGAACAAATTAACGGAGGAAACCTATGCACGTGGGGGGCGGCAATATCTATTTCAAAGTTAGCAGTGTAAACTGTGCATCCTAATTTCGATTGATCTACTCTTTCAGGTTCAATTGCAATATTATTCAACACAGTCGAATAAAATACAATCCCTCTTAATTACAATTTTCAACACATTCTAGTCGGGTCCAAACGACTTAGACACCCCTCGTGATAAAAAAAAAAGACACAATTTCATTCATGTTTTATTGTCATGTTTCCCTTTTGCTAAAACAGAGCTTTTTTCCTCCAAACTTCAACAATTTTTACTCCCCCAAAAGAGATATATATGGAGGTCATCCACCCCACCCCGCTTGACCAGCTGTCACTAGGCATCATTTGAGGGTGATCGTTGGCGTACATGGAAAGCATGTGTGTTCAGTCAAAACAACACATTTTCGATTGGGCACACATGCTTTCCGTGGGGTCACCTGCTATTATCAGGGATGTGATGAGGCCAAAGAATTGAAGAAGAGGAATTTGGCAATTGTATCTACATCAATGAAAAGGTGTGGTGGGGAAAAGTGCACGAGGAAACAAGTTGGTACGGGATTTAGATTGCATGTCCATGAGGGCCCTTGTCCTATTTAAACATTTTGGGTGCATTGAGAACCTTATCTTTTTCTATATTTTGCTTTGCATTAGCTAATATCCACCTTTATACCGACCTACATGTCTATGTTATTCACTTATGTACCACTAGAAAATGGCTCAAATGCAGACAAGAGAAAATATTGCTCAACAGATCAAAGCTTGGCCGACAAAGAAAAAATGGACTCCTACAAGTCATTACTTAGCTCCTTGTGAATCAAGATGCTTGATATGATCATTTTGTTAGAGCCTTATTTATATTTGTCAAATTAATGATTCTATAAGGTATGTAAATAATTGTTGGGGAAAATGTATGAAATGATGTATAAAATGTAAATGGGGTACATGTAGTGATGGTGTGTATAGAAAAAGGAACTAACCTTAGAAAATGGTCATCTCAAGCAACCAGCACTCCTCAAAGAAGAAGCCAACTCAAATGAAAAGAAAGGCACATCCCAAAGATGAGAAACACAAGTTAAAGAAGGTCACTCCAAAGGAAAGAAGCCCAAATTTAAAAAAGAGTGCAACTTAATGCCCATATCCAAAGGCTTGAAGACCATCTACAGAATCCAAAGAAAGCCCACACAAAATCATTTACTACCCCTAAGACCACCAAAGCAAACATAAGCCTCAAATCATAAGCTAGAGTAGGGATGGAACTTGGGTCGGGTTTTTACCCGACCCGACAAGACCCGGCCTTATTGGGCCGGTTCTGGGATTGCTTATGCAATACCCGGTTCCGGTTCCGGGTCTGCAAGAGGAACCGACCCATCGGGTCGGGTCGGGTCCGGGTTTTCATGTAAAACCCGGACCCGACCCCGGTATATGATAGATAGTATATATATATCATATACTTGGACCCATATTTATTTTTTTATGAATATTTTTTTGGGCGAAAGCACTCATATCTCTTGATTTGAGTAGTTTGAATTTTTATGAATATATATTATTAATAAAAAAATTAAAGGAGTTAATAGTTTAATGTATATGACATTAAAAATATAAAAAAACTGGTACCGGGGCGGGGCGGGGCGGGTCCGGGTTTCAAGTTCTGGTACCGGGGCGGGTCCGGGTCCTTGAAACTGGACCCGTGGTGGGTCTGGGACGGTTCTGGGTTTGAAGAATTAAAATGGTTCCGGGGCCGGGTATGCCAATACCCGGCCCAAACCCGCCCCGGTTCCATCCCTAAGCTAGAGGGTTCTTATGATAGATCCAATTCTAAAGGCCCACAAAGATACACTAGAAAGATCCTCAAGCTAAAAGCCCATGTAAGCCACCTAAAAAAGGCCTTATTAGGAATAGGCCCCCATCTTCTACTTTGGAAAGGTCCCATGGGCTACTCGAATCAAGTAGTTGATTTGATTGATCGAATATCACCTTCGATTAGATAAAAGGCATGTTGATGCGATTATTCAATTATGTCAACTCAAGCCCCTCCTTGCCTATAAACCTCACCTATTGGGGTATGGAACACCACTTAAATCTTTTGAGCTATGGATTGCTTATGAAGATATTCTAAGTCATTACTCAAGATAAGGCATAAATCTTCTTCTCACTTAAATTGGTTTGTTTTACAAGCAATCGCCTAGAAGACATTATGCTAAGTGGTACATTCCCTTCCTTATATCATTGATATTTGGGAAGATAATGTGTTCCTAATGGCCATAGGTTTCTTAGAGCTCTAGGATCTACCTTAAGAGAAACCCGAGACCTCATCTATAAAACCTCGACAAATTTCGGAGTATCTTTAGTCAAATCCTAGGGTAGACAAAGGAAGACCAATAACTTGATATTAAGTTCAAGCTCCAGGTGGATTCTTATATACTCTCGACGAGAGCAAGTACTCTAATTCTTTTTCTTGTTAGAGTAAGTATTCTCGTCATCTCTTTACTTCTCTTACATGCATGGATTAGACCAAGGGGTTGAAACACATAGTTGAGAGAGATAATTTTTTAGGACCTATAGTGAGTGTGGATTCATTCTATGTACGATTATGGTGAACTAAGTAAAATTGGTAACCGTGTGATATTATGGGTGGACTTAAAACCCTCATATAGTGGATTGTTGGAGGTTCTTTAAATTAGGTGCTCTGAGAATGGATGCATATCATCTAAGTAATTTACTTGGCGGTGAACCACTATAAATCTTTGTAGTAGATTCATTCTATGTACGATTTATGGCAATCTTTTATGATTGATTGTTTTATGTTATTCTCACTCTTACATCCATACCACTCTTGTCTCTCTCTCTACTACACCAGCATGCATGTCATTTTTCATACCATATAGTGGGTGCCTTGATAATGACATGTTAATTAATTCTATTACTTATCATTATCATTTGGTGGCAACTAGTCCTAATTACACCTTGACTAAAAATTTTAAGTTGTCCTATTCACCTCCCTCTAGGATTAAAAGATCACTTTTACATTTGACCTAATTCAAGCTGCTAAAGATTAGCTTCACATTACACTTTTGGAGATCGCCCCATCCGACAAAAAGTGCAGCCAACCATTGATGTGCAAGCAACGCCTTCTAGCAATAGAAATCACATGCTCATAAGATCTAGATTCAATTTATGTTTCTTATCTTATCATCTTTATGTTTCTCTCATAGAAGGTAAAAGCATTATATGCATACATTTACCACAGTCATGATAAAAAAACAAAGAACATTTGTGATATCTACAAAATATTCATATTTTTACATGCCTTTCTATCTATATGTTAGTCATAATTTTAGTTGAAGTAAGGATAATTAATGGGTATTCATGTCAAGTGAGTAATTAGAAGTTTAATAAATGAATGCACTTAATGGATT
This sequence comes from Houttuynia cordata, assembly GCA_039654745.1. Taxonomy (NCBI): domain Eukaryota; kingdom Viridiplantae; phylum Streptophyta; class Magnoliopsida; order Piperales; family Saururaceae; genus Houttuynia; species Houttuynia cordata. The sequence continues at coordinate 3,774,823 of CM077507.1, forward strand.
AATTTAGATGCATTAATTTGATTTAATGGATTTATATTTTATTATGCATCTAACTTAAGATTCAATTTTATTTATGCAAGTTTTTAGAGTTCCAGATGCAGTTCGCCAAAAGTGAATGTGCGTTAAACAGTTTTTGTGAAGAGATTAGATCCGGCGGCGGAGATCGCTACAACGGGTTTTCTCCAAGAGAAGATGGAAAAAACTGACCGGTTCAGTTCTGGTTCGGTTTGTCAAAAAGAAACGAACTGACTCGAGCCAAAGCTCGGGCCTTTGAGAATAGAAGAGTTGAGCTCTGTTCGGGAGGCAAAGTGCCTGTGGGTTCGAGCTCGGTGGCTATCCGAAGGGATGGCGATGGTGGAGCTCGACGGCGGAGAGGTGATGGTGATGGCGGTGTACAACAAGCTCGACGAGAGAGGAAAAAAAAAGAATCGTGCCAGAATCGGGAAAACAGAGGCGTGCTCAAAGTCGGGGCCTTGAATTGGAAAGCTTCGACAAAACGTGTTCGATTCGGATTCCTTCCTTGATTAGGAATCGACCAAGGATCGGATTTGGAAGCTAGAATCGCTTATAAAAACAGAGACTTTGGAGAGAGAAAGGAGGACTATTTCGGTCGAAAAAATCAGGGCGATGCTATTTTAGGTGGGGTTGTGGCCAGAAAAGAATTGGTGTCGACAAAGGAAGAGAGGGAAGGAGAGAAGAGGAAGAAAGCTCAGATTTTCGGATTGAATTACGAGTGCTACAGTAACCGACCAATTGCTACAATGCGCGGGTTGATTGGAGAAGACAGTGAACAATACCTTGAGTGCTACAGTACTGCTACAGCATTGGTGAACAATGTGTTATATCTCAATAATTTGAAGGAAGGAGAAATCGAGATAGGAGGAAAAGAAGTCGTGAGGGAGGAAGAAGGAAGATCGAAGGAGGGAAGAGGGATACCTCTGCTGGCCTAATGGCGGCTCAGGCAGAGGGGGACGAAGGAGGTGAGGCTAGAGGAAGAAGGACAACATGGTTTAATTCTTGCATAATCCATCGAAGAGGGCATAAGCCCTTAACATACTATCTCGTCATGGGCCTGGGCTAATCCCCTATCTGGGTCTGAGAACCTTATTACATGATACTCAATAGATTGGGCTATTCCCCCTAGGCTGGGCCTAAGGTCAGCACTACAAATAGACTAATAAAGCATAAGAGATGACTTAGGCCTACTAGAACATATCATTCCACTACCCTCCGCTGTTAGCCTTGACCTCAAGGCGTCCAACCAGGATATTGGCCAAAAGTTCGTCGTCATGAAGCCATGAAGCATCCGCCAGGTCATCATTAGTGAAATGGCAGATAAATACAAGTATGTATCAGAATACGCTTGATTTGTTTCAGGTATCTCAACACTATCCATAATCCGCACAACTTTCATAATTTCAGGTAGCATAGAAAGAGCAGTTTCCTTCAAAGAGAGTAGAATATCTGCCCACTCTTTCTCCCAAAGCTGCGTGTCAAATGCAGCAATGAAGACATCCCGGTGCTAGCATAACCCTGATGTAGACTCTTCATAAAGCTTGTAAGAACTGAGTCAGAATTTAGTAATAGTGGTTGCAAGACAGGAAAGAAATTTAAGAACAAATCCACTAGACATTGCGCTGCAACACCACAAGCTTCGGAGCTCCATATAGATTCCTCATGATCAGTGGAATGATCCTGAAGAGAAGATAGTCCATGATCCAAATCCGCAAGAGGTTTTTCATTTTGTTAGACAGCTCCAGTGAACTTTTTCTGATGGCAGTGCTTGAAGCAGATGTGAGTTTCCATAAACATGTTAGCAAGGGAACCCAGAAGTATACAGAATCATCTTTATCTGGAAAAGTAAGACCATCTGAAGCATCTGCATTAACTGAAATAGATAGAGCAGTTTCTTTCATCTTCTCATAACAAACAAGCCCTCCTTCAGCTAGTGTAACAGCACAAAATCGTAGAAATGCAATAGCATTTAGGCGTACATCACTGTTGAATATGCTATTAGTAAAAGTAATGAGGCATCTAACACAGTCAGTAAAGGTTGTGGTCTCTGTCTCAGTTATATAGGGAAAATAACCGCTAACGATGTTCTCTCTGGTCGCAAATGCCAATAACCCAATGTGCTTGCATTCACCAGCTGCGGCAACTGTAAAAACCGTAAAAACACTTTTCCATCCGGATTTCACATTGCTGACACGACTGAGTTAGTTCCCTGATTTCAGCCGAGTTGCCTGTCTGCATCACTATCACAAAAGGTCTTAGAACTTCATTTGGAAAATTGTAATTTGCATGTTCCTCACCCTCGAGAAATTTCAAAGCCAACTGTCGCCATGAATCCATAACAAAGATTGCGACGGAGAGGTTTTCTGACAAGCCAACTGAGACAAAGAAATCCGAAAGCACATTCCATATGAGGGTCCAGACCAACCTAATCTGGCCCATATTGTAGTACGTTATTTCAACTATCTTTGTAAGGCTAAAGTCGCGGGGATCAGATAGTGATTGCAACGCTGACATGAAAACATTACAAAGTGCCTTAACAAAAGCTACGATATCCTCCCTGTTCAACATTTGGTTATGAGCGAATATGTGATTCAGCTCAAAGCTTCCAATCTGCTCAAGTAGATTTAAATTAGATATAAAATTATTTATTTGTTCAGAAGTCACTGGCCCTGCAGTAGTAATCTGGACACTCGTACTATCATAAGAACCACCTTGAACAACTGCCATCACAGCAGGGCTTTTATGTACACCTCCCTTTGTCTTTAAATATGGACAAACTGCTGATTTCTGTGATCTTTCCTCATTTTCAAGGGAAGAAACTGTGAAGAAAGAAGCGTCTGGTGGTGCACCTTCTCCCATCAGCAGAAGGTGCTCAAACCGAGATATGCATGTTAATACATGTTCCCATTCTTCTTGCCAGTAATTACCATCCCCAACTGCAATAGATATGATCGCCGTTACAGCAGCAACATTCTTCTGTTTCAATGTAACATGCACGGCATGGCGAAAGCCTTGTAGGCACTGAAATATGACTGCCTTGTCATCACTCTGGTCGAGAACCATACTAAAAGCAGCCGGCATTGGAGCCCAACAGACCTCCTCCATAAACCTCAATATTCCTGCGTCAGTGACCGCATAGAAATTAGACTTTGATTTTCTTGCTTTTGCTTTAAACTGCTCTTGGATATGTTTTATAAGTACGCTGTTCGCACCTAATGCTTTTTCTTCCTCCTGTTTCCCGGCGACCAAATTGAGAATATTATCCAGGCCTAGAAGCCTATTGACATTAGGCTGTTTGCTCTGTGGAAGAACAGAATCAGCTTTCATCTTTATTGCACTTTTCACAATCTGGTCAGGCAAAGCCCCCAAATACTCTGCGGGTAAATCTTTGCCATTATTTATACCTCGATGATTCCTGGTGAAATCTGCGTTCGTCAACTTGTCTTTCACCCAGTTATTGTGAACATCGGTGTTTAGCATTATCACAGAATAAGCAAAAACATAGGCTGTATCAGCACTAGTCAAAGAGCGTGGATTGCATTTACAATAGCAGTCAGTAAACTTCTCCATGATTCGATCAATCTTCGAGGCCTCACCAGGTAATCTGAATCCTCGTACGAAATACCTAATAGCTTCGCCTAAATTCATTGAGTTAACATAGGCGTGCATGACCTTCAAAGAGAATTCCTCCCTTTCACCCATAGAAGACAATCCAGAATTCATTTCAGACTCACCAATAGATTCATCATCTCCATTATTTGTTGAATGACTATCAGGAGAATTATTGAAGTCAGGATTCTTTGGAAGGTAACAATCAACCAGTCTTAATTGTCCATCCATCCAAGAACCCATGGACTGAATAATAACAACCAGGCTTTTGACAGATTCAGATATAAAAGTAAGATCCTGGGAGGGAGACAATGTTATTGAAGAACCAGGTGGTGTGCCCACAATAGTTTTCAGTAGACCATTCACGATCCTGCATACATTTGTATAAAACAGCATATGCTCAAGAAAATGAGCAAGGCCTTTGAGGCCATCCGGAAGCAGCACCCTATACGAGCCAACTCTTACCTCCATTGAAGCAGCACCCTATGGTGTCGTTGGGGCATTTCGTCGAACAGCGCAAACAGTGCAGACAAAGGCGAGATTGCGGTGGTCGGCTCCGAGGTAGCTGAGACCTTTGGGTCCATCGGGCTTGAAAGCAACCGTGTTCCGACCGTGCATGGGACGCCTCATCCTCCCCGTTCCACAGTCGCTGGAACTACATCTTCTTCGCCGCAGGCTCCTCGTTGACAGGGCCAGCCAGTGCTCGCTTGGCAGGCGTGGCTGAGGCCGACGGCTGCTCCGTCTTGCTCTGCTCGTCGCTGCTAGTCTTGTTGGTGTCCCTGGGCTTGGTGCTGAGAGGCTGGACAGTCGCAGATTCCTGATATGGTACCGTTGAGTCAAACCCATAGGAGATGTTGATCGGTGGCGCTTTTACCAAGCCAAAGGCCCCTGTTTTGGCTCCTGCGACAATTTCCAAGCCAAAGGCCGTGGCACCGTCCGACACGGTGGTCGACTGGAGTGGTGGCCTGCATGTCGCGGGAGATGGGCCGACCGGAGATCTGGACACCCTGGACGGTGATGGGGCCGGGGTTGTGTCGGCAGGGATTGGATCAGTGGCGGCGGTGGCCGTGGGTGGAGGAAGGCGCCGATATTACTCCGGGATAGCCTGCCGCTCATGGGGGGGCAGGTATACCATACGATGGGTGGAGGAAGGAGCCAATATGGGCTTCGGAATAGCCTGCCGCTCATGGGGGGCAGGTATACCATACGGGATGGCTGGCGGAGAGACGTCGTAGACCGCGAGAAGACGGTCGCAGCACATCAACATGTTCTCGTGAAATTGTTGTTGTCCCTGCCGAAGCTCTTGAAGCATTTGTTCCCGGTGAGTCAAAGTATGCATGCGGCCACTCATGACTATCATCCCCTTTGGCCATCGCGAAAGGTTCTCGCGCTTCCAAGGATCGATGCTCTGCTACCAATGTTAAAATCGAGATAAGAGGAAAAGAAGTCGTGAGGGAGGAAGAAGGAAGATCGAAGGAGGGAAGACGGAAGAGGGATACCTCTGCTGGCCTAATGGCGGCTCACGCAGAGGGGGACGGACGACGTGAGGCTAGAGGAAGAAGGAGATTTTAATTCTTGCATAATCTACATATAGGGGCTGTTTGGGAGGCCATTTCCCACTTCATTTAAGGCCATTTCCCACCAAAACCTGTTTGGGAGGCACATTTAAATAATGAATTACATTCACATGGTAAAGGATCATTTAAGGCCATTTAGGGGGTTATTCTCATTTACCAGGTGAATGTCCTCCTGAGGACATTCACACGTCGAATGAGTTTTTAAATGGGAATAATGTGAAAAAAGACCTCCAATACCCTTTATTATTCTCATTTCACTTCTAAATCCCTAAAAAATCTCCCGCCCACAAAACCCCATCTTTCCCTCCTAAATCCCCAAAATCTCTCCCTGCATCCTCATTGCTTCTCCTCTGCTCCTCATCCTTTGAAAGGCAAACCTGTGAAGGAGTTGGTGTCAAGGAGAGCGAAGAGAAGCACGATCTACAGGTAAAAATCATATCTTTTCTGCTGTGTTAAAATTAATTTCTTCTCATCTTTCATTTTGGTAACTTTGTTTATGATTGAGAGTTGAGACAAAGAATTAGTTGTTGTTATGCTAGATTCCATTATAGTTCTTATCTTGCGTTTGATCCTTTGAGTGTAGAGGAGTAATATCTTTTTTTTTTTGCTATGAACCCAAATTGATCTGCCCCAAATGACGATACACAGGGTTTAGTTCCCAGTGCAATCATGTAAAGACAATAAAAAATATAGCATACTGAGCAGTAGTTGTGGTTGGGCAAACCGAACCATCACAAGGGGGAGCATTTCCCAGAGGGAAAATAATCGCATTTCAGAGCATTTTCAAATTCTTTAATTAGAAACCCCAAGAGATTCAGACCAGCGCCTCAAATCATGCAAGGACTGGCTAGATCAAAAGGATTCTCAACTTACTGGTAGCACCATTTTCAGGTGTCAGTAAGAAACACTTAACAGTTGACTCTCTCAGTAAGTTGCAGAAGGGGCAGATACTGATAATTGTTTCAATAATATTATATGATTATCACTATAATATTAGCCAAAATATGAGACTACATGCATGAGCAAGGCGGGATGGGTCATGATTTTGTGAGTTATAAACTCTACTTCTCTACATATACCTAGCTAGTTCTCTACAAGTATACAGCAACATTGCATTTTGCAGCTAACAGATCTGTTATAAGGCTGCAAAAGGGCAAAATACCATAGCTAAGAATTGTAAGTTGTCAATATACAAGCAAACAAAGACAACAAATTCAATATTAGGCATTGTCAGGACCTAATAAAAAAAGTGCAGGTCATATTAATTGCCGGATGAGGTACAAAAACATCATGTTGAAATGCTGATATAATAATGTTTTGGTTCTTGAACAACTAATCTGGTTCAGACAAGACTAATTTCCGCCATTGTACTGGGAAGCTCCTCTCGAGCTGTATCAGGCTATATTATATAAGGCCTTTAATCTATTGTAACATTTTTAGCTCGATGAATTAAGCTTGCGTAGGAAATTGACATAAGAAACATATGCACAATTGTAAATTGCAGACTGGACTTTAGATTCCATAAACTGTATTTGGTCATTACAACCCAAAAACTGTATTTTTGCAGTTTTTGAGATTGATTGTCAGATAGTCTAAGTGTCAAAAGATATGTTCATAGGATCAATTGATTAGTAAAAAAGCTGAGCAAAAAGAATTAGATAAAGTGTCAGGAGGCACAAACAAACAATGAAGAGTACTTTTGCATTTTTACATCAAACAGACGTATGTGGGTGATGTTTACTATCTGGTCGGTTAGATTCAAAGTATTGTCTCACTTGTAAAAAAAGTACTGTTTCAATAAACATATTTCGCATTACTTTGGTGAACTATTTCCGAGGCCACAAAGGAATATTGTCCACATGCACAGGGACAGAGGCAACACCATAGTGTATGACATGTTGAACAACTCAAATGAAATTTGTGTCAATATGTGTAGAATGAACAGGAAGACATTTGTCCAATTGTGTTATGAAATGAGGAAGGGTGACTATCTCAAGGACACAAGGAATGTGGCAGTTGAGGAGCAACTGCGTTTTTTCCTTGAGCTTTGTGGCCATAGAGAAGGGCAGCGGGTAGTTGGACATCACATGTCGCACTCAACAGAAACAATAAACCGACATTTCAACAAGGTTCTGAAATCTTTATATATGTGGTCTGCAAAAAAGATTGTTCCACTTTTGAGTCATGAACATACACCCTCATACATTAGGAATAAGGAGAAATACTATCCTTGGTTTATGAATTGCATAGGAGCTATTGATGGAACACATGTAGTAGCTAGAGTACCACCAGAAGAGGAGCAAGCTTTCAGGGGAAAAACAAAGAAGGTGACTCAAAACATAATGGCAGTGTGCGACTTTAGTATGCGATTCACTTTTGCAGTAGCAGGTTGGGAGGGTTCAGCACACGATTCAAAGGTGTTTAGTCATGCAATAAATGACACAGATTCGAGATTTCCACATCCCCCATTAGGCAAATATTATCTGGTTGATGCAGGATACCCAAATATGAAAGGATACCTTGGCCCTTACAAAGGAACTAGATACCATATCCCAGAATTTCGCCAACGTGGGCCTCTAGGAAGAAATGAGAGGTATAACAGCCATCATTCTTCCCTGCGCAACATTATTGAGAGGACTTTTGGTGTTTGGAAGGAACGATGGATTATTTTGTCTGATTTCCCAAAATACAGCTTTAAAAAGCAATGCAAGATTGTGCTAGTCACTATGGCACTCCATAATTTCATCAAGGAAGAACAAGGAGCTGCAAATGATCCAGATCTTGTTGATGCTTTGTTCAAAAAATGGGAGAACGAAAATATGGTTCCTGCTCAAGAGGAAGAAGAAAATATAGGCTCAAGTATTGTAAATGATGATGCATCAATGGCTATTGTTCGCAATGGAATTCGGGATGCAATTGGCGACTATTATGGGTTGCCTCTAGAAACTTGAGATAGTATAGATCCGGATCAGTGACAACTCTCATCGCTTTCTTTTTTGGAAGGACTTATATGTTTTGGTTAGTGCAAAAAAAAACTTTTATTTTTTTATTATAATTTTGCCCAAAGGGTAGGTTTTTTGTTATTTGTTAAAATGTTGAACTGGATGCCCACGACTTGCATGATTACCCGCTCGCATGCAAAATGCCAAGAAGTCAAATTAATTCCGAATTCTAAAAAAAAAGCACACAGGTCATTTTATTTATAATATTCAAAATTTAAGGCATTACAGTATACGGTCAATTGAGATGCTTTAGGTGAAAATAACACTCAAGGATAAAGATGACATTTTCTATCTTTAAATGGGTTTGCAAATGAACCTCCCAAACAACACTTTACATTCTAAATGATTTAAAGAAAAATGTAAAATATAGGCCTTGCCAAACAAACTATCATTTTCATTTCATTTAAGGAAAGGAAAATGAAAAAATTTACCTTTCCTACAGTCATCAAATGGCCTCCCAAACAGCCCCATAGTATCTCGTCATGGGCCTGGGCTAATCCCCTATCTGGGCCTAAGAACTTTATTACATGATACTTAATAGATTGGGCTATTCCCCCTAGGCCGAGCCTAAGACCAGCACTACAAATAGACTAATAAAGCATATGAGATGACTTAGGCCTACTGGAACATATCACAATGTTTCGGTGAATAGTGTAAAATAACTCTGACAAATCAGTCGTGTTCTTCTTGTCCGATGGCTGGCTAAATTTGCGTTCAAGGCGTAGATGAAGCCTTAGATTTGTTTTATTACTCTTGATTGTTTAATTTAATTAAAGTTGATATGATTTTCTATGCTTAATGCAATTTCATTGTTATTTCTCTTAAGTGCTTGACTATAGACTTAATTGACTATGAATGGAATTTGATCTTAATAATCCCTGTGTCTAACCAAGAATAGGTTTGTATTTATTCTATGCCCGACGAAGAATAGAGTTAATTACATTATAGTGGATGAACTTTCGTATCCGACCAAGAACGTGAGTGCATTCACTGGTGATTCGTGTCTCCGACCAAGAACACGAGTTACCGTGTCATATCAATTTGTGTGTAATAATAATTGAGAGTAGTAATTGCATGTCTAGTGGTGGATTCGCTGCTTTGGTATTTCTCTATATTGGTTAAATTCGCTTAGAGTAGTTAAAGTTTACTGTTTTCTAGATTAAATCAAAACTGCAATTTTCTCTTGAGTTTGGTAGATTATTTATTCGTCCATGAGGTTCGACAACCCTAGATACTCACTGTAGTATAATTGTCTTGCACACTTGCAAGGGTTTAATATTAAGCGATCAAGTTTTTGGCGCCGTTGCCGGGGACAGAAGTCAATAGTTTACCGAATTCTTAGCATAGTTAGATCAGAGTAGTTTAGATTTAAAGTAGTTTAGTTTTAATTTAGATTCTACTTCAGGAGCTTAATTGCTTTTACTTTTTGTGGGCAATCTATCAACCTCTCTTTTTAAGTAAATTTGGGTGTCACGTGTTTTTTCCTTTATTTCTGTGACAGCATGTAATGCTAGTTGTGGATAGCTAGGACTGCTAGTTGTCGATATCTAGGACTGCTGATTGCTAGTTGTGGATATTTAGGGCTGTTTTGGTGTTTATGGATGGGACAGTGATATTCCTACATTAGTTTTCCTACATCACTAACATACACAGCCACATGACTTGCAGTGAATGGAAAACTAATGTAAGAATATCATCATTTGCATTGACTCCATTCATTACAAGCCATGTGGCTGTGTATGTCTGTAGCAACCGTAAATTTTATATTAATAAAGTGGAATTTTATTGCTCAAATGGAGTAATTTTGAATTCTAGAAAAACTCTTTAAATTGAAAAAATTTAAAATTTTTCCATCAGACCGATCGATCACCTTCATATGGCATCGATCGGGAGACGATCGATCGCTTTTGTATAGCATCGATCGCAAGACGATCGATTGCGTATACGGACCAATCGATCCCCGTTAATTTCACATTTTTCGAGGCAATCCATTGGGGAACCTCTTGGGCTGATTTTGGGGGATCTTTGGAGGACATGTCTTACCTAATTAGCCCTATTCAACGGATTTACATCTTAGTAAGTGTTTCAAATTGAAAACCCTAATTTCTAGCAAATTGAAAATCTATTTAAATGGAGAATTAGTTATGGTAAAGAATCAGATTTTTTTTGGGAGATTATGAACGTGATTGGGATGAGATTATAGCCCTTTCCATGTGAATGAAGGATGCTATATGTCAAGGAAATTAATTGGGATAATTGTTTTCAATTAAGATATTTTCTTGAAATCGGTTTGGAAACTAAGTGATTTGGTCAAAGATACTTACCAATCAAGATGTGAATCTGTTGGGATGGATTGATCACGTCCCTAACTGAGGGATTCACCCTTATTTCTTGTGGATTGCGGCCCTTGGATGAGGGTTTGATCAATGGTGGAGGTTTGCCCTAGAGATTTAAGCTTTTCCGATTTAAACCCCCCATTAGAGAGACCAGCACCTTTTTTTGGTGAGCTTTGGAGAACGTGCCAGCAAGAGGGAAGAGCAACCTGCCTCTTCCTTTGTTCGTCCAAGGTGGTGGTGAGTCCATCGGTAGTTTTCGTGGTGCTTGCGAAGAAGAAGAGTCTCAAGATCGAGTAGAAACCGATTTACAATTTTTGGGTATCGGTTTCCACAAGGTAGGATAATCTTTTACCACAATTCTTTTTCTTTAATTTTTGTATGATAATGAGTGTATGATGTTGCTGAGTTCATATCCTACAGCATGTTCTATTTACATGTCTTACCATTGTTATTAATACGATGAAAGTTATATGCTTTAGTTTGCATGTTCTACCTTATTTGATTGCACGTGTGTTCCAATTCTTCTCGTTCCATGCCTAGATGACATCCCCAATTCACTCGACATGAAAAGATTTGTTTCTTTATGCTCTGTGAGTCGTATTGGACCTCTGTCCAGAATTAGTTGTCCATTTTCCTCGATGGTTGTGTATCATGTTGATTGTAAGCGTAACCGATTGCCTAAAATCGGAGTGTTCCTTTGTCATACATCTTTAAAATGTGATCAAAGTACCTATCTAAGTCTCTGATGTTGAAAAGTTGTGATCTTGAAGTCAGGGTCCAGCATGATAGAATGTTTTTATGTCTAAGTTTAGGTGTCCTAATTATGATTTCATAAGACTATTATACTAGTATGCATGTTAGCAAATCGAGTAATGTATCTAAGTACATACCATGCTAAGCAATGAATTAATTAACTTAAAATTTATAAAACCCCATCTATGTCGTACTATTGGAGTCTGACATCATGTGAAGACGTCACTACTCACTGTGGTGTCCGGGAATGCTTGGCTTAATTGTATAATGTGAGTAATAGAATAAGTAGAGAAATCACTAATCGGGTGGTGAAATCGTAGCAGAAAATGAATGAAATTAATGAATTTCAGAACCATTTGGATTCTGTAAAAGTTATTAAGAAGGTTAAGATAATGTTAGAAAGTATCATTAAGGAATTAATCAAGTTGTAACATCAATTAATTAGTATAACTTAAGTTAATTATTTTCGGCCCGGACCATTTCTGCACTGACGAACCCTAATCAGAAAATGATAACTAATTGTACAAAAATCTAAAAATTATGCCGTCTATCAGGATGTAAACTAGACTCACAGAGCTATCTGTAATAAAAATTGTAGAGGTTGATTCGATCTGTAAAAAAAGTGATGATCATTTGAAGTGGACTATTCTGTTTGGGACAGAACACTGTTTTTAGTTCTGAAAACCCTAAACCGTAATATTACTATTAATTTCGGATTAAGACATTATTTAAAACACTAATTAAAGGTGATAAGACCTCTAGGGCCTTTGTAACAGTAACTATAAAAGTTTACTTTTGGGTCTTAGAGCTGAGAACATCTGTCCGTAATTAATTGTCCTTTGTGTCTCTTATCTTGAACAATCCTTTGTTCAAGAGGCCTTATTGCTTGACCTGTATTTAATGCCTATGATATGATCTATTATAGGCATGTCATTCAATCGTTTCTGTGTCGGGGATTGTCAAATCTAGGGCTAGGTATGGTGAAGGTGGCAGAACGTGATATTTGGCGAATCTTGTGGTGTCTCGTTGATGAATCATTTTGTTGGGTCTCAGTTGAGTTCCTAGACTTAATTGTTTCAAGATATTGAACACTCCTTTATGAGTCAATTCAAGTTTTGTTCAAACATGGTCTTGCACTCCTACGAAGAGTTGAATTTAGAATGACATGTTCCAAGCCTCTTAATGAGATGGCTTAGATATATTTCAGTGTCACTCAGTTGAAATATTTGTTTCTCCGCTAAGAGTCATTTATGAGAACTCTTAGTTGGAATCATAGTATTCTCACGAGCCATAGCTAGACCCATAGTGGTCTCAGATTTATTGAACCTCTGTAGTTCAGCCGATGATGGCAATCACGTGCGCTTTAGATTGTATGACATTACGGAAGGTCTGCAATCTCCGCCCGTTGTGCCCGTAAGCATCGATGGGGCCAGCATCCCTAGACGCATGGCCGGGTTCCTCTGTAGAACCTCTAGGATGTTCTGGTATTGATGTCCATAGGGGAAGTGGACAGAGCTGAGAGCAGAAATTGTTATCTCCAACCCTTTTGATATTTAGAGCAGATACTCTTGTGACATCTCCTTACTCTCTGTAAGTTTGGAAGCTTATATATTGATTTTATCCTTCCTTGACCCTTGAGAGTCTCGGATGATGATTGGTTCCTGGTAACGAACTGCATAATGGCTGATCCTGAGTCTATTTGTACTTGTCTTCAATCTTTGTGAATCCGTTGGCATTTGGATTATTATTCTGTTGTAGGTTTTCTTGTATCTTACTGGGTATTTTCTATGGAATACTCATGCATCCTCTGATGCAGGGATTAAGCTGGAACGGAAGTGATCGACTATTGCTTAAAGTGGTATTGGGCGTTGAAGTCAGAAGACGAGTTATCTTTAATTTATTATTTATGTTGATGTTTGTGGACTTGCGGCCTGTGTGCCATTTTATTTTTAATTGTGGAGACTTATCCGATAATGTAATAATTAACTTAGACTTCTTTTTGTTATTCTATATCATGTGCGTGGATATGGTTTAAGTCTTATCGATCAAGTATGACCCAAGCATATAATTGGGTATGTGATAATTCGAGTATTCGGTCCGTCCCAGATTCCTACCCTTATAACCTTAATTGGATTAACGCTTCCGCGCATATTGGGGAGGTGGAATTTGGGGCGTGACAATGTCAGTGCTATAGGAAAACTGATGTAGAGGAAAACTGACGTAGAAATATCATTTTCCTTATGGATGTGTGATGGTGTGGTTATGGTGTTGATTGCGTGGTAAAAAAAGAATGTCTTCACCTTCCTATGGATTTAGCCATGAGAACCCATATATGTACTTTAATGATTATTATTCCTTAGATACACCTACTTCTCCTCCTTTTGAAGTGTCCTTCCACCCATGTCACTTATATCTTGATACTTATAACCGTGTGTGGGAGAATCAATCCAACTTTGGGAGTAGCATATCTTCCATACAACCCACGACCCCTTTTATTTTGGAAGCATGTGTCATTTGCTTAAGTCCCACCCATATCCTAGTGGAGTGCCTTTCGGCCCATGAGCACCTAGAATTTGTACCAAGCACGCAAATGCGGCCCAAGGTTTTCATATGTGGGATGACCAATCTAATTTTTCTTGGCACACTCTCAACAAACGGGCCATGTTTGACCCAAACACTAGTCCACCCTTACAAGGTATGTCAAGCCCTTTTCCACCACTACCACAGCCCCAACCCCAATATGCCCAACCAACATGAAATCCTAGCTTTGAAGATAAGGTTTTTTCCATGTTAAATTATCTAAATGAGATCTATAGTAGTGCATGGGGCGATAGTAATGAAGTAAGTACTTTACCTATACAACCACAATACCCGATGGGCCAATTTATTGAAGAGGGGATATTTTTTCCCCTAACCATGTTCAAAATGTTACAACCCTTCAGAGTGCACAAAAATTTGAAAATGAGGTTGGATGTAGTTTAGGAAATGATAAAGAAAGTGTGGAAATTAAAGAAAAAATGAATGAGTCGTTAGGACAAATTTTTTAATCTTCAATATTTGAGGAGTCACCGTCTACAACAATATTAACGAAACCTTCTATTCCTGAAGCACCACTCGTACAATGTCTAGACCGACCTTACCCTTTGATTGTTGAAAGTGACTTGAAGTGTTCTATCGATCACCCATTTGATCCACTATTTGAGAGTCCTCTCTAACATGTGTTACGAGAGGAGGCCCCTATGGCCAAATTGGTAGGTTTGGGGAGGATGATCCTTTTATTTTAAAATTCTCTCATGACTTTCTCCCTTGGACAATGAAGGGGAACCTATTTCCAAAGCTTCCCCGCCCACCACTCTACCCCTTCATTCCACGGTGTGCTCCGTACTTAGGTAACAAGGATAAGAGTGTGTGAGGCAATCATTTAATCGATCCAAGTTGATTTGTTGGGTACTTTGTACTTAGGTCTTTGTCTGGCTGAAGATGTAAAATTTAGCGCTCTTGGGAGGCAACCCAAATTTTATTTTCTTGTTTGTTTTCTATTTGTTTTTGTTATTGTAGGTTCTGTGTTACTTGTATAGGGATGCTGCAGTCCAGGCTTTGGGGTGTATTTCCTTCTTCCTTATTTATATTTACTCCTCATTCTTAACTTATGTGTTTCATGCTCTACATCTATCATGAGGCTCTCTATCCAGGTGAATTCTATCTACACTCCTTTTCTTTTACTTGTCATTATAGTATAATTTTTTGTAAACATTGAGGGCAATGTTTAGTTTAGGTTTGGGGTGTAGAAAAATAGTGTTCCTTTGTTTCATTATCATTTGTTTCTTTAAAAAAAATTACTTAGTTTTAGGCTATTTGTTAGTATTTTTATAGGTTTTGATAGTTGATCTACACATGAAATATGCATTTTATTATCTCCTAAACTTATGATTATGCTAGTGTTTGATTCGAATTTCTACTACTTTAATATAGTTTTTATTTTTTGTAGGGAATAAGAGTAATACACAAAAATGAGGTAAAAAGTAACTCAAATGGTTAAATCATCATAACTTCGTATGCACATCTCTGATGGAATTGATTCAAACTTTATTTTAAACAAGAAGTCAGCTTTCCAACAACACCAGCTATGCGCAATTTGGAGTTCGGAGCAAAAACTTATTGCCATTTGAAATTCATGAACAATAACCACGATCGATCGGCTATCAATGCGATTGATTGCCTCAGCTACAAAAACAGTGTATTGAAGGAAACGATCGATTGGCAAAAAAATGATCAATCGTATCTACTGGAATTTTTTTGATCTGCACAAGACAGTAACTACGATCGATCGGTATCATATGGCGTCGATCGCCAAAGCGATCGATCGGAGGAAAATAACAAAGGAATTGAGATCGATCGGTAGGCGAACGATCGACAATACGGAGTGATCGATCGCCGTGTGCGGAAAACCGAAATAAGACCTATTTCGACTCGAATTTGGAAGGGGACTTCGTGGTCTCTTTAAACTTATAAATAGGCCTTATGGGAGAACGTTTTGAGCTATTGAAAGCCTTGGATAATCTTGAGACACCCTTTGAGGCTAGAGAAAAGGAGAGAAGAAGATGAAGAATATGATGATGGATTCTTTTCCAATGTGAGGCTAAACAATTTTCCAAGGCGTAGATGAAGCCCAATAATCTGCTTTTTTAGTTTCTTTTCTCTCATCTTATGTTTTTTACTCTAGTTGGTGTATGGATTTTATTGTGTGATCATTGTTAATTCAATAAAAGTTTGTTCTTTGTACTCGAGAGAGACAAAAGTGAATTCTTGTGAGTTTCAATCCGAGGAATACTTGCGTATCCGAGAGGAACGTACGTAGACTGAGGTGTTATATATCAATAAAGTTTCATTGGTTTATACTCAGAGAGATAGATCACAATTCCATGTTTTAACCGTTTTATGTGTTACGTCCGAGAGGAGAGCACTATATTTTGAGTTGACAAGTGTATGTCCGAGAGGAATATGCTAGCCAATTGGAAATCTTTATTTAAAAGAGAGAGAGAGAAGCGATACACTAGTTTATTGTGGTGGATTCGAAGCCTTGGTCTTCTCCATATTGATTAATTCTCACTTAGTTTAGTTAAAAGTTCATTGCTTTCTAAGTCTAAAATCAACACTGCTGTTTTCTCTTGAATTTGGTAAAATATTAATCCATCCCTGAGGTTCGACAACCCTATTTATACTCGCCGTAGTACAATTGCCTTGTGCACTTGCAAGGGTTTTATATTTAAACGATCAATAGTTTATCTCGTAATGATGCATATTACAATTCTTAAGAGATTAATTTGCATTGGAAGTGTGAGTAAGTATACTGGAGGATAGAAACACGTAACTGAGAATATCTGTCACGCCCCGAATTTCAAAACCCCATTTAGAACGCGGAAGCACTATTCCCAATAATGGTCAAGAGGTCTAGAATCCGGGACGCGGCCGAATTCTCAATCTATATCATTCCCATTTGACATAATATGGGATAAACGTAGGATCCATAATGATTAACAATATCCACGTACATGAATTTTAAATAATAAAAATAAAAGAAGTACTACTTAAATTATTATAGCACAAAAATCCAACAGCAATAAAATAAAATAATATCTCTGGCAGAGGGGCCACAAAGAACAAAGTTCAAAACAACTAATAAATAGAACAAAGTTTTCCACGACTGAACTTCATCCACCTAAAATCAGCAGCAACTATTACCTGCTTTGCTTCACTCTTTCTTAATTCCTGCATCAAAGGATGCATAAGTAATTCGAATGAAATACTCAGTAGTATGTCAAAACCCCACTGATAAATAATATAGAAGTAATAGACTCCAGTGGAAACAAAATATAGAATATCATCAATTGAATATGGAATAATAGATGCAATAATCAACGCACCAGAATATTAGCAACTCGTGCTAAGAAATAAGAAACCAGACTCCGAACAATTCATTTGAATGGATATAGATCATAATTAAAATAGACTCCAAATATATTCAGTCCACTTCCCCTATGGACATCTATGTGAGAACATCCTATAGGTTCTACAGAGGAACCCGGCCATGTGTCTAGGGATGCTGGCCACATCGGTGCTTACGGGCACAATGGGCAGAGACTGCAGACCTTCCGTAATATCATACAGTTTAAAATGCATGCGTTGCCGTCATCGGCTAAACAACAGAGGTTCATCAAATATCTGAGATCACATAGGATCTAGCAATGGCTCTTGAGCATACTATGATTTCCACTCGAAGAGTTTTCATTATTCACTTTTGTGGAATAAGCCGTTTAGAAAGAACTGAATATAATCTGACAGCGACAAGGGCTGTATTAAAATCAATGGAAAATTCTCAATATTTAAGAATGGACTCCCATAGAAACACCAATGAGATTTCAATACTCCAAGGAGTAAACAAATCGATATAAGGAAGAGATATTAATACCCTTCATCAACAACTGACTTATCAAGGAGTAACTGAAATAAATCATCTTCCAAACTTCACCCAAACTATCGGGGTATAATAGTAACTTCACTTATTTGATAATTTCGATGTGCAAGGCCTAGATAAGAATTTCCAACTCTAACATTAATCTCAGATGGTTCGAGGCAGACATGAGAATTAGGGTTCGAGAGTACAACCCTAACCAGAGTTCTTTGAGACATCTTCAATCGGTAAGACAACCTGACCCGGGATCTCAACTCGGTTTGACTTGACTCCACTCCGATACATAATTCCAGAGGATTAAACTCTCTGCATTAAGTACTACCCAATTCCTTCTTATTTTTATTTAGGTCTTATCGTATCCATAACTTTATATATAATCTCCTGATATTATGTAGTAATAAGTTTTTCCCCGGTTCACTGCACTATTTTCTGCATAACAGTTCACTTTCGACCTTCACTATATTAACGTTCATATTTAGCTATGAAATTTTTACTATAGATTCCCCCAAGAGTCTACAATCCAACCCAATAGACGACGTATTTTTCTGAGTTTTCTAAACTAGTTATGAATTTTCCACTACTGTCTATCTGTGCAAGAAAACTACTAGCCAAGGCCTAATCATGTCAATTAACTTCCATATTAAGTTACTTACATACTAACACTCATATGTTCATGATATAATAAATATTACTCAGTCCCCTGGTGATATTATCATACTCTTATCAATAGGTAAATCCACTGTTTTAATTAAATTCAGCAACCCGAACACTGTTTATGCACTCGAATGCGATTAATTAAATTAACCCCCAATCAAGACCACTAAATTGGGACACTATTATGAGACCAGGGTACTGACGACACACAAACAGAATGATCTTTCCACAAATCAGAGGTGTTAAGAATCAAATATCTAATGATGAATGACCAATTAGCCAATCTCTTCATGGTTCTACAAGTATTACTCGAATTGACCCCCATCGACTTAACACGAATCAACAATACCAAAAACCAAGACATAAATATTTGGACAGCAAATATCAGCAACAAATAGGACACATATTCAAGTGTGTTGACGCTGGAATTGTTAGAAATGATCTTATCTATGCCATTGCACATCGAATTGAATACGGTAGGGTAACACAATCTATACATGCATGAACATCGTATAAAAATCCAATCTTTACTCATCAAAGATATTACCATCATGCAACTCACAGATCAGAGCATTCACATGTTGATATCAATGATTGAATCATGATAAAACAATGAAAATCGAGTAGGGAAAGCACATCCTACCTTTTTGTGAAACCGATACTATTTGCACGTAAATTGATTTTACGCGAATCCTTCCTCTTCTTCGCGTATTCTCCACGAACGATGTCAACAACGGATGCACCACCCTTTGGAGGAACTGTGAGAGGACTGACGGCACTGCTCCTTGGCTTGCACAACTCCCAAAGCCTCCAAAAAGGTTTGCCGGTCTCTCTTTAAATGGGTTTAAATAGGAAAAACCTATTCACTTTGATTAATCCTCCACCGTAGATCAACACCTCATCTAAGGGCCATGGTTTATCAATCACCAGCACCAGATTTCAGTCAAGGACTTGATTGCCTCTTGACTAAAAATCAGTTTTTTTACTTCCTTGATTCTAGGTCGGTTACAACTCCTTATTTGTTAGGGAATTAAATCAATTAAATCGGTTACCAAAACTACATGAGTAACCTCCCAATTTGAAAACCAATCCACGATCTCCTCCCATATCAAGACGTGGTCCTTCTTTTTCTATTTCAGTTAGGAATCCCAAAAGATATGCATTAAGGCTAATTGAGTTGGTTACCAAAAGAAACTTGATAACATCCTAATTGCGTTCAAATTTAGGAACGCCCCTCCTTGCCATGCGGCGCCCTCAATTTGAATGGGAAACTTCATGCAAATCACTCCATTAATGCCTAATTGAAATCCCTTCAATTTACCCAATTTACCATAAGTAAACTTACCTCCTTTAACGCATCACTAATTAGGATTCAAATTAGGGATTCAAATTCCCATTACTCCATGATTCTCTCTCCACTACAACTAACCAAATCTTATCATGCCAACCATGTGCATAATGCCCAAGGCACTGTGTCCACGTGGCTTTGGCTCTCAGATGCTCCTGCGGCTGGTGCGTGGTACCCAGATGGACGGCTCTGATGTCCCGCGAATGCAATGTGCCACACTGCACTACACAACTCTTGTACCACACCACTCATTCAACTTAATAAATCAAAATATTCAAATGAGTCTCCACATATTGTACTTGCACCTTGGCGCCTAGCCCCCACTCCTGGCGTCAGATGCACTCAGCCCTGGCGCCAGGCCAGCCTCAGCAGGTTGAGCCCAGTGCCAGGGCTAGTCCTCGCGCCCTGGTGTACTGTCTAATCTGGTTTATCGATTCCACACTTTCATAAGTATCACAAAAATAATTCAACACACCAGATTATAAGATTTCATCAACAAATCAAAATAGGCAACAAAACTTTTCTATTTTAGAATAGTTTCCTAAAATAACAATTTTGGTAAACTTACCGAATTTTTGGGTGTTACAATATGTTTTTGTTACAGTCCTCTTGGAACAGGTGCTTGAGCTAATAAAACTCTCTCACACACACACACACACACACACAAATACATAAAGTAATACCCTCTAGAGATTTGTTGAATACTAATTTTCAGTGGGATGTCTTTAGTCAAAGTCATTAGTTGATATGTGGTTATCTATTGAGCTTAAAAGATTATGATAGACCATTTACTTGGCAATTTGGTTGAGGCTTAGACCGGAAATAGGTTGAGAGTATAATACAAACCTGGACAGAATAAAGATAGCTGGAAAATATGAATGCTGAAAAAAATGAAAAATAAAAGCAAGCTTGGGGCTGCTTGACTTTACAGGATTAACTTAGGCTGATGCTCAGGCCCGAAGCGGTCCATACTTAAAACCTAATGCCCTTAAACCAACTGGTTGGGAGTTATTGGCATGAGTCATTGCTAAACCTAAGCATCTTGAAGTTAGGCCTTACACAGTTTCGTAAAAAAAGTCTGTGGTGTATTATCCTCTCAAATCTAGAATGTTGGACCCGAAGGAAGTGCTCAGACATTTGTGCTATCATGAACCTAAAGATTGCGATGACTATGTAAATTATGATGTTCTTTGACTGATGAGTCACACTGGATATGTATAAAACAGAGATTTAGAATGTATTGGTACAATGTTCTACACTTTTACTATTTAATTATCATGCTATATCATATTGAGCAGAAATTTTCAAAATGAAAGTGTGGAATAAAACCACTTACTTGAGGGCTTCTATATTCCTGTTGATTATAAACCAAGTACATGTGGTTGATTTTCTTAAGCATTGTGGTTTGCATTTAAAGGGATAATAGGTTTGTCTGTTTTGTAATGATTTTGATTTATTTTTGCATTTAGATTAATTAGGTTAATTTCATAAGTATATATTTGTGGGTAACATGGCTGCAAACCGTCCCGATACCACTCTTTCTACTAGGGACAGCTAGAGGTTTAACGGCTTGTTGCATACGCTCAATGCAATCGTATTCCCTACAAAAGTGGCATTTATTTTTCTACTTTAGTTCTTTTAATTTGCCTTGTTTTGTTTTATTTTGCTCGAGGACTAGCAATTTGCTACTTTATCTCCTAGACATTATGGCCATTTTAAGTTGAATGACAACATAGAAGATGCACTTTCATTTTTAAGAAGCTAGGAATAAATTATGTCTGACCACGTCTATAAACTTCTAAAATAGATATAAATGTAAAAACGTAACTTGTGGTGGATTTTATGTCTAGGAAGAAAGTGGCCTCCGTCGGCGCCAGAGAAGATGGTGGGGGTGGTGACTCGGTGGTATTGCGGGAGAGGGGGGGGGATGGTCAAAGGGTAAAATGGGTAAGTGGGGGTGGTGGCCTGGTCTGATTCCCCCTCCTGCTTGGGCCCTTACTCACTCCATTCCAAAATATTGTATATATTTAAGAAAATTCTCATTTTTATTAGACCATGAAAATCACGAAGTAGTATATGGCTCCTTCTCTCTCATATCCCATCCAACTCATAGGCTCGTTCACAAACTAAGTTCAAGTCAATCCTTCAAAGTCTCCTCCAATTTTGGAAAGAGGAAATCACGTGATTTGGTAAAATATAGAGTAAAATATTTCTAAATGTACGTAGTATTTTTGCAACGGAAGGAGTATTAAATTTACCTAATTTGTAATGGGTCACTATTATTTGGCCAGAGGGAACATTTCTTGTAGCCAACCTGGAAGAAATTTTCTACACTTCATCTTTCTTGATCTCTTGGAGGTGAATTTATGTAGGGGAATGTATATAATAAATCATAAAAAAAAATTATGAAAATGACACACTGTAACAAATATTTGCAAAATAGGGTATCTGACAAGCCACGCAGGCACCCGCGCGTGGCTTTTTTTTAAAAAAACCAAACCAAAAGGCGGTGTCGATTCTCTCGGTTAAAAGAGAAAGGCGTCGGTTGAACCGATGCCTTTTACTGCCTTATCATTTTCTGTCCTATTTTAAATAGGCAGTCACTTCAACGATATATATCTCTCTCATTTCTAACCCATTTTCATTCATTTTTTTCATTCTTCTTTATTTCTAATGTTTTTTCTAGTCATTATGATATCACAAAGATGTTGAGCCATCACATACCCTTTATCGTAGTTTTTGTAGTATTTTTTTCAATAAATAGCATGCGATGGATCAACATCTTTGCGATATCATTATGACCAGAAAGACCACTAAAAATAAGGAAGAATGAAAAAAAGGGTGAAAATGGATGAAGAATGAGAGATATATACATCATTAAAATTTGTCCCATTTTAAAGGGGTGATAACTTCAGCAAAAAAAAGGCAGTAAAAGGCGTCGGTTCTTTCTCTTTTAACCGAGAGACGTCGGTTCTTTTGGTTTAGTTTTTTTAAAAAAAAGCTACGCAAGCGCCCGCGCCATGTGGGCGCCTGCGTAGCTTGTCAGATACCCTATTTTACAAATATTTGCTACAGTGTGTCTTTTTTATAAATTTTTTTTATGATTTATTATATAAATTCCCCATTTATGTAAAGTTATTTGGTTCTTAGGTAAGTTGTACAAAAGCAACAACTTTTTTATGTGAGATGGAAATGGATCATGCTTAAGGTTTTCAACAGGTCGGACCCTTGCAGGCCATTGGGCCAACAAACTTTTGGGCTTTTATTTTTTAAATAATGTATTTAATTTTTTTAAAAAAATTATTTTATTTAGACTTCGGTCTTCACTAGTGGACCTTTAGTGTCACGCTTGGGTCCTTAATGAGAAAGGATAAAGGTTTGGAAGCTTTACACCTATTCAATACACTCCTAGCGTGAGACGATTTTCCTACAAAAACTAAAACTATTTTTTTGAATTTGGATTGGGCCAACAAGCTTTTTGCACCACTCAGCCGCCTGACCTAAAATTTCCAGGCCCGGCCCTAAATATGGGCATGAAACTGTAGTCCCCAACCCTCAGTTTTGCTGGCCCTTGAAATTGACACCATGGCTACCTTGGGTGCGTTTGGAAAGCTGAAAAATCAAATATTTCAGCCCTGAAAGGTGAAAATTGTCACCTTTCAGGGTGAAAAGTGTTTGTTTGCTGAAAAGTGAAAAATGGTCGGTGACAGTGATAGGTGAAAATTTTCACCTTTTCACCTTTCAGGCCTGTTTTGTGTTTGTTTGCTGAAAGGCTAAAAATCAGCCCTGAAAGGTGAAATGTGACAATTTTTCACCTTTCACCCTGAAAGGCTGATTCTCACCCGAGTGAGAATCAGGCTGACGAATTGATCCTCTCGTCTCTTCAACGAAAAAAACCAACTCTCGCTCAGAGATTCGTCCCCCCCGGTGAGTACCCCCACCTCGACGGTGCCCCATTGAGCCAGGAGAATCTGTGCCCCCCATCCCCACCGCCGCTCGTTGAGCCCCCCCCCCCCCCCCCGCCCCGCCCCGTCGACGCCGTCGCCCCGTTGAGCCGAGGGAACCCGTGCCCACCCCTCCCGGGCAACTGCTCGGGTCGTCCAAAGATGATCACCCCGGTATTTGCCCCGACACCTCCGCTGCCGCACCGTTAAGCCGAGTGACCCACCTCCCCGTCATATCTCCCTCATTTTTAGTCCGTTTTGGACATTTTTTCATCGTTATAAGAAAGAACACTAAAAATGAGGAAGAATGAAAAAAAAAAATGGGCCAAAACGGATTAGAAATGAGTAAGATATGCATCGGTGAAGTTTGCCCATTAAAAAAGTTATCGCGTAATCGATTACTCGATATGCAGTACTATAGTGTATCAAATTACTCGATATGCAGTACTATAGTACTATAGTGTATCAAATTACTCGATATGCAGTACTATAGTGTAACCAGTTACTCGATATGCAGTACTATAATGTATCAAATTACTCGATATGCAGTACTATAGTGTAACCAGTTACTCGATATGCAGTACTATAGTGTATCAAATTACTCGATATGCTGACGAATATTCCTATCAGCGTGACTTATTTTCAGTTCCCAAACATATTTCACCTTTCACAAATTAGGCGTGAAAATTTTCACCCTGACGCCGAATTACTTTCAGCTTCCAAACGAGCTGTCACCAATCAGGAAAAAACACCCTTGATTATTTTCAGGCTGACATAAATTTTCACCTTTCACCTATCAGCTTCCAAACGCCCCCTTATGTGAATTGTGAGATGGAAGTAAGGGGCCGTTTGGGGCGTGATAAAAATCAAATATCCACTATGGATAATCTACTTTCAGGTGGATTTTTTGAAATTATCCACTATCCAGCTGAAACACTAGTGGATAATTTCAAAAAAATCCACCTGAAAGTGGATTATCCACGTGGATATTTGGTTTTTATCACGCCCCAAACGGCCCCTAAATCGTAGCTCTTGTATAAGAACCGTTGAGCCCATAATAGGTTGTTGGGCTTGTTCCAACTCCAAAACCATTCTGAGGCCCGTCAGCAGCCAATGTTTTGTACATCTGTAATTCATTTTGGGCTCTTCCTCAAGGCCCACAGCTCAAACCTTTTCCATCGGCCACCTCCTTCTTCTTCTTTTGAAGACCACTCAACGGGAGTGCAGCCCTCCCCGCCGCCGGCTCCACCGCCGCCGTGTAGCCCCTCCAGAGCATGTGCCCGCCCCCGCCACCTCTACGTACCTTGACCACCATGCCTTACTACTGGTAAACAGCTTGGTTTGTCCATTTAGCTTAAATGTGGAAAAAGACTCTTTCTTTGCCTCTATTTCTTCTTTCTAATGATTGGATGGTTACTGGTTCTCCTATGTTAGCATTGCCTCGAGGTTGGAGATTTTCATTTCTCTGAAAGTTGGGTTTTTTCTTTTTGTTAAAATTTGAGTTATACTCCACTTGTCCGAAATAGGTAGGCACACTGTGGAGAATTGGATTTTTGAAGCCATAGTGACCTACAAGTCGGGAAAAGGCCTCTGTGGCTGAGAAATAAGACTAACTGTACTACTTTTTTGGGACACATGTAAAAGTGAATTGTGCCTACTTTTGTCGGACGGAGGGAGCATATGTTCAATGTTTGATTTTATTTTTTGGCAACAGAGTTATATGCTACTAGTTGCAAATATTTTGTCTTTTTTTTTTACAATTTTATTTGGAATTGTTCTTGTTGATATGTTTGGTTTTCTGGTTGATGCATGTGATGTCTCAGTAATCAGCAATGGGGCTGCTTAATGGGGTTTTTCTGTAAAAAATCTGGCCTTTATGATGTTTTCTTTTTTATCTAGTAGGCGTAAAACAACACAAACAATATGTCGATGAGAAACACTTATAGAAATTCTTCGAAGTCTATTCTGCTTTGATGAGCTGATGAGTGTTGCCTTCTTCAATCTCTGAAACTACCATTTCATGAAATTTTATTCTCCCTTTGTCCACTAAAGCTTATCTGCATTGCAAAATGATTAAATACTATTAGACTCTAGGGCCCGTACAAAAATTGGTAATTTGTTTTTGCCTTGCGGGAGCAAACATAGACATGTAATGTTGGACCTGTATTTTTCCACATCTAGATGAGCTCCATTGGACGGAGTGTGTAGATAAAATATTCTTTTTGTTGTTTTTTTAATCATCATAATCAAGTAGCACCTTTTCTCAACTATTTGGGGTCAGCGACACGGATCTTACTCCTCCATTCCAGCTTGTTTTGGGCTACCTCTTTTGTAAGAGATAGTAAAGTCAAATCCTTTCTTATTAACTCCATCCAAGTTCTCTTAGGTCTCCCTCTCCCTCTTTTAGTATCGTTTACATGTATCCCTTCTAATCTTCTCACAGGGGCATCTAAAGGTCTTCTTTGCATATACCCATACCAACGCAACCTACATTCCCTCAGCTTCTCCCCTAAAGGTGCTACTCCTAGGCTCTCACGAATATATTCATTTTTTTTACTCCAATTGCATAGATTGCTTGAAGGTTTATGGTATTTTCTTTTGCAGATATGATCCATTTGTGTTGGAGCTGCTACCCCAGCATTTCTCTAGGAATCAAGCTTTCATTAGTGTGTTTTTACTGTGGTGAATGAAAGCATCATGTGGGCAGCAAGAAACATCCAGCGTCAGTGTATAAAGACCATTTCTGTGCTCCAGTTGCGGTAGCTATATACCTGCATATTTCCTCTTCCTACCACTGAAAGTTTTCAAGCATTGAGCTTTCAATGACCTTATCCAATATTAACTGTTGGACAGGAATGCGATACTGGGTCATGTTTCATCACGGCCGTCAGAGAATTATGGAGGTAAACTGGAAGCACAGAGCAATGCATTTGGCAGTTTTGATGGATCTCGTCTAATGTCAACATCGAAAGGGCGGAGTATGCGGAGTAAGGTGGAGAGAAGAATGAGAAAAGAAACGGGAACCACCTTGAGAGAGATCAGACGTGCCAAGAAATTGAGAAAGAAATTGATGACAGATGAAGAAAGGCTTTTGTACAATCTTCGACGAGTAAGCTGTTTACCTTGTTTTGGATGGAAAATATTGATTTTTCCCAGCATTCTCTACCTTTTTCCCCCATCATGCTATGACTCTTATTGTGGAAGAAAATGCACCTATATTTACTCAATGAGTCAAGCTCCTTTACTAGTATCATAGCTGGAATAAGCTCTGAATGTTTAATGGCTTATAAAATTCTTTTTTTTTTCCGACTAACAGTAAGTGGCTTAGCTGTTTATCATGATGACAGCTTTGGAGTGTCTTAGTGTAATTTGGTTATACCACAAGAAAATGCAAGTGAGGAAAGATGTTCTTGGGTTGAAGATCGTATCTTTGTGAAGGTAGTCATTAAATGCAGAACAGGTGATGGGGATGTGAGGGAAGTTTACTTGTTTGAACATGTTGACTAATGATGGGATGGATGTTAGAAATGTATCTAGATGTCAAAGGCAGCATTGTAAAATATAGTCTTCATGCCTCCAATTTTAGCTAATTGCTTTTCCCGATGAATAGATCTTTGTGGTATAGCTGTTGTTCATTTCATTACAGTTCAGAGGTTGTCACAATCAGTGGGGGAGCCAGGTACAGGCATTTGGGGTCAGTTGACCCCACTGGATTTTGGCAATTTTCAATACTCCCCTGCTTATACTTTGGGTTGGGCTAGGAAGAAAGAAAAGAATCCCCATTACTTTGACCCAATTCCCAAACCAGAAGGACAAAAATCCAGAAGAAGCCAATGGGCCCAATGGCATCAAGCTCCTCCAGTCATAATACGTGAATATTTTTAGTTTGTAGTTGGTGAGTAGTGACTAATATTTACTACAGTCAAATTAAAAAGAAGTACTTTCTGGGTCATTTTTTTTAACCCAAAGAAAATGCTTAAGGCATGGATGCAAGTCATAATCATAATCAAGTAGAGCCTTTTCCCAACTATTTGGGGTCGGCGAAGGCATGGATGCAAGTAATAAGGAAAAACAACTCGAGGCATTCATGATGAGCTTAATTAGCTTTTGAGGCATGGGTGGTGTAGTTTTCAAGTGTGGAGCCAATTGTGACCATAGAATTAGTGCGACCCATCAAGCTGTTTTATATGTTAGTTTTTTCCATTGTGAATTGTTATTATGCAACATTTAGATAGTTTAATGGGCGGAGTGTGATTTTCATTTTTAATTCCTCGAGTTTGAACCTTAGTAATTTCTTACCCCATTCATGAAAAATCCTGGCTCCGCCTCTGGTCACAATTGATGACAGCTTCAATGATTGTAGTCGTACCTAAAAGATTTTAATATATAAATTGTTATTTTCTAAATCTGCTTCATTTGTCCAAATATTTTGTACTGATTTTTTATATTCTCCTTATATAAATTATGCTTACCATTAATTGCTAGATTCACTAGTTTGCTTCTTGGTTATTTTCTCCTGATATATTTTCCTTCTGCTTAAAGGCAAAGAAGAAAGTGGCTCTGTTACTGCAGAAACTGAAAAAGTATGAGTTGCCTGAGCTACCCTCGCCTCGTCATGACCCTGAGCTTCTAACTTCCGAGCAACTTCAGGCATACAAGAAAATTGGCTTCAGAAACAGAAACTATGTACCTGTTGGAGTTCGTGGTGTGTTTGGAGGTGTTGTCCAGAATATGCATCTCCATTGGAAGTTCCATGAGACTGTGCAAGTCTGTTGTGACAATTTCCCAAAGGAGAAAATAAAAGAGATGGCCACCATGCTTGCAAGATTGAGTGGTGGGATTGTAGTTAATATTCATGATGTGAAGACAATAATTATGTTTCGTGGCCGAAATTATAGGCAACCAAAGAACCTTATACCCATAAACACACTTACTAAGAGAAAGGTATGCTACTTTTTCTGATTTGTATTGCTAATTTGTTTCTTGATGTAGATATAGTTACACAATGTGGTTGTATTTTCAATTGAAGGCTTAGTTTATTACATAATCCTATTGCATTATTGTGCTTACAAGGAAGATTAAGGTACTATCATGTACCATCCCAACTACTTGGGCCGGGTAGATTTTGGGTGCGCATTGACAAACTTTAGCAGGTCACTGACTGTCGAGGCTCTTCCTTACAGTGACTTAAAAAGCCATAACCAATCTGCTCTTACCTTTTCGATAATCATGAAGAAACATTGACTTCAATATTTGACTTTTTAAGTTTATGAGAAAGTCTTAAGAGAAAAGAGATGGGTGCTGTTTCAGCTACCATAGCTATCTAGTTTTTACTGTTTGATTGTAGATTTGTTCAATTAACCACAATTGTTTTATAAAACCGGTAGATAATAAAATTCCCTATGATCAGTTTCACATGGCTTGAAAATATTGAGGGTAGATTGCGTTTTTTAGAGATGACTTCTGGTATTTGAGTATTGATTCAATCTATTGAACATGCAGGCGTTGTTCAAGGCAAGATTTGAGCAGGCTCTCGAGTCACAGAAATTAAATATTAAAAAAACAGAACAGCAGCTTAGGAGGATGGGTGTAAATCCTGAGGATCCAGTGGCCATGGCTAGCATACAAAGAGTAGCTTCGACATTTTTCCGGGCCATCGATGAGAAGCAAGGCACTCCTTATGTCTTCCCTGGGGACAAACAATCTGTTCCAAATCTAGGTTCTGCAGAAGACTCAGCCTCGCTTAAAGAAGAAGAGCACCTTTCTGAGGATAGTGACCAAGAGGAACTTGACAGATTTATAGCTGAAATTGAGGATGCAGCTGACAGAGAGTATGAAGAAGAGGAAGCAAAGGAGAAAGAAGAAATGAGTAAGATAAGGTATTGGAACAAAGAAGATCTGGGGGGACGAGGACGAAGAGATTTTGGAAGTGGCGATTCTGACGGTGAGGTAAGAGAAAGAATAGGAACTAGACATGGAAGAAAGGTTTTTGACAGTCGGCCTCTAAAAGATGCAATAAGACATGGAGGAAGAGGAGAATATCCAAGAAGAGATTTTGACAGTGGAGACTCAGAGGATGAAACTAGACACAGAGGGAAAAATCAATTACATAGTAGGCGTCGAACTGCTGAAGTACATAGATGGGATAGTGAGGACAGTATTGCTGGGCCCTCAGTGAATGATGAATTGGATTCAGATGTTGCGACCGATTTACCAAATTTTGAAAGCGATGAAGATAATTTAAGTGGTGGTGAGGATGATTGGCAAGCATTGGGTAATCTGAGTGAAGGCAATACAAGACGGGTTCAAGCCAGAAAAGGTGGAGCCATAATGAAGCAAACCGAAGAGCCTGAAACTGATGATGAGCTCGAAGATTTTGAAGGCGGGAGCTGGAGATCAGATGGTGAAGAAAGGCATCGCGTGAAGGGGTCAAAGGAAAATGATTTTGATTATTTTAGCAGCAGTGGAGATGAAAGGTGACTGAACTAAGTGGGGACTGGGGAAAACTAGCAGATGGTCAAAGTGTCTTTGAACATTTTGGGATGTGCTTATTTGCCTATTGAAGAGGTTACTTCTCTCCGTTTGAAATCTGGGCCCATTGAAGTAAAAATACAAATCCTGAACCCGCATATGTAAGGACTTCTAATACCATTACAACTGTTGCTGACATATCTATCAATAAGCTTCAAATTGTTGTGTTTTTCTGATTCAAAGCTTCCTATTCTGAACATTGATCTTATTTATTTATGTATTATTGTACTCCCTTCGTTCAGAAAGAGGGAAGATTTGAAAAACTAACCACATTTAAAATCCTCCGTCTATTTCTGAACGGAGGGAGTACTTCACAACTAAGATTTAGTTTAGCCCATGTCCAGTTACATCGTTCTACAATGAAGAATATATCAATTTCAGTAATGGCTCTATACCTTGATAGATTTTGCTAACGACTCAATTAGTTTTGACACATTGGACTTTATCATGATCAAATTCATGTAACCTGATACAACTTCATTTAAGTACGATGCTTTGTCTGCTGGGGCTGTTGGACCGCCAAATATATGTTTGCTTGGAATGATGGTTCATCTTTTTCGTTGCTTAAGAACATTATTCTTCTTGTACAGATCAAATATGTCTCGAAGCGTTCAATAAGCAAAACATATACAGAAAGTGATGGACAACCTACATTGCAACATCAATAATATTTGCACTGGGCTGAGATTACTGAAACCTGGGCAGATTAATAATATCGTTCATGTTCATTTTTAGACTAAAGCATGGAATGAACCGATTCTAATCACCAACATTCATTCTGCATCTCAATATCTCCTTTCTCTCCTTATTTTTTCCCTTATGAGAAATGTCTCAACCTCTATCTACTAGGAACTCCTCAATGCGAGGGTTAGGCGGAAAGCAGAAAAATGGCCGCAAGAGAAGCATGATGGGACGTTTGATGAAACAAGGGAAGCTGGTTTCAAAGAATCCACCTTGTTTGCCCAAACGCTTCCCTATGAGAGATGGAAATGAATCATACTACCTTGAAGTTTAACATTACTTTTCAGTTTTTCATATTGCAATGTGAGATCAAATGAATCATACTACCTTGAGGCTCGACGCTGCTTTTTAATTTTCATATAGCTTGAGGCTTTCCGCTACATTTTTCGGTATACATTGCGGCTCCTTGTGTACTCTACTAAGGAGGGAAATGATATTGCTACACTGTTGTAGAGTGTAGACGTACATCGCTGATATGGTGGCCTTTGTTGGACAATAAAGTGGGCCTCACATGATTCACTTTGTCACGGCCAATAAATGCCCGCCACCTCACCGGTGTACGTCTACACCGTAGTATATTTATCAGCTTCCTATACTCGGAATGAACAAGTGGTAGACTCTCGGAGGCTCCCTAGTTACCCAAAGAAAAAGCTATGGGCTGTATAAGAATCGTTGAGCCCATAATAGATTTTGGGCTTTGTCCGAGTAATTCATTTTGGGCTTCCTCAAACAACCCAAACCCTTTTTATCCACCACCGGAGGTGGGCTTGTCAAGCCCAATCTTCTTCAACTTTGTCTAACCTCCTCTCATCTGACCGCCGCCGCTGCCACACCGTGCCTCCGACCGGCCGTTTCCACTGCTCCGTCTTCCTATGAGCGCGATTGCCTCCACCAGGTATTCCAAATGGTCTATAACTCCTACAGCTGCGATTGTTGTTCCCTTTTTATACAATGCACTCTATGTGCTTGATGTTTTGCCTTTAAGGAATTAAAATGTCCTTTTTCCCATTTGGCTAAGTGAAAAATCTCGTCTTTTTAGCTATGTGTTTGAGACAGATCGGGTTCTAGGCAATTCGTCAATTTGTTTAGGATAGAATTCTGCGTTTCGATAAGTGGAGCTGACGTGTTGCGTCACCAAATGGAGTGAGAAGTGTAATTGTTGAAGTTTGAGCTGGAGGCATGGATTGAATTCTGCAAAGTTTGTTTACAAAATCACTTTTTGTTTTGTCAAAAATATAATCTTTGTTTGGGTTTGTTAGTCTTTCTTGCCAATTTGAATCAAGGTTTTAGAATGGAAATTCCTAGTTAGGGAAATATTTTATAAGATTCCTTTGATCTTTCTTTTTGAGTAGTTCAAGGCTTGTAATTAGTTCAAGATAAGGAATTTCATCTTTCTTTTTGAGTTGTTCATGATGAAAGAAGACAATAATTGGAGAATAGAATCAGCTTCCCTTAATTCGGACCAAGCGGTCACGTACATATTTATACACAGCTCCACATGGGGAGTTACAAAGAATGAAAACTAAATAGAAACTAACCGAACTGTTTAAATAACTAAATACAAAACTGAATCTTTGTTTGAATTCTGCACATCCAAGTATGGTGAGCTTGTAACTGTAATGCAGGGATATGCAGCTAGTTTTCCTGAAGAGGACGGGTGATTGAACACCATCTTCTCTTTGAGAATTTGATGTCGGGTTGCCGACAGCGACTTGGTAAACAGGTCTGCTATCTGATTTTCGGATGAAATGTACCGTACACGAACCTTTTGAGAAAGTTGTTGTGTACGTCAACACAAGAGTGGAGCAGATCTAATTCCAATCATTAGGATTAGTTTTTCTTTTTGAAATAAAGACATATCTTGTAATCAGTCTATTTGGGTAATTGAATATGTAATGGACTATAATGACATAGTTAGTGGTCAATTAGGGCACATCTGGTCAAAACTGATGGCACCCCCCCCTAGGAAGACGTGCCATCTCTTCTCTTTATAAGGAGTTTTTCTTCCTCCTTCTAGGGTATGCAATAAGAAATCACTTAGTTCCTTTACTTTTCTTCTTTTTACTACTTGTCGTCAAGGCGATACCTTGTGACCCTGCTGGGTCACAACATTGGTATCAGAGCCGTTGCGATCGACCATGCCTCCTCTCAAGCAGCCAGCCATGGCCTCCGAAGCGCCGTCAGAGCCAGAGGCTGCAAGGGAGATCTCCAGTTCGAAGTTGATGCTGACCCCAACTATGCAGCTTTACTATCAATGCTGCAATTCATCAACAAATGCAAAACCTCCAAGTCGCGCAGAATCAAAATCCGACCAAGCAGACAAAGACCATGTCCACGTCGTCGCAATCATCAGGGGGGTATGGAGCTCCCTTCCGACCAGGGAGTTCCCATGTGCTTGGCGGCCCAAGACCAAACCATCACAGAGTCCAATTTGGGTCCTTTAACCCAGCCACAGAAAGTGGCCGCCCTGGCCTTGATGCACGAGGCATGCTAAGTGTTCGTGGAAATGCATCCATGGCTATACATCCACGAAACGTACATCAAGAGTTTGATGACGATTGAGAGGAGTTCCAGGGCTCTCGCGGATGCTAGAGGGGTGGCGCTGAGCCCAGATTGGCTCGTTTGCAATTCCCAAGGTACAATGGCGCAGAGGATCCAGTCGAATGGTTGTACAAGGCGGACAAGTTCTTTGCTTACCAAGGGACGTATTCTGATGCGGAGCGCCTATGTATGGCGGCCTTCCACCTTGACGGAGACGCCTCTATTTGGTTTCAGAGCTACGAGAAAGAGGTGCGTTATCCCACTTGGGCGTCCTTCTCCGACAAGCTGTGTGTTCAATTCAGACCGAATGAATTTCAAGATTTTAATGAAATGTTGTCTAGCCTGAGGCTGACCACCACGGTAAGGGCCTATTACTCAGAATTCATGAAAATTGTCAATCGCCTACCAGATTGGCCGATGGCGGCCCTCGTGGGTATTTTCAAGCATGGGTTTAAACCAGAGATTGCTGATGAGATGCGCCACTTTTCATACCGCACCATGCACGATGTGGTGTGCCATGCACTCATCGAGGAGGAGAAATTGGCTCGTCAGCGGAGAGGGAGCCGTGGGGTGATGGCTCTGCGGCCCCCTACCAGCCCGGCATTTGTCTCGGCCCCAGCACCTGGCCCCAACCCAAGCCGGCCAGCACTGCCAAGTCCTGCTAACCATCCTGTCCGCCGCTTGACGCCAGCCCAGATGGACGAACGGTGTTCCAAGGGACTCTATTTTAAATGCGACGAGAAGTTTGCACCCGGTCATCGCTGCTCCGTCCGAGGTAGATTACTCGTCGAAGAAGCTGAGGAAGAGGAAGTGGCTGCGCCGGAGGAGGCACCAGGCCTCTATGATCATGTGCAACTGGAAATATCCGTCCATGCATTTTCAGGCGCCTTCACTCCCAGAACCATGCGCGTCCAGGGCCACCTCAAGCGCCAACAGGTAGCGGTCCTTATCGATAGTGGGTCAACCCACAATTTTATCAATGACAAAGTGGCGCTGGGGTGCTATGTATCCGACTCCAAGCCATTTGACGTGTTGATAGGAGACGGCAAACACCTTCGGAGTGTGGGCATGTGCGCGCAGGTCGAGTTGGTGATTCAAGGACATTCTTTCATCACCAATCTATTCCTATTACCAATGATGGGGGCCAATGTGGTGTTAGGGGTCCAGTGGCTTCAAGAACTATGCAACGTCATCTGGAACTTCTGGGAGATGATCATGGATTTCGAGATAGCTGGCCAACGTGTTCGTCTTCATGGGTCACAGCCAGGCACCTTGCACACATCCCAGGAGGTGAGTTCCTTGTTCTGCTTTACACTCAGGGCCTATTTTTCCAACAACGTGCTATTGTGGATGTGAGTCAACCAGATCTGTCAGACGACATGCGCAGCCTCCTTGTTGAGCATGACGATATCTTTTCAGAACCATTTGGACTTCATCCAGCCAGGAACCATGACCACCACATCCCTATTACACCGGGAGCTTCACCCGCCAATGTTCGACCCTACCGATATCCCCACATTCAAAAGGCGGAAATCGAACAATTGGTGGATGAGATGTTGCACTCGGGTATTATCCGTCCCAGCACTAGTTCATTTTCGTCTCCGGTCTTGTTAGTCCGCAAGAAAGATGGTTTCTGGCACTTCTGTGTTGACTATCGTGCGCTGAATGCGATTATCGTAAAGGATAAATATCCTATTCCGGTGATCGAAGAGCTCTTGGATGAGTTAGCCGGGGCTGCGGTTTTCAGCAAGCTTGACTTGCGTTCGGGTTATCACCATATTCGCATGCAGCCCCAAGACATCCACAAGACCGCATTTCGGACTAACGACGGGCACTATGAGTTCCTCATCATGCCATTCGTCCTGACCAATGCTCCGGCAACCTTTCAAAGTTTGATGAACGATCTGTTTCAGCCCTACCTCTGCCAGTTTGTGCTCGTGTTCTTTGACGATATCCTCATATACAGTGCATCCTGGGAGGACCATCTATACCACCTCAGGTCAGTTTTTCCCATCATGCGTGCTAACTAACTCCTTATTTTTAAGCTCTCGAAGTGCTCCTTTGGCAGTGCACATGTAGATTATTTGGGCCACATTATCTCGCTTGAAGAGGTAGCCACTGATCTGTCGAAGGTGGAGACTATGCTCTCGTGGCCACAACCACTTGTATGAAGTCTCTCCATGGCTTCTTGGGCCTCACAGTTTACTTTCGGCAGTTTATTGGGCGGTATGGGGTGATTGCTGGCCCCCTCACGTCCTTGCTTAAGAAGGGGGCATTCTCATGGTCAGACGATGCCCAGGCAGCCTTTGACCTATTGAAGCAGGCTATGGCCACCGCCCCGGTATTAGTTCTTCCAGATTTCAGCTTGCCGTTTGTGATTGAGACAAATGTGTTTGATTCGGGCCCCGAGGCTGTTCTTCTCTAGAACGAACGTCCTATTGCGTTCTTTAGCAAAGCACTTTCGAGGCGATCCTTGACATTATCAGCATACGAGAAGGAGATGCTTGCGATTGTACACGCCATCTCTAAGTAGCGGCCATACTTGCTCGGCCGTCGGTTCATCATTCGGACAGATCACTAGCCATTAAAATATTTCTTGAACCAGCGGGTATCTAGGCCCTCTCAGTAGTATTGGGTCAGCAAATTATTGGGCTATGACTATGAGGTGGTTTACAAGAGGGGTGCGGAAAACACTGTTGCTGATGCCTTGTCTCGACGGCCTACGGTGAAAGCCTGTTTGGCAAAAAAAATTATAGGTAAAAATTTCACCTATCTATCACCAACCACTATAGTGTTTTCAGCTTCCGAACGCTTTTCAAGCCTGATAGCACTTTTCAGGCCTGAAAGATAGTTTTTTTCAGCTTTTAAATGCACTCTTGATTATAAATTGGTTTTTACTTCATAGTTGAAATTAGCAATGGGATATTGCAAAGTTACGTTTATGTTTAGCACGTACACTTTGACTAGCCTTTTTATATAAAAAACGCCAACTCCATGATGACCATTTTTATTAAACCAATTCAACCCTCATACATTGGAGAGCTCTTGAGTAGCTCATATGTGAATTCATGCATTTTATGTGGGTAGTTAGCGGAAATTAGCCCATATTTAATGCAATTATTAGCATAGACTATGTATGTCCCGAGTCACGAGCATGGTCATTGATCGTTTAATATTTAAACCTTAGCAAGTGTACAAGGCAATTGTACTACGGCGAGTATTTAAGGGTTGTCGAACCTCAGGGACGGATGAATAATCTACTAAATTCAAGAAGAAAGTTGTTGTATTTATTTAATCTAGAGAAAACAATAAATCCTAGCTACTAAAATTGGATTAAAGTAATATGAGAAGTGCCAAGGTTTGAATCCACCACGAATAAACTAGTTGTATCGTTCTTCTCTCTTTTATAAATTTTTAATTGATTGCTAGATTCATATACTTGTCAATTCGATATATCGTGCTTTCTTCTCGAACGTAACATATAAACAATCAAAACATAAAATCGTGATCTATCTCTCTCGATTATAAATTAATGAAACTCTATTGATATATAACACATTGGTTTACTTACGTTCCTCTCAGACACGCAAGTATTCATCGGATTGAAATCCACAAGACTCACTCTAGCTTCTCTCAAGCACATAGAATAAATCTTCGTGTATTAACCATTAAAACATAACAAAGATTTATACATCAACCAAGATAAAACTCAAGATGAGAGAAAGAAACAATAAAACCAATCTATCGGGGATTCATTTACGCCTTCGAAGAGATTCATACGCGCATCTTCTTCTTCTTCTTCTTCTTCTTCTTCTTCTCTCCTTTGCTATGGCCTCTCCAAAATCTCCCAAAATAGCTCTCTCCAAAACCCTCTCTAAAACCCAAGACATCCTTCCTTTTGCCCTCTTTAAGGCTAATATAGATGGGTAAGAAAAACCCTAAATACCCCCTCAAAACCTAATAAAAAAAGTATTTTTTTACCTGTCGTTGCTGTCGATCGATCGATTTGGTTCGGCGATCAATTGCTGCCCGATCGATCGTTGTTTCCAGTATATTTTTATTTCTTCCCGCGATCATTCGGCAGAATGTCTTCCTTTGGCGATTGATCGGTAACTTTTCATTCCAAAACTCCAATAGATACGATCGATCGGAAATGAAATGATCGATGGTTTTACGCGTCTTCGGCATCTTTCGAATTTGGCGATCGATCGCGTAATCGATGCGATCGATCAGAAACTGTAGCAACCAATATTCCAGTAGATACGATCGATCGGAAATGAAATGATCGATCATTTCTACTAGAATGTTGGCGTCTTCTTTTCTGCGCCAGGCGATCGATTGCATAGGTGATGCGATCGATCGGTTACTATTTCTTTGCCGATTTATTTTGCTTCTCTTCTCTTCTTAAGCCAAAATGAGTGTATGTCTTCTGTTCCTACAAAAGATTAAAAACAACATTAAAGTATCATGAAATCTAATCAAGCATTAACACAAACGTAAGTTTAGGGTTAATAAAATGCATAATTCATGTATAGATCAGTCATCCTTATATATATATATTTTACTTGTGTCTTTTTGTATTTGAGGGTAGCTACTAGCTTGGGAAGAAGAATTTTTTAATTACAAATAATTGAAACCTTAGTTAGTTGTCATAACTACCCCATTAACCCTCATTAGCAAAGCCATGCAATCCAGAAATGGGCACCCCGAAAGGCAAAATCCATACTCACATTGGCACCAATTGTTTTTTAAGAAGAATAGTTTTTTACCCACAAATGTTTTCCCGACCAAACCCTGTGACCAAAGACCTAATCCTTCTAATCCATAATAGTTACACGGTATACAACCAAAATGATTAAAATTAAGTTTATTTTTGTTTTTGAATTCAGACAAGTAAAGAATAGAGGGAGTAGAAGATATATATGTATTAGGTTAGACCCTCTGTACTAACATAGTTCATAGACATCTTTTGCATTTTCATAAGGAATTGTTTGTTACCGGCGCCGGTTAGGCTAAGCGCACTCTTTTTTACCTCCATGGGCTTGCACGTGCGCTATTCCTAATACATAAAAGGGAAAAGTTTAAATGAGATCGCTCTCATATTGCTTATATGAGGCTACTTTGAATCGTAGTCATTGGATCTTGATCTGACTGACGGTTACAAATATCCATAATAATCTCACCCACTCTTTGATGTGACACACTCACCTAACCACTGATTTGATATCCACCCTCCGATCGAAATCTAACAGTAATAAAGATTGGCCTCATGCTCCTTATAATATGAGAACGATCTCATGTAAACTTATCTCTACATAAAATAAAATAAGAACTTGAAGCATGTTCGAGCCCTGCTCAAAACGTGGCACCTTAGGTTGTGGGGGTAGTATCGAGATTAGACAGTATCAATGATTGATGATACGGGTACGTATTGATGGTTTGCATCTAAATGCGCGCGCAAATCTTTTTTTTTTGGATAGAAATCCGCCCTCTTATGGTAGCGACCTGTGATTTTTTTTTGGATGAGCGAAATAAAAGATGTGCATTTTTTGGATTTGAGAGTGGAGAGGGGCCCAAGATGCATCACCGGATTTCCCCAAATTTAAACACGGCCCACTTGCCTTCGTAATTCTCCCCCGAAGTCAAAACAATCCCCTCTTCTGCTTTGCATCACTCTTCTCCCTCACCCTAGCATTTCGCCTCCCTCTCCACGCCGCCCCCGTCGCTCGGCGCACCTCTTCTGCCGTTGGTGCCTCCCCCTGTCGGCTCAGCCTCCGCCGGATCTTGATTTGTAGTGGGCACCTTCTCTCGTCATCTCCGCTCACCGTTTGTCACCTTCTCTCCTCCGGTAACCGTCAATTGTCTTTTGTAATTTTTTTTTTGTATTATTTTGCTTGTTTTCATCATCAACTTTCCTGTTTCTCCAAATGAGATGAAATTCGAGCGGCTTGATGTAAATGATACAACGGGTGGATATGAAGAATGGGATGTGCGCTGTAACTTGTATTTTTCATGGATGGGTTGCTAAAAAAAGGGATTGACAATTATCTAGTCATAGATAGTAGTCGTCGGGATGTGTATATTACTGATTTTTAACTGCCAATAATTGATAGCGGGTTGCTATGGATGTGATTTTGGCTTGGTACCTTGTTTGGTTGCTTTAATAGAACTGTTTTGATTTGATTTGTTCCTGTTTAATTATGGAGTATTCCATTAATCAAGTATTTCACATTTTTTTTAAATTAGTGCAATTATGCCAAACAGGTCAAGAGCTAAAATATTGGGATGTGTATATTCGGATTTGGAGAGAGTCAGTTGACATCAAATTAGAGGGGTCATTTATTTCTGGATCGGTTTTTCCTTAAATGGGTCGGTAATTTTTGGATGAAGTGAGTAGTAATTTCAGAATTTGATACAAAAATCTAAATGCATTCTGTCTCGGGGACAAAAACGTTTCAAATAAGAAAATGGTGCCAAACGGGGTATTATATCCTTCTAGGAGGGCATAACTGTGTTTGTAGTAAACAGACCTGTGGTTCCGCTTTTCCTAGATGATGTGTTTAGTCTCAGATTCTAGTGAAATGTGGATTTAATTTTGTGTTAGAACCATGGTTTCATGAGTTTAAAATCCGAGGAGCACATTCGTTGCAGGGATACACTATGTTCATTGTATGAAGCATTAATGACTAAGCCTGCATAACGGACTGCAGAAGTGCGAAATTGCTTATTGCATGTTTGTCTTGTGCTTATTTTGCTTATACGACGGATCTGTCTCAACAATTTAGTGGCTTCTTATGGATTTATTTTTTTAGTTTTTTAGCTGGTTGGTGGTTTTGCTCTTATATGTTAAGTGGTAGAAAAATAATTTGATTCTTATAAATGCAAATGTTCATGTGCACCTACAAAAGTTAGTGGTGATCTGTTTTTTTGTATAGCGTGGTTCATTATGTAAATAGTAAACCTATATAGCTGATTTTATATTGATTGTGTGCTGTCTCTCTCAAATATGTCCATCCTTGTGATACTATTACAGATTAATGCTTTCGGCTTGTGGTTAACCTGCTTTTTCTTTGTTTTAGGAGATTCTTATTGTTTGAGTACAAGCAGTAAAGATGGGTGAGCGAAAGGTTTTAAACAAATATTATCCCCCTGACTTTGATCCGGCAAAAATTCCACGCCGCCGACAGCCCAAAAATCAGCAAATTAAGGTACGAATGATGCTTCCTATGAGCATCAGGTGCAATACATGCGGGAACTACATATATAAGGGTACAAAATTCAATTCTCGGAAGGAGGATGTAATTGGGGAGGTTTGTTTCTTTGCTTATGATATTTTTCTATGCTCCTCATTTGAACTTTTTTGTGTAGTTCAGTTTTCACCTCTTAACATTAGGGAGATTAATTTCTTGTTTTGTTTTGATATACGCAGACATATTTGGGGATCCAAATATTCAGATTTTATTTTAAATGTACAAGATGCTCTGCAGAGCTTACTATGAAGACAGATCCACAAAACTCTGATTATGTAGTCGAATCTGGTGCTACCCGGAACTTTGAGCCTTGGCGTGCAGAGGATGAGGTAAACAATCTATCTTTATTTTCTTGCTTTTTTGGATTCTTTTGTGCTATATTTCCCAACTAACTTCCATTTTCTTATACATGTGTCTTAGGAAGCTGACAAGGAAAAGAGGAAAAGAGATGCCGAAGAAATGGGAGATGCCATGAGGTCTCTAGAGAACAGAACTTTAGACTCAAAAAGGGAGATGGACATCCTTGCAGCACTTGACGAGATGAAGTCCATGAAGGTATGATATGGTACCTTGTTTCTGGGTAAAGCCTTAGTTTGTTTGTAGTAGTGCCTCAACCATTAGCTAATATCTCGTTTTTTGTCTTTCAGTCAAGACATGCCACCGTCAGCGTTGACACAATGTTGGAGGCATTGCAACGTACAGCTGCAGAAAAGGTATAAGAGTGCTTTAATATGGTATATCTAGAGTTTTTTTTTTAAACCTACTGTATCTGAAAGTTACATATTATTTACAGGAAAAGAGATTAGAAGAGGAAGACGAGGCAATCATTAAATCCGTTGTTTTTCATGTAAGATCCGGCCTTAGCTATAACTTTTTAGATTATGGTTAATATGCCTTTATGATATTTCACGTAAAAAAATTAATGATAGATTTTTCTTTGGCATATATGATGCAGAACTCTGACAATTTCATTCGCCGCATTTCTGACGATGAAGAAGATGATCAGGAGGAAAATATTAATGAACAATCTGGAGATATATTAAAA
This sequence comes from Houttuynia cordata, assembly GCA_039654745.1. Classification (NCBI taxonomy): domain Eukaryota; kingdom Viridiplantae; phylum Streptophyta; class Magnoliopsida; order Piperales; family Saururaceae; genus Houttuynia; species Houttuynia cordata. The sequence continues at coordinate 3,816,641 of CM077507.1, forward strand.
ACTGAAACCAAGGTATGTGCATAATTGTTTTTTGTTGGGCTTTATAGTCTCTATATAAATTTAAAGGTGACACTAAAAGATAATGTGAATTATTATTCTCCATGTACGGTTGAGAGGAGGTTGAACATTTACCTACATCTGACCGGAATGTTTTTTTCCCTTTTTATCACAATATATTTGTAGGTCTGGTCAGCCAGCATGATTTATCTGCATGTTACCAGTGATTTTACTTTTTTAATGAACTGTGCCATCATACTCATAACTACCTTTAAGGCATAGTTTAGAAAATCTTTTTTGCTGACCATTTCGTTGGCATCTGCTGAATTAAGTTGTTTAGGTTGTATTTGTGTACTAACTGACCAGCTGGAATGATAGTTTTGGAATCTAACATGTATGCATTTTGTAAATTTTAAGATTAATTTTCTATTTGTTGGCAGAGACGAAAACCTAATGAAGCAATGGACAGAGTGATGGATCCGACAGACTATTTGTCAAAGCACAATATTTGTGACAAGTCTGATGATAAAGGTATAAAGAAGTCTCTACTTTCTAGTTTGAGTATGAGCACTTTATATTTCACACATTCGAAGTAGATATGTTTATACTTTTTGAGTATGAGAACTTTATATTTCACACTTTTGAAGCATACCGTTGTTGTAAATTTTGTTTGGGCTAGGAGAAACAGTCCGTTTTGTTTCATTCTTTTTGGTTCATGTCTTGATACACGACTATATATTGGGTCATCTATTCGAAGACACGACTACCAACTTAGCGTCGTGTCGTGTCTTCGAAGACACTAAAAACCAAAAAGAATGAATAACCTAAGTGACATAGGAGGCGCCATTTAGGTAACCACCGCCCTATGACCCTCCTTCACATCTCGGTCCCCACTTGTCTGCTGGTGTGGCTTATACCAAAAAGCAGCATCTTATGGATTGCCCCGCCCAATTGTAGGTGCTCAATCTTGGGAGGTCTTCTATGTATCGGTAAAAACACAGCAGCACCGCTCTAGTACTGTGAGGAAACATAACCATGGAGAAGACAAGGCAGATAATCATTTTCGCCATGTCATCCTTTGCCATCTTCATTGCGCCAATGTTAAGCTTCTCAATAATTTCCTCTATGTAAGAAATATCCGGTCTCCTCACAGAGAAGTACTTCCTGAAGAATTCTCCTTGCGGTCGGCATGACAAGGAAGGAACGATCTCAACTTTTTCGCCCTTTGCAGGCAATCCAGTGATAAGAGCAACTTCTTGCTCTGTCAAATGTAATGACATCCCCTTGATATTGAAGGCCTTAGCCGACTCATCCCAATACCTCACCAAATGGTCAAGGAGTTTCCTAGAAACTATGACCTCCACACCTTCAAAATGACAGAAAAACCCACTTCTTTGATCAGTTCACCGCATCTTTGGTGACGTCGTAGGAGGGCTGCACACTTTTTCAGCACTTCGGATTGACAATACGTCTGAATAACCGGTCGCGTATAGTAAGTTCTCTTTACAGTGGACTCTAACGGAGCCTTCCTCTTCCTGCCCCTCTGTTTTTGCTCTCGAGGTGCAAATAGAAATTCCTGATCCTCCTCCTCTTCCCTTGGTATTTGCTCAATTGAGTCATCTCTTTCTGTATCCATCTACAAGGAGATGGTAGAAAAAAAATGAAAAAAAGCGTGTCATAAAGACACGATATGATATTAAGTCATGACAATATCATATCATGTACACCAAAATACGAATAGAATAAATTCGTGATTTCGCATACATTACTTAAACCAAATTAACAAATCGAAAAGTTAGAGCTACTCAAAGAAAAATCAGTATGGATTGTAGCTTACCGGTATTTTTTTGCTATTTTTGGGTGTATTTAAGTAATGATGAGGGGGCGTCGCCCGGGAAAATGATTTTCGCCTCAACCAAATTTTCGTGTTTGGTGCTATATAATAAACAGCTCGCCTAGGATGTTTTTTCGACTTCACCAGTAAGGATGGCATATGCAGCCTGACGTGGTTCTAAATGACCACTCACTTGAACAAGTTTTTTTGTATGGATTTTTTGTCCAAAGATAAGCCTTTCTCATTATATATAAGCTTCTGGAATATGTTTTTTCAACTTCTCTCATTATAGACAAACTTCTGGAATATTGTGGAAAGAAGGAAAGTATTCATGTTGTTAATTTCAGTTATCTACATTGGGATAAGTTGATGGGTTTGACGAATCTGATGTCGGCCTCAAATAATATGGACCTATTGGGTTTGGCCTGGATAAATGTGGACCTAGAGGTTTCCAGCATGCTATCTAGTTTGTTTTTGTTCTGTGCATAAGAAAGGACTTAAATGTTTGACTCCTATCTGAAGCATTGTTTGTCTTATCAATTGTATATTTTTTGAGGTTAAATAGTTTTCGTGAGATCTTGAAAATCTTAACAGAAGATTAATATTTTTAAAAAATAGAGAAGAAATGTAGAAAAAGGTGTTGTCAGTGGTAAAGAATGTGTGCATTTATTTAAATAAGGAAGAAGTAAAAGAGATAAGTAGAGAAAAGTTAAAGGCAATTCTGAGTTAAATCGGTAAAAATGCAATTTAAAATAAAGATAATGCATATTGCAAGACAAGAAACACCAGCCTACTGGCATTGAGTTTACACAGTAACTTTTAAAATGCAGATGGCACTGACAAACATGCTGTCAACTAAGTGACACTACTTAATCTGGAAGATTCTCCATATTTGTCACAAAACTTAGCAGTGGCATTGTTTTATTGATTAAAAACTGGGTAAATAGTTCAAAAGAATTGATTTTTGCCACCATCTTAAGATGTATAAGATATTTGTTTACTTAATGGTAGAGGTCAAAATATTCCTTTTGTCCTGCCTAAATGAAAAGTTATATGCCATAATGGCTCTGAAATACATGTAAAACTTTGCACGCTCTTTATGAGTTAATAATATTGAGGTTTATAACATCAAACAGTTAAAATCACATAGGCTATACAACTATAAAAGTGTGTTTTTAGATGAACATACTTCACAACATTTTCATTTTCTAGTTAGTTACCTGACATTTTGGTAATATAAAATTCTTAGTATTCAAATATCTTAAACGTGAGATTGCTAAATATAATTGTGTGATATGTTTACTCCCTCCGGCTGATATTATTAACATAAGGTTTTTGAAAATATATTAATAATAAATCTGGATGGAGGGAGTATTAATTTTGCATATATTCAGCTCAAATTGCTATTAGATCTGCTTTAATTTATTTACTATTATTTTTCTTAACTTTCTTACAGAAGACACAGCTGGTGCACAAAAACCCAAGTCAATTCTCAAATCCCCATTTTTGACTGTTAAAGTCCTAAAAAAAGACTCGACATTGATTGAAAGCCATCAAGCAAGAGATGAGAAGAAACAAGATGCCCTTGTTGAGGGTAATGAAGCAGGAAGAGAAAAGAGAGATGATGCGTTGGAAATTGGTAGAACCAAGACTTCTGTACTTCAGTCTCTCTGCCAAAGTTATGGGAGTGATGAAGATAGTTCATAAGCAGGACTGCTACGACATTTCTAGACTTCTAAATTGCCGAGATATGATTTTTCCTTGTGAGGGATATGGGTTTTCCTCTGTATAAGTCATTGACATTGTTACAATATGTATAATTGCAATACAGACAAATTTTTAAATGTGAATCCAATCTCAATGAACGGTAATGGATGGAGCAAAGAAGCTGAGGACACGAGTGACTAGGCGCTTACTTGTCCGCACATGATTATTTGGAGTTTCATTCAGAGTATTACAGGTGAACTAGGCTGTTCAACTAGACTTGATCTCCATTTCAAAAAAAAAAAAAAAAACTAGACTTGATCTGTCCGAGTTGAGATGTATTAAAAGTTAATGCAATGTAAGTTTTTTTCCCCTGTATGACACCAAATTGAATTTTGTTGGTCTCATCACTCTCAGTATAGCTTAAACAAGCGGAAGACCTTCCTCTGTTTTTTAACTACACTCTTCCCACCTGAATGATATCGTTGAGTTCTTATGGAACTAAATCTTCTTGCTCTCTTTCAATAGAAACTATCTGTTCGATGATTGAGCTATTTCTCCTTGCATATCTTGCCATTTTCTCAGTTGTTTTTTTTTGTATAATTCATGTTTGTGCCATTTTGTCAGGTGTTGATTCTGACGGTTGATGGTGGCCTAAATCGTGATGGTTCATTCATCATTGTGGGAACCTTCCTGCTGCAGAGTGCATAGCATATTTCAAGGGGCAATCACCTTCAAGCCCTCTAAATATGGTCCTCCTTGTAGTTTGGTAACTTTGGTTATCCCGAATTCATGGTTTGCCTTTGGCTTTCATGGAAGTTTATTGAGTCCCCAAGGCGTCATACAAATGCGATGCCATTTGTACCTTTGCTTTGGGTCAGCTAGCAATACATACAGTGGTTTGAGATGCTTGTTCACGCGAGCAACAGTAATGCGCTGAGCACACATGCGCGATACTGACGCATGTGCTAAGCATTTTTTATCCGCCTAGCGCGCGGAAATTAGCCATTTAAACAATTGGCGGTGCACGCACGTGATCTAGCCGAGCTCACTAGTGATTGGTTGAAAAACTTTTTTGGCCAAGTGCATACGTCGTAAGATGGCTGATTTTCCAGGACGGAAATCTGCCAGGTGGATAAAAAATGCTTCCCAATCCTGATGATTGATGAGTGCTATAAATGGAAAATATCCTAGCGGACATATTCCAGGAGGACCCTAAAATCTTCTGGTCAACAAATGAATCAGAAAGTTTACGTTCGCGTACCAAAAAATAAAAATAAAAATTAAAAGAATATTCCAAGGGTTATTTCCGCAGAAGAAAAGGAGTGTATGTATACGCAGGGTTTTCTTCAGTCAGGTCTCTAGTATTTCAAGTAAAAGTTCGTTATTAGATTTAATCAATTTCCTTGGCATGTACAATGGCAACACCATCCCTTTTTCTTTGTTCAAACCACACATCATCACATGCAAGTGGTAACTTAGGCCGATAGAATGTACTTGTGTTAGTAATTGTGCTAAAACTCAGGCAACTTGATTCTTATAATACTGTTTTTTTATTCATAATATAATACAGTTTACTGTACCCAAGTAATAATAATAATAGTTTTAATAGTATAGTTAACTAAAGCGGGGTGACCTGGCCAAATGCAACATGAACATACAACTTCAACTTTTTTAAAAAGTAAGTTCAGACTGCGTAGGCTCAATTATTTGCCACAGCCAACGAAGATTTGAAGGCCCTTTAAAATGACAGGTCATCCTCTAAGCTCATGTTTTGTATGGACATTAAGGTATGAAATGAGACGTTATGATTGAATATTTTCTTTGATTTTATTAGTGTTTTTACTAATTTTATATGTAATTTGAAACAACATAATCAAGGTATGGATTAGACCCTTTTTTTTTGGAAACAACTGGTCACGGCAGTGACAACTCACACACACACACCTAAGCTTTTCTAGGATCCCTTAGGCATGTGGAGACATACCCTGATCTCTCACTTACACTAGAGCCTGAGACCACAACGTGGCTAATGATAAAATTATAATCACAGGGGTGGTATTAGAGAAGAAACCAAGCTGGTTGTTGCCAAAAAGAACAAAAAATCAGGACAGGTCTCAAGATTGTGGTTATATTTGGATTTCTTTGAGGTCAAGACACGATGGGCTTGATGGAAAATGACCTTTTTGTTGGACATTTGTTACATATAAATGGAGTATTTAGAGTAAAACACATGGTGTTTCATATTGCCATGATGCTTATAGGGACAACTATATTATAATTTGGGAATCTTCTTCAAAGATGCTAGAATGAATCTATTTAAAAGGAAAAAAGTGTACTAGAAAAAAAAATGAAATGTTACATATGCGCACATTTTTCATTTACTCCCCTTTTCTTAAATAAACTTTTCATTCAGTCCTGCATATATGCGCCCAGTGCACATTGACTTGTGTGTGGCGCTTCTCGACAGTGCAGTTTCGATTGCAGGTGTTAAATCAAGAAATAGGCAGGCACTAAATTTCTCGCCTGCCCCTAGTACACTGAGCCATCAAATCTTGATCCAACCGTTGCGATGCATGGGTTCGAAATCTTCAACCTGTCACATCAACTTTTGAAACATGTTTATATGCGCCTAAGCTCATGCACCTCACTATCCTGTTTTCTGGCCTATCGGATTTCATCCGCCGACGCGTGTTAATACAGGGGGCAGGCAGGTTTGAATCACCCGCTTCCTCTCGATCATCTCACCGTCAAATATCGATCAACGGCTTGCAGCACCTCGACGCATACCACGCTTTAGATCTCTGCGAGCATGTGTCTAGTGATCCAAATGTGAAAATGGCACGAACCACGTGCACTAGCTGGAGATTCTTCAATATATATATATATAATATATTACTCCTACAGTCCACTTCCTGCGCCACAGCCAAATTTCATTTCATTTCTTTCTCTTTCCTTTCTTGGCCGATCTTCCCGCCGAGAATCCCGGCGAATCCGCCATTGTTGCAGGCGGAGAGGTGCGCCAGAGGGGGAGAGCTACCCTTTTCCCTCTCTCCCTTACTTTCCTTTCTCTTTCTTTTCCTTGTTTCAGGCAATGGGGGACGAGCCTTCACTCACTCGCTGGTCCTTCCAGGTGATCTCCCCATCTTAACTTCTGAAATCGTTATGCTTGTTGATTGATGTGGTGGCATCTGCTTGCTGTTTGGTTGACCTGTTACTCATTTTGAGGAGACAAGTTAGAGATTTCCTTGTAGTGATGGCAAGGCAACAATGTGGAAAGACATGAAATTTGGATGAAACTGCTCATTTTTCTAGATGTATTTATTGTATTGATATATGCTAGTCTCTGCTTGCTGTTTGCTTCACCTTACTTGATTTATGTAGGGATGACAAGGAGAAAAATGTGGAAAGACATGAAATTTGGATGAAACTGCTCTTTTTTCTTCGATTGTTTAATGTATTGATGATATGTTAGTCTTTGCTTGCTGTTTGGTTCACCTGTTGGCTGTTCTGAGGGATCAATGTGGAAAGACATCTACTTTGGATGAAACTGTTCTTTTTTCTTAGTTTATTTATTGTACTGAGATATGCTAGTTTTTGCCTGCTGTTTGGTTCACCTGTTAGCTGTTTTGAGGAGTCAAGTTAGAAATTTACTTGATTTATGTAGTGATGGCACGGAAACAATGTGGAAAGACATGTGCTTTGGATGAATCTGCTGGTTTTTTAGATATATTTCTATTGTATTGATATATGCTAGTCTCTACTTATTGTTTGGGAATTTACTGATTTTTCTAGTAATGGTAAGGAGAAAAATGTGGAAAGATGATCGTTTAAAATTTAATTCCAAGTGCACAAGGCAATTGTACTACAGTGAGTATCAAATGGTTGTTGAACCTCAGGGATGGATGGATACTCTGCCAAATTCAAGAGGAAAGTTACAGTTTTTATTTAATCTAAGGAAAGTAGTGAACTTTATCTAAACTAAGCTGAGATTAATCAATATGAAAGATACCAAGGCTCCGAATCTACCACAATAAACTAGTATATCGTCTTTCTCTCTTTCTCTTGTGAATAAATTCTTAATTAGCTGGCATATTCCTCTCGGACATACACTTGTCAACTCAAATTATAGTGCTCTCCTATCAGACGTAACACATAAATCAATTAGGCACGTTGGAATTGTGATCTATCTCTGGAGTATAAACCAATGAATCCTTACTAATATATGCCACTTCAGATCACTCACGTTCCTCTCGGACACGCAAGTGTTCTTTCATATTGAAATCCAATTAATTCACTTGTCTCTCTCGAGTACAAAGAACAAACTTCAATGAATTAACTTTAATTGCATAATAAAGAGTCATACACCAACTATAGTAAACATAATATGAGAGAAAAAAGACTATACAACCAGTCTATTGGGCTTCATCTACGCCTTAGAAAGGAGTTTAGCCTTGCATTGGGAGAGAAACAATCGTCATGTTCTTCATCATCTTTTTCTTTTTCTCTCCTTTGCTCTAGCCTCCAAAATAGGTTCTCTAATGCTCTTCACATTCCTTTTAAGGCCTATTTATATAGTTAGGAAGAAAACATAAAAGGCCCCTTCCAAATCTGAGTCAAAATAGGTTAAAAATCACTTTTGCGCATGGCGATTGATCGCCAATACAGGACGATCGATCGTCTGCCGATCGATCGTCTGCCGATCGATCGCACTGTTCCTTCATTATACCATCAATCGATCGCTGGCCGATCGATCGCATGGGCTGCCGATCGATCGTTCTCTAAGTTTTCGCGCATCTCATATTTTCTTGCAAATGCGATCGATCGCTTGCTGCCGATTGATTTTTCTCTCGGTTTCACTTTTTAGCCCAATTTTCCAAGGATCATAATTTTTCGCTCCGAACTCCGAATTGCATGCGGTCGGTGGCATTGAAAAATTAACTTCTTGAACTTTAACATCAAGCTTGAATCAGTCCAATCAGAGATATGCACATAAAGTTAATGAAGATTCAACCATTGGAGTCACTTTTTACCACATTTCTGCTTCTTACTCTTGTTTTTCTACGAAAACCAAAAACTACATTAAAGTATCACTAAAGCTAATCAAACAATAATATAAATATAAGTTTAAGGGCTAATAAAATGCATATTTCAAGTATAGATCAAAAGACATGATGTACTTTGGATGAATCTGCTCGATTTTTAGATGTATTTATTGTAGTGATACATGCTAGTCTCTGCTTGATGTTTGGTTCACCTGTTAGAAATTTAGTGAACTTTCTAGTAATGGCAAGGAGAAAAATGTGAAAAGACATGTACTTTGGATGAATCAGCTGTTTTTTTAAGATTTATTTATTGTAGTCATATATGCTGGTCTCTGCTTGCTGTTTGCTGCACCTGTTACTCGTTTTGAGGAGTCAAGTGAGAACTGAACTTTATTTATATAGTGATGACAAGGAGTAAAATGTGGAAAGGCATGTATTATTGATGAAACTACTATTTTTTTAGATTATTTATTGTACTAATGATATGCTAGTCTTTGCTTGCTGTTTGGCTCACCTGTTAATTGTTTTGAGGAGTCAAGGCAGACATTTACTTGATTTTTATGGTGATTAATAGAAGAACAATGTGGAAAGCATTTACCTTTGGATGAAGCTACACTTTTTTCTAGATGTGTTTATTGTGCTGATGTATCTATTGATTTCTTTCTTGTTAAGGATTTTAAAATGTTTTATGATGCGAAGTTTGGAAGGAAAAAGGAGATCCAGGACGAAAATCGGGCAACTCATCTTGCTAATGGTGGATCTATTACAAATGGGCCTTCTTCAAATTTGGTAGTCAATGGGAATGGGAGTGTAAAAAATGCGTCTGATTTGGCCATTTTTGAGCAGTACCAACGTCAGGTAGAGATTTTTAAATGCACACTTAGCAGTAATGTGGATACTGGCATTCATAAGCTTGAATTTTCTTTAACTGCAGGATAGGATGAACCCCACCCAGCTTTCTGGTGTTAATTCAGAAAGGATCGAAGATAAACCGTAAGTGAATTGAATTTCTCTTGCATGTGTTTTTGTTCAAAAAAAAGCAGGAAAAAGTTGAGATCATGATTCACTGGATACATATGTATACGCACTTTCATCAGCCAATGCCCATAGTATTCCACAGGCTTTCCATTCATCATTACCATTATGTTCATGAATTTCATTCCGTATATTTTTAGGGATTCTTTTCGTCTTTATTTTGTTGACTCTTTAATAATGCGTATCTTTATTGCAATTTATGCCTGACTTTTCGCTACACATTTTTGCAGGCAGCGATCCCTCCTTCCTCCTTTTGAATCTGCAGAAACTCGCACCTTAGCCGAAAGCTTATGTAGGTAATATCACAAGTACCAAGTTCGTGGCTGCATGATTTGGTGATCTTTCACTTTGTCAATGGATGAAGTGAAAAGGAAGCTTAAGACTATCATAATTTGATGAACATATTGTAGCATAAGAAATTCACATAGTAATTAGGTTATGTGAAGACTACAACCTAAATTTATTAGCAGATCCAGACGACTTTCTTTTATCTTATCAGGGTTGTGTTGTGACCCGATAGGATCACAAGGTACCGGATCGTCAAAGAAGAAAGAACCAAAGTAAAGTAGAATAACTTGTTTAATTGCATAAGGAAGAAGAGGACGAAGGTCCCCCTTGTAAAGACATAAGGGTGGAGCGGCTCCTAGGGCGCGCCACTAATTGGGCCACTAACGGGCCAAGCTTACAATCATTATTTCACTAATTGATACAAAAGCAAATCTACTCTTAATCATGGAAAGCCCATCGTAATAACCGGCGTGTGTGTGCTTACGTCCTGGGCCTGACGTCACAACAATCCACCGCGCTCCGTTGTTCGCCTTGTCCTGAAGGCGACCACTCCGAAAAACGAGCCATAAATTGTCTTCCAACTCCCATGTAGCATCGTCAAATGGTTGACCACGCCACGCAACCAAAATCTCCGTAGTAATGTACCCAGCTCTTTGTACCCGGCGTTTGTCAATGATAGACACCGGAACAGGTGCGTCTGATTCTGGCGGAGCCTGCAGTGGAAGGGGTCCCCCAATAGTCACCAACAAATGGGTCACCAACAAACTTGCGGAGGCGTGAAACGTGGAAGACAGGATGGACCAGCGATTCCATAGGCAAGGCTAGACGATAAGCCACTACTCCAACACGCTCCACCATTGCGTAGGGTCCATGGTAACGGGGCACCAGCTTGGCCTGGTCTGTCCGAAACAAAGAAGTCTGGCACTGAGGAAGGACTCACACATAGACCAGATCGCCAACCTGGAACTCCCTGTCTGTGTGCCTTTTATCATATATATATTTGCTTCATGCGATTCTGCGCCGATGCCAAATTAGCCTTTAACTGCTGGAGTACCTCATCCCTCGATTGAAGCATATAATTCACCTCCGCAACTGAAAAACGCTGAGGTACATAAGAGAGAACTGACGGTGGGGGTCGGCCATAGACCACTTCAAAAGGGGTAAAGCCAGTCCTGGTATGGTAGGCCGTATTATACGACCATTCGGCCCATGGAAGCAGCTGTAACCATTTGCGAGGCTGATCCCCCACAAAACATCTCAAATACTGCTCCAAGCATCTGTTTACCACCTCCGTTTGGCCATCAGTCTGGGGATGATAGGCCGTGCTCATGTGAAGTGCTGTGCCCTGGAAAGCAAAGAACTCGCGCCAGAAATTGGAAAGAAATACCTTATCGCTATCGGACACAATAGTCCTAGGCATGCCATATAACTTAGCAATGTGTCTCATATAAACTTCCGCCACCGTCCTAGCAGTGAAGGGATGGCTCAGGGCACTGAAATGGGCATACTTCAACAACCGATCCACAACAATGAGAATGACTAATTTCCCTTACACAACCGATAGCGCTTCGACAAAGTCCATCAAAACATCCTCCCAAACCCGATCTGGAATAGGAAGAGGCTGAAGCAGGCCCTGGGGAGAAGTGGTTGCCGCCTTGGCTCGCTGACAAGTGTCACAAGCGGCCACATAATTCTGGATGGCGCGTCGTATGCCTGGCCAAAGGAAACTTTGGCTCACCCTCTTGTATGTCCGGAATGCACCCTCATGACATGCCATCACTGTATCATGGAAATGGGAAATGATGCGTCGGCGCAAATCTCTCGTGTCTGGTCCCCATAGCCTTCCCTTCCACAATAAGATGTCATCGTGCCACGTATAGGAAGGCACATCCGCAGGCTGCTCGTGAATGCGTGCGATCAAGCGCTGGGTGTATGGGTCATCTCTATATGCCTGCCGGAGGTCTGAGAGGAATGGACAACTTGGTATGGATAGGGCCATACAGGTTCTTTTTGTAGACAATTTCATAGTCATACCCAAGTAATTTGCTCACCCAGCATTGTTGCGTTGGTGTTGATACCCTCTGTTCTAAAAAATATTTAAGAGGTTGATGGTTCGTGCGGATGGTGAACCGCCGCCCCAGCAAATATGGCCGCCATTTCGTCAGAGCATGAACAACAGCCAGCATTTCTTTTTCATATGCCGACAGAGTCAATGAACGGCCTGAGAGTGCTTTGCTGAAGAAGGCCACAGGTTGGTCATTTTGCAAAAGGACCGCCCCAGGTCCGTGTCCGAGGCATTCGTTTCCACCACAAACGGAAGATTGAAATCCGGCAAGAGTAATACAGGCGCTGTGACCATGGCCTGTTTCAAGCTATCAAATACAACTTGGGCCTCGTTCGTCCAGGTGAAGGCCCCCTTTTTGAGCAAGGCTGTAAGTGGGCTGGCAATGACACCATATTGTCTGATGAACCAACGATAATAGCCTATCAAGCCCAGAAATCCACGAAGGCCTTTAACACATGTGGGCGTAGGCCAAGAAGTCATTGCCGAAACCTTGGTTGGATTGGTGGCCACTCCATTGTGAGCGATAAGATGGCTCAAGTACTCCACCTGTTAGCTTCCAAAAGAGCATTTTGAATGTTTAAGAAATAATGAGTTTTTTCGAAGAACTGAGAAAACCAACCTAAGATGGTCCAGGTGGGACTCCCACGACGTGTTGTATATGAGAATATCATCGAAAAAACTAGAACGAACTGCCGGAGAAAGGGACAGAAAAGATCGTTCATCAAACTTTGAAATGTCGCCGGCGCATTTGTCAGGCCAAAAGGCATAACTAGAAACTCGAAGTGACCGTCGTGAATGCGAAAGGCTGTCTTGTGCACATCCGAAGGCTGCATCCGAATCTGATGGTACCCAGACCGTAAGTCGAGTTTACTAAAAAACATAGCACCAGCCAACTCGTCCAATAATTCTTTAATGATCGGGATAGGATTTTTGTCTTTCACCGTAATAGCATTCAAAGCACAATAGTCTACGCAGAACCTCCACGACCCTCCTTGCGCACTAACAGAACAGGTGAAGAAAAAGAACTGGTACTAGGTTGGATGATACCTGATTTCAGCATGTCCTGTACCAATGATTCAATCTTTGTCTTTTGAACGTGTGGATAGTGGTATGGCCGTACATTAGCCGGAGCAGCACCCGGAAGAATGGGGATAGAGTGGTCATGGTCTCTAGCCGGCGGGAGCCCAGTTGGCTTGGAGAAGAGGTCCTGATGGTCATCCAACAGGAGGCGCATGTCCTCTGGAATATCTGCCTGTGCAACATCCACACTGGCCCATTGCTGCAACATCAACCCTTGGGCCGCAAATCGAAAAAAAGACCCCACTGCCTGGGCTGTGTGTAACGCACCAGGTTGTGCCCCTTGCAGGAGCACACGCTGTCCCTGGACTTCGAAATCCATAATCAAGTTCTTAAAGTTCCATACCACATCCCCTAAATCCTGGAGCCATTGGAACCCTAAGACCACAACCGCGCCCTTGGTTGGTAGTAGGAAAAGATCGGTAACAAAGGTGTGACCCTGGATAGTAAGGGCGGCCTGGGCACATACCCCTGAGCTCCGGAGATGTTTGCCATAGCCAATGAGGATGTCAAAGGGCTTAGCATCAGTCACATAGCAGCCCAGTCACTGTGCCACCTTGTCGTTAATGAAGTTGTGGGTAGACTCACTGTCAATCAGCACGGCTACGTCTTGGCGCTTGAGAAGCCCTTGTACTCGCATAGTGCGTGGAGTGAAGGTGCCCGAATAGGTGTGCACCAAGATCTCGGGTTGCACGTCATCATACTCCTGGGTCACCTTCTCAACAGGGTACGCCACTTCCTCTTCAACCTCCTCCACCAATGGAACAACGATGGCCCTGGACAAACTTCTCGTCACACTTGAAACACAAACCCTTGGCTCTTCGCTCCTCCACCTGGGCTAGGGTCAAGCGACGGACAGGATGAGCAACAGCTCCTGCAGGAATGGGCCGGCCGGCAGAGGGGCCAGGTGTTGGCGATGAGCCCAGCGTTGAGCTGCTAGGGGCCCTCGGTACCATACCCCCACGCCCTCCTCGTCGCTGTCGGGCTAGCTTTTCCTCCTCGATGCGAGTGTGGCACACCACATCCCTCATCGTGCTCATCTTGTCTGATATCTCTGGCTTAAACCCTCTTTTGAATGTACCCATTAGTGCTACCACTGGCCAATCGGGCAGATGATTGGCAATTTTCATGAACTCGGTATAGTAAGCTCACACCGTTGTGGTCTGGCGCAGGCTGGATAACATCTCGTTAAAGTCCTGGAATTCATTGGGGCCAAATTGAACACAGAGTTCATCAGCAAATGACGCCCATGTCGGAAAGCGAACCTCTTTCTCGTAGTAGCGGAACCACACTGAGGTCGCCTTCCAAGTGGAACACTGCGATGCGCAGCCGTTCAGCCTCCGAATGGGTCCCTTGATAGTCGAAGAATTTCTCCGCTTTGTAGATCCATTCCGTGGGATCGTCTTCCCCATTGTACCGTGGAAATTGAAGGTGAGCCAGTCTGGGCTCTGCCCCACCATGCAGGCCCCCTTGATGACCCGGCGACTCCTCCCAGTCACCATCGATCTCTTGTTGTATATTCCGAAGAGGCGTTGTCATAGAGGCATTTGTTCGAACACCTTGCATGCCTCGTGCCCCTCCACCCAAACGGCCTCCATCCGCGGTCTTATTGAGAGATCCAAATTGCACCCCTTGCATGTGGGAATGAAGCGGAGGAACCTAGGCTCCGGACCCCCCCCCCCCCCCCCCCCCCCCTGTCGGGTTGGCCGCGGCTTGTGCCTGCGTGGTCTGCAATTGAAGCAGCTTCGCAAGCATGGATCTGATCTTGGCCATGTCGTTCCCTTCGGTCGCCGTCGCCTTCGGACTGTTGGTCATGTTGGTCGCCTCCGGCTGCGCCTCCACAATCGGCTGCTTGCAGGGCGGCATCTCCGTCACAGATCGGAACTGCTCTGATACCAATGTTGTGACCCGATAGGATCACAAGGTACCGGATCGTCAAAGAAGAAAGAACAAAAGTAAACTAGAATAACTTGTTTGATTGCATAAGGAAGAAGAGGACGAAGGTCCCCATTATGAAGACATAAGGGTGGCGCGGCTCCTATGGCGCACCACTAATTGGGCCACTAATGGGCCAGGCTTACAATCATTATTTTACTAATTGATACGAAAGCAAATCTACTCTTAATCATGGAAAGCCCATCGTAATAACCGGCGTGCTGGCGTGTGTGTGTTGATGTCCTGGGCCTGACGTCACAACAGGTTGCAGGCTTGTTTTTTTGTTCGAGAGTAGCATTAAGTTGGGCCATTCAAAGCAATGTCGAATTTATAACTGTATTATTTGGTCTTGAGAAGTTTGGAATATGATTTTGAAAGAAGGAAATGTACAAAGAATGTTGCACATTGGAGGATAAACTTGAATAACATTTAGACATTTAGATTTTTTTCCTCACGTTTTCTTATTTCTACTATAGAGTACTTTGTTGCGATGTTTCTGGGTTATTGGCCTCAACTTGTCTGAGTAGCTAAAGATTCTATGAAGTTAGCGATTGCGAGCTTATAATTGCTGTCTAAATTTGCCATTTATTCTGAAACGAAACTGGTCACCACCATTCCTTGCTTCATCTGGTTGGCACTACTTGTTGAATATTATTTTGTTATTTGATGCAAGATTCATATTAATTTGGTTATAGCAGATGGTGAACTGGCCTTTTAATCTCTATTGACAATTGAATCCTGAAGCCTAAAACCAAGCATCCACTTCTATATTTTGGAACTTTTAACTGAAAGCCATCACAACTATGTTCCTATTCTTCAATATTTTAGATTGCAAAATCTGCATTTTGACACCATTTCGGATTGCTCATTCATGGTATTTTTATACTGGAGCTGACTACATTGATCATTTTGTTATATTCTTACTGTCAAACTATTGGGCTCTTTATAGGGATATCATACGGGGGAATCCAGATGTGAAGTGGGAAAGCATTAAAGGTTTGGAAAATGCAAAACGACTTCTTAAAGAAGCAGTAGTCATGCCAATAAAGTACCCCAAGTAGGTGACTAGTCTTGATGGCATAGTTTTATGTTTTCAGATTGCTACTTGTTCATTGTTTCTGTACGTGTCTTCTGTTGCATAGTTATATCTGAGGCACATAAATTGCAGCAGCAGAAGTTTATGCTCCTGGGTTTAGATGTGAAGGCAATGAATATCTGTTTTTACCTCGGATGTCAATCTTTCTTGACACTTGGGAACCCCACTTCTACTCCCTTGTCTTCACACAAATCAATGTATCCATTTAACTTATGTGAATTATACATGAATTCCTATAAAGTCCAGATTTGTGTGTCCTTGCCTATATTTGCATCATAAAATTTACTTTCTAGAGAGAGTGTATGTTAATCTGGATCTTGCCTGCGAAGCCCATTCTGGAACACCATGCATGTATATTTGTGTTTATAACTGATTTAATTTAACTTTTTGGTCTATTTGAAGAGGTTTCTTGATCAAAATTGATATTTTCCATCTCAAACGTTATAGCTCTATCGATCAGAATTTAGCTTGGTCTCCTATATTCCTATTAGTCTCGGATTGAATCGAAATTAAAAGAAATCATGTTAGACTAAATCCTCGATGGATGTGTTTGAATGGGTATCATGTCTGTATCTATTCCATGAGGTTGACCATTCACTTTTTGTTACCTTGTTATCAGGTACTTTACTGGTCTATTATCACCATGGAAAGGAATTTTACTGTTTGGCCCACCTGGAACAGGAAAGGTTTGTAACAAATGCTTCACTGTAAAATACATTGTTTATCTTTTGCTGTTAGGCGATCATTGTTTATCTTTTACTGTAGGATATTAACCAATCTTTTGATATTTTTTATTTTGTTTATACGCTCTATTTCCTGGCACATGATTTTAGACATATTCCGACCTATGTCAAACACGGAGCTACAGACTAAGTCAAACACAGAGCTAGAGACTTATCAAACACTAAAAATCTATCTATAGCTCTGATTAGGCGGCTCACATGATGTACATGAACCTATTTATTAGCTTTGTTTTAATATATCTGAATTCTGTATGGCTGGTAATTGTACTGCTGTGATAATCTTTGAGGAGCATATATTGCCCGTCTTTAGCCCTAGTTATATTTTTCTTGTCTAACAGGTTGCAATTGCAAAAACAAACCCCATTCTACTATGGGTCGAAATTTTGGTTTCATATTTATTTTAGTGGTGCAACGTGCTAATATTTTGTTCTTCAATAAAACAAATTCCATTCAACTGCTGCAGCTGGTGACTGAACTTCCGTTTGATAAAAAATGCCATTTTTAGTAGTGTATATTGGAATAGGGACTCATACGTTGTTTTCCAAGGGAAACTATTATTTTCGACTTGATATTGCAGAGAATATTGTTTAACAGATTACATAAATATTTTTCACACATTTTTATACCTGGAATTTTAGAATTACTAGATATTGTTTTAGTGTACATGTACAAAGTGGAAGAACTAATGTTCGAACTTTTATACTTCAGACTATGCTTGCAAAAGCAGTTGCAACTGAATGCAAGACTACCTTCTTCAATATATCGGCATCATCAGTTGTCAGCAAGTGGCGTGGTATGTTTGGATTCCCTTAATTTTTTATGTCAATAAGAAACTGTTCTGTTTGGTATGACACTGCATGTAATAAGTTTAGTTATATGATTCCTATCATGCTGGTTCCTAGCCTGAATTAGGACGAATTAGTTTTAGGAAAGGCATCCAGAATGAGAACAGATAGTCATCACTTCACCTTGACAATTAAGATATTTGGGAAGGGAGTAAAATAATTTCTTAACAACGTAACTACCCCCCTGCATGCAAGCACAATCAAGTGATATAAACGCAGACACCGGGTCCACACAATAGGCAACATATGCTTCCACAGGGGTTAAATACAGCCAAAACTGTTACCATGTTACTTATTTATTTCACCTAAGAGCTGATACTATAAATGAGGGAATATATTCATATAGTGATATCATTGTGTTATACATAGATAGGGTGGCATATTTTTTAGCTATGTGGTCAGTTGAATGGTAGTTTAGATTGCATGTTGCAGGTATGGTGGCATATATAATAGGGATGAAGACAGAACACCGGACAAGGGAGATGTGCACAACAGACTTAACCAGGGTTGGGAATAACACATGAATTTGCAAGATAAACTCTTTATGATGTAAAAATGGTTCACCATAAAGCACTTGGGGGTGAAAACCGTGTGTAGTTACCATGTATCATTTGAAATAAATAGGTTCACGATCGTAAGGGGGGTTCAACCTGTTGTATTACTTTTGATATCCCACCCTCTTTCTTGTCGAAGTTTATTGCATGTTGCTAATTCATTTAATTGTATATATGTTTTGCTTGTTGATTGCAGGCGATTCAGAGAAGTTAATTAAAGTGTTATTTGAGCTTGCAAGGCACCATGCACCTTCAACAATATTCCTTGATGAGATTGATGCAATAATTAGTCAACGTGGTGAAGGACGTAGTGAGCATGAAGCGAGTAGACGATTAAAGACTGAGCTACTTATACAGGTATGGCATTTGTGTGATTGGAACTCTATAAATTATAAAATCTGTGTTGTAAAATCTGCAATCACTACAACGTGTGTCTAGCTTTATCTGACAAGAGCAGAAAAAAATATTAAAGGTCAACGCATGCCACTTAAAATGCGAACTTTAATGGTCATTGAATGTAGATAATAGTACTTCGTGCACTTTTTCTTGTAATTCTATAGACAAAAAATGGACTAGTCTATGGGTAGCAGATTTGTGTTATGAAAAGTTCATGTCCATCCTCTTGGAGAAGCTTTGACCCAAGGTTTTCAAAACCGGACCGGCCTTCGACCTGGAAATCTGGGCGGTCCGGTTCAACCAGTTTGAACCGATTTGACCCGGTTTGATACACAATTTTTTTTTAAAAAAAACCCTCCCCTACATAAAAAATAAAACTAAACTATCTTTAGTGTGAATTTTTTATTTTGGTTAAAATGTTGAAGAGTTAATCCTAAGGGAGAGTTCGAATCCCCACTTAAAATTCAAGTTTAAAAAAAAAAAAAAAGGTCTAGCAGTGAACCGGATCCGGTCCGGTTAGGCGGTTCACCGGCTGAACCAGCCGGTTTCTAATGAACCTGGCAAATGGACCATACCGAACCGGATTGCCTGGACCGCTTTTTTAACTGGTTCCGAGTGTCTGCAGTTGAACCGGCCGGTCCAGTCTGGTTTTATGCTTTGACATGACTCCAAGGATCATAGTTGTCCTTGCTAAAGAAATGAGAAAAATAGAATAAAAATAGCCTACTTTCTTAAAATTGATCCTGTTCAGATTGCAGATGGATGGCTTGACACGAACAGATGATCTAGTTTTTGTGCTAGCAGCGACAAATCTTCCCTGGGAACTTGATGCGGCCATGCTCCGACGTCTTGAAAAAAGGGTCCTTTTCTACCCATTATGTAACTTCAGCTTATACTTCACAGAATAAAATATCTATTAATCAATCTCCACCCAGATTAGACATATCCCAAATAGATAAGGATAGCATGTGCCACTTATTTTGAGAATTGTAATAGTTTTCCCTTTTCTTTTAATTATCCAGATTCTTGTGCCTCTTCCGGAACCAGAAGCCAGAAGGGCTATGTTTGAGGAATTGCTTCCCTCAAAGAATGAGCTTCCTTATGACTTGTTACTGGAGAAGACAGAGGGTTATTCTGGCTCTGATATCCGGTTAGTTTGCAAGGAAGCAGCCATGCAACCATTAAGACGGTTAATGTCACTCTTGGAGGAAAAGCAAGAAGTAATCCCTGAGGAAGGTATGTGAACAACTTAACTGTCATTTGTTAACTTCAATAACTTGAAAATAAGTTCATATTTAATGGCTATAGTATCTAAAATTTCCTTGAAGGCTTAAACTCATAATTTTCATACACTAATACTCCCTCTTTCTGGAATTATAATTAACATAAGGTTTTCCAAATGAACTAATGATACTGTCTTCCACAAATGTATGATTATTCAGTGAAAATTAGTCCATTTCGGAAAACCTTATGTTAATTATAATTCCGGACGGAGGGAGTACAAGGCAAATATGATTTTGTCTCGTAAAGTTCTAATGAGATCACTCTTACATGATTTCAGTTAACCTAATGGTACTGTCTTCCACAAATGTATGATTATTCAGTGAAGGCTGCGCAAGTGCTGCTATTTATAGGCCTTTAAATGAATTGCATGTTTTACTTCTGTCATAGGCTATGCACTCTCTTGTATATTTGCTAGAATATCATTCCGGATTACATGGCTTGCAGAGTTGCCCCCTGTCGGTCCAATTTTACCAGACGACATAGAGACAGCTCTGAGGAACACAAGGCCGTCAGCTCATCTGCATGCTCATCGATATGAGAAATTCAATTCAGACTATGGCAGCCAAATTCTTCACTGAAACTGAGAAATCATATCTCGATGTTTGCCTATTGCATTAAGTTGTCGGCTTCAGGTTGCCTGAATAATTATGTCTTCTTTCTAGTGAAGTTCAGATATATGCCCCGTAAGTGGTGCAGCTCAGAGGACAGGTTCCGGTTATGTCAGCTAGTCTATTTTCTGGCTGTTTATTGTATCAGTTTTGCTTGTGGCATAGATTCTTCATGTCACTTCAACTTGATGTTTCGTGTCTACTTGTATGAAGTCTTCTATCTGATGTTTGAGATTTTTTTTCGTTTTGCCATTCAAACAAACATCGTTGTCATATTGGGTGAAATAATTATAGCTTTTGTTTTGAAAGATTAACCTGTGTAATACAAATTTTTGTATTTGATGTCAGTGGTTTGAATCCAACAAAAATATATGTTGATTGGGGTGCAGATTAATATGACAATGTTGATTTGTGTTGTGACGTTGCACATTTTGCACTGGCTTTTCATTCTGAAGGTTCTCCTTTTAAGAAATGGCATCCTTCAAAAGCAAATTAAATCCACTTCAAGCTCCATTATTATAATCATAATCATAATTAAGTAACGCATTTTTCCAATTATTTAGGGTCGGCGACACGGATCTTACTCCCCCATTCAAGCCTGTTTTGGGCGACTTCTTTTGTAAGAGATAGTAAAGTCAAATCCTTTCTTATTAATTCCATCCAAGTTCTCATAGGTCTCTCTCCCTCTTTTAGCATCGTTTACATGTATCCCTTCTAATTTTCTCACATGGGCACCTAAAGGTCTTCTTTATTTACATGTATCCCTTTTAATTTTCTCACATGGGCATCTAAAGGTCTGGTTTTCTTTGTATATGCACGTACCAGCGCAACCTACATTTCTTCAGTTTCTCCCTAAATGAGCTACTCCTTGGTTTTCACGAATATATTCATGTCTAATCCTATCTCTTCTAGTTATCCCACTCATTCACTTTAATATTCTCATTTCAACTACATTCAACTTATCTATACGACTCCTCTTTAAGGGTCAGCACTCCGCTCCATTGCAGGCCTAATGGCCTAAGCTCCATTATTGCAATGCTAATTTAAAAGTTTGGGGTAATTATCAGGCTATAAGGACATGTAAATGAAGTTATTACCACGGATGGAAACAAAGAAAATAAGATGGAAGCAAAGTAAAAAGGAAGTAAATGCTATTACTAATTATTACATGAAAAAAATTTAAGATGTCGTTTTTTTTGGTGAATAAAAAAGATACGGTTTTGTTCAAATATTGCTGCCATTTGATTGGCTTAAATAAATTAAAATTCACGGGAAATAATATAGGAAATTAGCCATCACGGTGAAAGACTAAGACAACTCTTAACAAAGATGAGAGGCATAGCTACATACGAATTAAGTTCCACAAGATAATCATTCCTTCCCTAAGGATGGATAGCAAATAACCTGATCAAACACAGCTGAATTAAATCACTACAATAGTTCTAAGGGTGCATATTTTCCCACCCCTCTAATGTATCTCCCCACCCCACAATACTGAGTCAGATATTGCATTATTTTCTCTTCTCAGCCTACCCCATTATATCACTTTTTACATCCCATTAGTAAAGTGTCAATGATAAACATTAATCCTTCTGATGACTGACCATCCGCGACCAAGAGCTATCTTGGCAACTATTGACAACCTCCTGCGACCACCGGCACCCATTGGAGACTGCCGACAACCATATCCGCCTCTTCACTTCTCTATTTTTAATGTTAAAACCATGTATTATCAAGCCCAAATTTATACCAGTGCAAGAGAAATGCGCGAGCAAAAACAAGAAGGGAGTTTGAGGCATAAAGGCTTCTTAAGAAATTACAGTGTTAGAAGTGGCGGGGAGAATAAATTTATCACCCCAGTGGGGTGGGGAGATACCTTAGCGGGGTTTAAAAATATGCACCCTAGTTTTAATCAATCGGTAATTATTGTAATGCTAATTGTATATAGCATACAGATAGCATTGTAATATACAGTCTATTACATTATAATTACTAGTCGAATTGCATATGCATTTGCATGTGTTAAACTTAGATGTACACCTATGAATTTTCACGGCCATTTTTTAGAGAGATAACTCAACCATAGCCAAATGCATCATAAATCGTAGATTTAAAATTTAGGATAGATTCTGATGAATTTCTACCATAGAATGTGAACTATGACATTTTTATTTCAAGGAATTGCACATCCAGTTTGGTAGAAGAAGTTATAACGGTAGCTTCGACAAGATCTAAATTATTATCACTGTTTTAAACGCCTCATCAATTGACCAGAAAAATATACCAAGGCATGTGAGGCATATAAATGTGGCAATTGCAATTCAAACAAAATGAATGCAAACTTCGCACTAATGCATTATTTCATTAGAAAATGCAACCAAAAAAGCATTCTCGAGGTCAAGCATCATAATACGCAGCATCCATGCTTTTCTGGTGCATGTACAATTGTCGAATCTTAACATTGTCAACATTTTTTCCATATGCAATATGGCCTTTTACTTCATTGGCCCAAATTTCTCCTCATTCGACCTGGCAATACTCATTACTAAGGGGCCGTTTGGGGCGTGATTATAAGCAAATATCCACAATAGATTTTCCAGATCCATTGAAAATCCATTATAGCATCCATATTTTTTTCCTATCGAGGAAAAAAACATGGATGCTACAGTATAGTAAAACATTTTAATCACGCCCCAAACGGCCCCTAAATGCTATCAATTAGTCTAGACCTCCCCCAACTAGGAAACCTACTTATTCGTGGTTGCCCCAGTTTGATGAATGTGTCCATGACATTTCCAAACTTGACCAGTTTAAGTTAAGGGTGCTCACGAGCCGAGTCAGCTCGCGAGTTTTTCCGGCTCGACTCGGCTCGACTCGAATTTTAGCTCGACTCGAGCTCGACTTTACTCGAGCTCGAGCTCGAGCCACTCCGTAACTCGATTCGGTTCGACTCGAGAAAGCTCGACTCGATCGACTCGAGAATGAGCTCGAGCTCGAGCTCGACTCGAGACTCAGCTCGAAAAAAAAAATCAAAACTTTTCCATACCTCGCCGTCGATCTCGCCTCGCCTCGCCGTCAGCTCGAGCTTCGAGCCCATGGCCGCCGTCGCCGTCGCCGTCGCCTCGCCTCGCCGTGAGCTCGAGCCCCGGCGATCGTGAGCCCGTCGCCTCGCCTCGCCGTCGCCTGGCCGCCCGTCGCCTCGAGCCCGTCGCCTCGCCTCGCCTCGCCGTCGCCTGGCCGTGAGCCCAGAGCCCATCGAGCCCGTCGCCCTGGAGCCCGTCGCCCCGAGCCCGTCGCCTCGAGCCCGTCGCCCCGGAGCCTGTCGCCCCGAGCCCGTCGCCTCGAGCCCGTCGCCCCGAGCCCGTCGCCTCGCCGTGAGCCTAGAGCCCATCGAGCCCCGCCGTCGCCCGTCGAGCCCCGTCGCCTGTCGCCAGTACCCAGAGGCCAGAGTCCAGAAGCTTCTGGCCTTTGGTAAAACACCCAAGCCGAAAAGCTCGGGTTTTGTTTTTTTTTTTTTTGTTTTTTTTATTGGATCAAGTCACCCGTTGTATCAACTTCATCCGCCAGATCTAATCTGAACGACTCTTCATTTAAAATAAAAACCCATAGTCTTCTCGGATGTAAATCAGCGACTTAAATCTATTTGGCGCGTAATCTCAATATTTTAAATAAATTAGGCTCTTTAAAACCTGTCTGCGTATTCAAATGAGTTATTAGATTTCCCGTTGTGTATTTTTGTATTTTTTTTTGAGGCCCGGTAGCCTCCGGGCGCCCGGAGAGGACCTTTTCTCCGGGCGCCCTCATCTCAACCGTCAGATTCATCCGACGGTTGAGATCATACTCTCTCCCCCTCTCTCCCTCCCTCTTCCTCTGGTTCGACGGGGCGCCCGCCACCCCAGCGACGCCTCGCCGTCCCGGTGACCCCCTCCCACTCCCCCCTTTGGCCTCGCCCCGCCGTCCCGGCGACCCCCTTCTTCTCGCCGGGGTTACGAGCAGAAGATCATCCATTGCGACATCAAACCAGAGAACATTTTACTGCACGATTCGCAAGTAAAGACTTCCGATTTCGGACTGTCGAAGTTGATGACGGCTCGACTCGGGGTTTGATAATATGAGGCAACATTAGTGAAGTTAATCAACGGGGTGTTTGTGTGATTAATAGAACACGTTTCCCTTGAGCGGAGATTGCCCAATTACAGGGCCCCATGCCCATGTGAGCTGAGGTCATTTAATCTGGTATTAAAAATTGTTCACGTTAGACGAACTCATGTTGCAAATGTGGAGATCCTCGAGAACTGGTTTGACCCGAGGTTTGATATTAAGAGAAAATATTAGTAAAGTTGATCAATGAGGTGTTTGTGTGATGAATAGAACATGTTTCCTTTGAGCGGAGGTTACCCAATTGCTGGGCCCCATGCCCACGTGGGTTGAGGTCATTTAATATGGTATTGAAAATCGGTCACGTTAGATGAGCTCATGTTGTAAATGTGGAGGTCCCCGATAACTGATTTGACCCGGGGTTTGATATTAAAAGACGACATTAGTGAAGTTGATCAATGAGGTGTTTGTGTGATGAATAGAACACGCTTCCTGATTTACTCGATGCGTATGATGGGTGAGCCTTATATGCACCCAAGGGGATTGGCGGCGGGATATAGTACTCTAAGAGATCAATTTCTTTGCCCCTTCTAGTCGGGTCTTATTGGATACCCGTCGTTATAAAAAAAATATATCAAAAAAGCCCACTTCGAATATGTAGTGACCGTAAATTTTTCTATATTATTAAGGTAATTTTTCCTTGCTAAATGGGAGTAAATTTGAATTCTGGAAATTTCTTTAAAAATAAAAAATTTGAAGTTTTCCGTCAGACCGATCGATCGCCTTCGAACGGCATCGATCGGGAAACGATCGACCGGCTTCGTAAGGCATCGATCGCAAGACGATCAATCGCGTTATACGGACCGATCGATCGCCAGTGGTTTTGCGATTCCCGAGGCAATTCCGTTGGGAAACGCTTTGGGCTGATTTTGGGGGATTTCTTTGGGGCATATCTTGCCTGATTTACCTGTTTAAGGGGTTCTAAACACAGTAGTTTGGGTTGTAGTCAAAACCCTAATTGATATCTTTTTGGGAATCTTTTTAATGGGAGATTTAAATTGCCTAAAATTATAGTAAATATGGGCTGAACGTGGGACACTCTTTTGGGAGGTTGAATGGGCCTCTCTTGTGCTTATAGTTGGCCCAAGAAGAGTCCTTAAAAGTTTTGCTTCTACTTAGTAAGTTACCTAAGTAAATTGGTAACTACTTAAGAGGAGATAAGATCCTATCTTAATTGCAATCAAATCAGAATATTTTGTGGTTAGTGGAGATCTCAATCTGGAGATTTGGATGGGCTGGGTTTGATCTTGGCCGTTGGATAAAGTGGAGACGGACGGTGGAGATTTGGGAGAAAAATCTATATAAACCCTAGGAAAAAGGGGCGCCCATCCCTTTGGGAACCGGCAGCCCTCTTTTCCTTTTGTGATTTCTTCTTCCCCATTTGGTTCTCCCCCTTCTCTCCTAACCCTCAGTAAGCCTCTTCAAGTAGAGTGTGCTTTGGTGGTGGTTCGGTTCGTGTGGAGATCGCAAAGAAGCGGGTTTCGTTTCAAACCGGTTCACGTGCAGATTAGTACCGGTTCTTTTGTAAGATGCTCTTTTTCTCACAGCATATTTGCATGAAAGTTTTGATCTTTATGTTGAGTACCACGTGCTGATGATGTGTGACAAGTTTGACTTATTTTCGTTCGGGATTAATTGTCCTAATTGCTGATATCTATTCAATTGTTGCATACCGATCTAATTGTTGTTGTGATTCTCTTATACACTATTCGATCAAGACATCCCTGAGGTATACAATTCTTTTGCTACACTTTTGATCACATGTTTGCTGTCTATATCTACTGATAGTACCATGTTTCGAGTGGTTTAAGGTTCTGGTCATGAAAAGTTGTCATCTTTCTTGAAATACATCAACCGATGTCATGTTCTTGCATGCTTTGACCTAATCAATCTAACTTGTGTCTAATCCATGTGTTTCTCATCCAAAAGCAGCAATATTTCAGATTTGAATCCTATGGTATGTGGCGTCCTTTTGTGTCAAAAGTTGTACTTTGTGTTGTGGTTCTATGTCCGAATCAAGTTGTCCACTTTAGGTAGTATATGCCTTAATTGATATGATATATGAGTAATATGATTATCTAGAAGAGACTAAAGGATGTATTGATAAGAGAAAGTGTAAATCCTTGATGGAGCATTGCTCGTGGACCTTAAGACCTCTCTAATGGATCTGACCAGGAGCCGAGGTGTCCTGGAATAGTTGTCCAATTTGCGGGTTAATGAGCCATTAAGACTAATTGGTAAAACAGTTTTAAAAGAGACTTGTAGGCTGATTAATATACATTTAATGGTCTGACCAGAAGCTAATAAAGGCCTATTATGATGTGGTCTTGAGTCTAAAAGACTTGGGTTAAGGTTAGAATTAGTGAAAACAAGTGAAAATTAAGTTAGAACTTAATGTAGTGCTCTCGGCCAGGATGTAACCTGCACCAACAGACTTCATTCTAAAATCCATAACTAATTGTCCAAAATCCGGAAAATTATTCCGTAAATTGGGTAATGACCTGCAGACATAGGGCTGTCTGGCATAAAAATTTTAGAGACTTTTAAGTTCTGTGTAAGTCGGGATAAATCCGGGAATGGGGCTGTTGTGTCTATAACATTGACCTTTCTCAGTTATAAATAAAACGCAACACTAAGACCATGTATCTATATATATATATATATATATGATACCATACAAGTAGGGTACTATAATATAAGAATTCTAGAGGGTACTTATGATAGTATCATGAATGCAGTATCGTCTTTATGCCAATCATTGTGTTCGTCAATGTTCTCCTCGCGGTGCCTAACATCGCGTATCTTCTATCATTGAAACCCTAATGACAAGTTAGAGTTATCCTTTTCTATTCTACCAGCAGTAAGCTTTTGAGTCACCTTAAGAGTCGTGAGGACCAGGGATGGCCTTGATTGAATCAGTGTATGGTGATGACATTGGAAGAGTCTATACCGAAGAGTCAGTTTCAAGTCAACCCGTGCTTAGGCACCTACCCGCTGATGGTTAATCTCTTGAGAGACAGTTACCCTTAAAGACTGAGAATTCCATTGTACTCCTCTGAGAGTCTTATTGTTGAAGATTATGAATTCATGAGAATACCATGTTGTGTAGACAGATCTAGTTCCATGTAAACTGCTTCTCCGCCAAGAGTCTTGTTGATACTCTTAGGTTGGATCATAGTATGCTCACGAGCCATAGCTAGACCCAGAGTGGTCTCCGATGATTATGAACCTCCGTAGTTCAGCCGATGACGGCAACGCGTGCGCTTTAGATTGTTAGACATTACGGAAGGTCTACAATCTCCACCCATTGTGCCCGTAAGCACCTATGGGGCCAGCATCCCTAGACGCTTGGCCGGGTTCCTACGTAGAACCTCTAGGATGTTCTGGTATTGAAGTCCATAGAGGAAGTGGACGGATCAGATAGCAGAAATTGACACTTTCGACACATTGGTTGTCCCGATCAGATATTTTGCTTATCTCCTTACTCTTTGAAAGTCTGGAGTCGTATTGTTTACATTGGTTCATTCTACCCTGTTCAGTGAGAGTTGTCAGGTGTTGTAATTTTCCAGGTGAGTAAATCCTGTGTTCATTTTGTCCTGAGTTAGTGGACCTGATTATCATTGAGTTACCTTATTGCCTTTATTTTCTGTGAGTTTTTCTGGCATCCTACTGAGTATTTCCTCTGGAATACTCACGCATCTTCTGATGCAGGGCGTAGAGCTGAAGAGGCGTGATCAGCATTCTTTTGGACGTGGAGGTTGGTGCTCGTAGGAGTCGTGGAGGCTTGTTTGCGTAGAATTTATTTTGCTATTTGTTGGATGTTTATCTTTTTCTGGATAGATGTGGCCTGCGTGTCACTCAGTTATTAATTTGCTTTCGTAAAAATACTTGTCACTTAGTAAGTCAGTTTTGTCGTTTAGTTATTTCAAATTCTATTGAACGGTTGTTTACGTCATCATGATCCTGCTACTCCCTTTCATGATTATGGGATTTGTGGAGATGAATCGAGTATTCGGTCCGTCCCAAGTTTCCTACCCTTGTAACCGTTATTGGATTATCGCTTCCGCGCATATCGGGGTCTTGGAAATTTGGGGCGTGACAGAATGTGTAATAAATATTTGTTTTGTACATAGAAGGTATAAAAAAATTGTAGCCC
The DNA here is from genome assembly GCA_039654745.1 of Houttuynia cordata. Taxonomy (NCBI): domain Eukaryota; kingdom Viridiplantae; phylum Streptophyta; class Magnoliopsida; order Piperales; family Saururaceae; genus Houttuynia; species Houttuynia cordata. The sequence continues at coordinate 3,845,461 of CM077507.1, forward strand.
AATTGGTTAAGGCGTGTGGTGTGGTGTGGTTGTGTTTGGGTTCGAATCACCCCAAAGGCAAATGTATTGTTTCTGGCTCGAGCTCGAGCCGAGCTGCCGAATCGAGGGCTCGACTCGAGTCGAGCCGAGCTCGAGCCCAAATTATATACATCGAGCTCGAGTCGAGCTGAACCAAAACTCGACTCGACTCGGCTCGTGAGCAGCCCTAGTTTAAGTGTGGGCGATTGTCAAAGACTGAGGTCATTGGCCACCGGAGTTAAGAAGCCTCACAATCAATCAATGCCCTCTACTAGTGTCTTTTCCCGAGGAGGAGCTTCCACCCACACTTGAAGATCTTATAATAAGAGATTGCCCAAACCTTGAGTACCAGTCCAAAAACTTCGGCATTAATGTGAGATACCTTAGATTGCTAGAGGTTCGGGGACGTCCTAATGTGAAGCTCCATCCAGGCCATATTTCTCCTCCCGGCAGCGTTAATGACCTGGACATTACCGACTGTCCCAATCTGGAGAAGCAAATTCCAGGAATATGATTTGAATGCTGGCTTCAGGTGGTATGCTGGATTCGTGAACATGATTATTGGGGATTTTACAAAGGTGCCACTCATCTATATCTTTGTTATTTTTTTTATCCTTTGTGATCATATTATTCCTTTCGTAAGAAAAACAAAGTAATGTAGGTGTTTATAATTACCACAAAATAATATTCTCTGTGTCCATCATCTTTCAGAACCCTTTATTATGGTGTCTAAAATAAGTATTGTTTATGTATATGGTGGACTTGTTGACACTCTGATGGAAAAGCAATATGATATAGTCCTACTTATTTATATTTGCTTATCATACATGTGTGCAACGTGTAAATAGATAGTTTTTTCCATATTATATGGCGCCAACTTTCGTTTTTCCATATTAACTGGTTTTTCCCGTAAAATCCCATATGACTTGGAATCAACACCTAAAGTACTAGAAATGCCCTTCTTTTACTTTTTTTTGTGACTTTTGTATCTGAAGAGTCATGTTGAAGACAACAGGATCACCTCAGCTCGGTTTTAGGAAGCAAAGGCAGTGATTTCGGCGAAGGTCCATCCATCATCGCTATTCAAATCACTACCGGCGTCGTTTAATCCGGAAAAAATAAAATTTCATCCCGAAAAGTTGTAAAATCAGCAGGAAAGACGAGAAAAAATCTATGATGAAGGGATTTTGATGTAAGACCAGCGGAGAAGCCCGCCCAATTATAAAAATTGAGATCTACATGTACAGAAACACATATAAAGGCCACCCATTTGTGCTCGACTGCTAGTGGACATCAAATAAAAGGATAAAAATAGGCAAAAATATGAAATACTAGCCGGCGAGTGACAAGTTCAATTTATATATCCTTTTGTGATCCTAACGAAGTAGAAGAGAAGGAAAAATAAGGAAGAACGCAAAAAGAATGGGAAAAAATGGATAAAAAACGAGCGAGTTATGATATTTTGGAAATTACCCATTAATCGTATAGTCGACGACACGACTTGATTCAAGTCATGTACTATTTGAATCAAGTCTTGGATTCAAGTCGTGTACTATTTGACACGATTTGGATACAACATGATAAATGGGTAATTTTCAAAATGTTACAACTCGTTCATTTTTTATCCGTTTGCCCTTTTTTTGCGTTCTTCCTTATTTTTTTCCTCTTTCATCTAATTAAGATATATTATGATGAAAAAATAAGGAAAAATAAGAGAAAAGAAAAAATAGAAGCTTTCCGGCATAGCTCTGGACGTCGAAAAGCTTCCACTCTCTTCTTTCTTCTTATTTTTTCATCTTAATATATCTTCATGAGGTGGAAGAGAAGGAAAAATAAGGAAGAACGAAAAAAAATCGGCAAAAACGGATAAAAAACTCGTGTCAAATAGTACACGACTTGAATCAAGTCGTGTACTCGATAACACGATAAATGGGCAATTTTCAAAATGTCATAACTTGCTCATTTTTTATCATTTTTTACTCATTTTTTTCGTTCTTCTTTATTTTTCCTCATCTTCTACTTCACTAGAATCACAGAAAGATATATAAATTGAATTTGTCGCTCGTCGACGAGTATTTTACTCTTTTGCCCATTTTTATCATCTTATTTCATGTTCAGGAGTGGTCAAACACCAATGAGTGACCTTTATATATGTTTCTTTACATGTAGATCTTAATTTTTATAGTTGAACGGGCTTCCCCACTACTCTTACATCAAAATCCCTTCATCATAGCTTTTTTCTCGTCTTTGCCGCTAATTTTGTTGTTTTTCTGCATGAAATTTTATTTTTCTGGGTTGGACGGCGCCGACGGTGATTTGAACCGTGATGATTGATGAACCTTTACCGGAATGTCTTCTTCCCCAACTGGATGCTCCAGTTAATCGCTAATTTTAGGAAGAAGGAAGACTTAAGTTACATTTGAGGGAAGAAAAGAGCTTTTTCCATATTACCTAGCCCCCATTTAAGAAGAAGGGCATTTTGGGTAGTTTTCAGGTCATATGGAAGAAAAGAAGAGATTCCGGGTAATATGAGAAAACGGAAGTTGGCGCCAGGTAATATGTAAAGAGCTCGTAAATAGATGAGTGTTACTTCGCTGACACATATTATGTGCTATGTGTAGTGAGAAGCATGAGTAGTTATGCGTGAGTAGTCATATTTGGTTTGTTAGTTATGTAATTAATTAGGAACTGAATGAAGACTCTCTATAACAAAAGGCATAGATGGGCTATTTGAAGGGTTGCTGATGATTTTACCTAAAAGATTGGACCTTCTCCTTTGAGGTTAGTTCCCTCTGAGTAAACTATTCTACATTAATTTGTTTAAGACCTTTTTTGTGTCCTAATCCGAGTCCAGAAAAAAGGTTCGTATCACAATCTTTCGAACATTCTTGTACAGTCCCTTTTTGGGCCAAATTTTTTAAGCACATTAATGGGCAACACAGTGTAAATTTTAGGTGCAACTCGGAAATAATGACTTTATTGAAGTAATAGCAATTTGGGAAATCTGTTAAACTAGACAGGGAAGAGATAGTTCTACATGTTATTTATCTTCTCTTTTTTGGCTTGTCAAAATATTCCTGAAAATATTTCCCATCGAACATGGTTACCTTGTAGCCTCGTTTTTCATGTAACGGCCGAGTTATGTATTGTGGTTAGCTGAGTTTAGGCCTTTGGGCAGTATGTTTGGTTTTAGACCTATTAGGTGGGTTTGGAGAGTTCAGAACAGTTTGTGGAACTTGCTGAGTATTAAATTATGGGCTGAGCTATTAAAGAGCCAGGTAGCTATCGATATATGGTGGTGTATGTTTTTTCCTCATTGTGGTTTTTCTTAGCCTTGTGGCGGTGCCTTCGTAACTGTGAAATTACATTTGTTCCTGCCCATGTTGGCGCTTAGGAGACTTCTGTCTAGAATAAATGGAGTTTCTCTTCAAGAAAGCAATGCTTCATTACCTAGCATTTTGAGCTATAACATAGAAATGATGGCTTATTCCGCTGGTACGAATTTTTTGACATATGCTTATCACTTTTCTTAACATTTTATGCTTATCACTTATTTTCTTTTGTTTCATATAGTACAATAATTCTTCCCTCTCGAGAAGATAAAGGTATCCTTTTGTATGGCAATAATCTTCCATTCATTTAGGCCTTGAATGCTAGGATATGTAACTTCACTTGTGTATGTCTCTACAAAACTTCTGCGTAGATCTTTGCTACTGTTAGAAATCAAGCTGCCTCAAAAGGAACGGACAAACGATGTATATCAAGCCCAGACCGGTCCAAACAAACAGATGCAGAAAGACAGTACATGCCCAAAGACCACCACAACCTTAACTTTATGGAACGACTAATGATCTGAGCCCCTTGTCATCTAGAGCTCCGGTCAGAAAATCAATTACCTAGCTATCTTAGGACAAGATCGGTTGCAAATGGAAGATAGAAGTATTTGGCTTGATTTGAAGGGACGCAAGCAGAGGAAGTTTATGACATCTTTCCCATGCTTCATGTTATAATTTACATGAAAGAAATGTCTGTTTGCCACATGCATTTTCAGGAGATAAATCTGCATGTAAATTTCTGTATTTTGAAACCCTTGTTAAAAAGGGGCCTGAAAATGTTTCCCAATCGTTCCCTAATAGCCTGGTACTTTTGTAACATAACTCTCATCGGAAAGATTTCTGATGCAGACCATCTTAATACCATTTTTCCTTGATGCAGACCATCTTATGTAACAAAAAAAAAAAGAGAACAAAATCACAGGAAGCAACCAATATTTGCATGGGATTCCAGGAATGAACCCTGTTGAGTGGTGCATGTCTAATTCGTCAGGATACGCGCTCCAAGTTGGTTTTATTAAAGGTCATATGAGCATGCTGCTAATAATTGAGTCAATGGTATGCATGTCTTACCTTCTGAAAACTTCATGTCATTACTGTTACTATTTGAGTGTGGAGTAACTTGGACCCATCTTTTGGAGGATCATTGTGTTCATATACATATATATTTCCTCCGGTCATTTTTAATAGATACCGTTGATTTTCAAATGAACTAATTTTTAGTTATGTTGAAAATCAATGGTATCTATTAAAAATAACTGAAGGGAGTATTATATATAATATATATGAGGCCAGTTAAGTTGTAATTTCATTTAAACTTTTCTTATATATATAATAGAGAGAGAGAGAGAGAAAAAAAGTTTAAATGAAATTGCTCTCATTTGGCTTATATGAGGCCAGTTAAGTTGTAGCCGTTGGATCTTGATCTGACGGCTAGAAGGGTGAGTGATGGATCATACTCACCTACCATTGATTTGATACCCACCGTCAGATTAGAATCCAATGATCAAAAAGACTGTTCTCATGCCCCATATATATATAATGGCCCCAAATCAGTGGGTAGGTAAGTGTGTCACATCAAGGAGTAGGTGAGATCATTATGGATATTTGTAGCCGTCAGATCAAGATCCAACAGCTACGATTCAAAGTGGCCTCATATAAGCAATATGAGAGCGATCTCATATAAATTTTTTCCTATATATATATATGAGATAAGTTTACATGAGATCGTTCTCATATAAGGAGCATGAGGCCAATCTTTATTGCCGTTAGATTCCGATCGGAGGGTGGATATCAAATCAATGGTAGGTGAGTGTGTCACATCAAGGAGTGGGTGAGATGATTATGGATATTTGTAGCCGTCAGATCAAGATCCAATGGCTACGATTCAAAGTGGCCTCATATAAGCAATATGAGAGCGATCTCATTTAAACTTTTCCCTATATATATATATATATATATATATATATATATATATATATGAGATGAGTTTACATGAGATCGTTCTCATATAAGGAGCATGAGGCCAATCTTTATTGCCATTAGATTCTGATCGGAAGGTGGATATCAAATCAGTGGGTAGGTGAGTGTGTCACATCAAGGAGTGGGTGAGATCATTATGGCTATTTGTAGCCGTTAGATTAAGATCCAAGGGCTACGATTTAAAGTGGCCTCATATAAGCTATATGAGAGCGATCTCATTTAAACTTTTCCCTATATATATATATATGGACAAGTTTAAATGAGATCGCTCTCATTTGGCTTATATGAGACCAATTCCATTCGTAGCCATTGGATCTTGATCGGACAACTACAAACAGCTATATGGAATTCACCTATCTCCTGATGTGACACACTTACCTACCCACTGATTTGATATCCACCATTGGATCAGAATCTAATGGCTCAAAAGATTGGCTTCATGCTCCTTATATGAGAGCGATCTCATGTAAACCGTCCTTGTACATATATATCCAGCTGCCCAGCCTGAGCTGTGTGCAGTAATATTTCCTGACCATATTCTGGATGAGAGATTTCAATATGAAGTTCCTAATTAACTTCACCTAAATGGATGCTTGATGAAATTAAGCTGTAACTACTAACTACATAGTATTGGGGATCCTGGTCTTATCATCTTCTAACACATCGTGCAAATAGCATGTGTACACATGGATTGTTCATTGGCATGGATATGAAGCAAGACCAAACTTTGAATTAAAGTTAAAATGTGTCAAGTTGAGATGAGGAGATGAACATATAGAAAAGCAAAAGATGCAAAGAAATGCTAAAGAAAAAGAGGATACCATAGAAAGAGAGTGAGAAGAGAACAGAAAAGGTAAGCATGGGAAGGAAGAAAGATGGGATGGCGAAAGAGAAGGAATTAGTAATTGAGAGAGAACAGAAGAACCTGCAAGTAATTAAGTAAGAGAGAAGAGAAGAAGGCTAGCATTTTAAGCAAAAGGGGTATGACTTCGTTTTCAAACCCCTACTAGGCCTGAAATTCTTGTGGAAGATGGGAGATTTATAGGTTTTATAATTTAATGAGGTGTTGGTGTGATGGCTACATGCTTCAAATCCCTAGTCTAGTGGCCACATGCAGGGGCAGAGCGAAGACTTTCTTAAAAGAGGAGGCGATTGTGCACTTGGCGTGTTATTCTAAGTTGTAACCTTAATTTGCCCGCATTAAACATTTATTAGTTCTCCAGATGAAAGTTACATGCATCTCACAATCTTTCTTCGATGAAAGGAAAAAATTAACATTCACATGTTATCGGGGCGCCGTGAGCATCAGATTCGACGATGGTGAAAAAGAGAGAGAGAGAGAGAGAGAGAGAGAGAGAGAGAGAGATCCAAAGCCGCCTGCCCCTTGCATTAATGTATGTGCTAGATTGAATTCCGACGGCATGCCAAATCTTTGGAAATATAAGTAGTCGGGGAATTCAATTTTCATGGCGGAGAATTCGATGAAAACAACCGGAACCGAACCAAACCAGATAGACCTGCACCTAAATCAGCCAATTTGGTACAATTTTTATTCGATTCAGTTTCGGTCCTTGACCGCTTCAATGTCAGTTCGGTTGGGTCTGTAAAAAACTGAAACCGAACCGGAACCAACAGTTTTATTCTTTTCTTATTTAATGAACAACCAAGAGTAACTTTGGCGAACCATAACCTCCTATCCTTTGTCAATTCCTCCCCCTCCCTGCTCCCATCTAAGCCAGCTCCCCAACTCGTCCACTCCATCTCCAAAAAGTTCTATATTCAGTTCCGGTTCGGTTCCAACCAGCCGCTTGCTAGTTCTGTTCCTACATAAACCGGGCAGAACCGATCCGTGTAAGATCCATGTCACCGACCCCAAATAGTTGAAAAAATGCGCTACTTGATTATGATTATGATTATGAAATTCAACAAAGCACCCAACTACCTAATCTTCCAAACAATCCACCACAAACAATGTAACTATCATCTATTAATTAATCATATTACTAAACCAAAGGCTATGCGCCGTCGACACCTTTGCTTATTGTTCTTCCCATATTAACGATATGGTTTCACATCTACTGCCGTAATCGCTTTCAGCCAGCATTTGTTCAGTTTCCACTACAGGTTATATGCACAGGCGTATAGTTATTGGGTTGGTGATATCCCACATCCTTTTCATGGGATTGCTCAGTACCAAAGGCTCTGCGCCGTCGACACCTTTGCTTATTGTTCTGCCCATATTGACGATATGGTTTCACATCTACTGCCGTAATCGCTTTCAGCCAGCATTTATTCAGTTTCCACTACAGGTTAGTCTCACGTGAGATCATTTTGCCATTTACTAGGATGACATCTTTGGTGAGCTTTATATTGCTGAGTAATGTTCTTACAACAGCTGCTAAGTTATCCATGCTCCCTTTCTCATAAGCAGTGTTTACAACGTAATTGGCCAAAGGTTGGATTCCCATATCAAAGAATTCCATATCCATGCGCATATCCCATAAAAGATGGCAAATGTCCTGTGCTGTCATCTTTTCAAAGATTCCATAAGATGCAGCAATTAGATAACTGTCATTTTTGGTGAGAGGCTGCCAATCCTTCACTTCAGGAAGAGAGGTTACCCCGTAGCTAAAAGAGTCAAAATACAAGAGTAAAATGGTGAACAAGAAAATTATCCATATAAATTCAACAAAACAGGCCTAAATGTACGTGACCCACTTTGAACGAATTTGGCACTGATTTTCTGACCATATATTTTTTGGGACCTTATTGCTGCGTCAGCAGCTAGGTTTTTCACAAACTCAAAATCCTCAGACACTTGGCAAATTTAGTACGTTTGATGCCTATTATCTTAATTCTCAAGTGGTTTCCTTGTACTTTCTGTTCCATGTTATATATGACATCCAAAACCCCATTCCAACAAGTACAGACACTATTAACTAGTACTCAGCATAAGAAAGCTGATCCAGTTCCAAAAACACACGATTGTAAACAAGGACTAGACCAAGACAACTGCCAGTATCTAAATCTCATCCTCAGCGATAGCCCTTCAATGGATCCTCCGTTTTCCCAGCTCTTGCATCCGTCCATGCTTTCGCAATTGTCCTTTTCATGTCATCATCTCCTTCCTCGTACATGTTCTGCAAAATTCGAATATCCATCACTAATTCTTCCAGTCAAATACAGATCATTAAGTTCTTCATACGCAGAAAGTGGGCTTGCTGATAACTAACCACGTTGATGATTCTATAAAGAATGCAGAAGTAATATCTGCATAAACAAATTACGGAGACAAACACACCTTCATCAAGTCCATGATTCCTGCCATTGGATCCTTCTCTTTATCCATGTTTGGCTTCAACTGCAAAATCACAAATAACTTCTAAGTGAGCAACAAAAGATTTTTGCACATTAAGATACTGATATGCATAGTCAATGCCATGAGACTAGTACAAGACAATTTCCTAATATGCATAAAAATAATTAAGTTTCAGCAACAATAAGTAGAAACCACGGTTTACACCCACACCTTGTCTTCTTTGAAATGCAAATCCAACCAGTTGCCCTTTGAAGCCTTAGGCAAAGTGATGATGACCTTTGTTGGCTTCACAAGCACCTTACAATTCTCAGGAACGATCTCCTTGTTCAACTTGGGTACGGCACACCTGTAATTTTTTCCCTGGACGTCCTTGAACTTAACGTCCACAGACATCCGCTTGAAGTCGCTCTCCACCTTCTCTTGCTCCACACCCTCCAAGAACACATACAACTGCGGATGGAATGAAAAAACAAATCCATCACTACTTTACCCTATTTATTCTAAATCAATCTGTTGCCACATCAATCTTCCCCCTTCTTTTTTTTAAAAATAAAGCATAGGATTATCGAAAATGTAAATCTTTACATACCTTTATTTTGTCATTGTCCTGTTCCCAGCTGAATGAACTGAGAGTGACATAGTTGAGCGCAGGCTTGCTGACAACCTTGGCTTCAGAAGCAATGGGAGTTGGAGTTGGAGTAGACAGAGGTGGATTCACATTGCCCGTGGCTTTTGAGAGCTGCCCATTAATGAGAAACTTTTAAGAAGGAAAACTCCACCATAATTAACAGACAAACTACAGCATGAAGGCCTTGAGACTGGACTTTCCTACTCCACAGTCCACAGACATAAGCCTATCACTCTAAAAACGACTCCCTCCGTCCAAAAAAGGTAGACACATTGTGGAGAATTGAGATTCTTCAGCCACAATGAACCCCCAAGCAGGAAAAGGCCTCTGTGGCTGAGAAATAAGCCTAATTACGCCTACTTTTTCCGGACACAAAAAGTGAATTGTCCCTACTATTTTCGGACGGAGTTATAGCCAACAATTAGGAATAAACCAAACAGATTTCACATATTTTCTGTTTGTCCAACAAGCCAAGGAAACTAATAGAACCCTCAAATGCATAAAAGAAAGAAAGCAAAAACCAATTTTATCTTCTTCCTATCCATCAATTTGATGATCAGAATATTCACAATAAAAGAAAGAAAGCAAAATCAATTTCATCTTCTTCTTATCTATCAATTTGATCAGAATATTCACAATAACATTTGAAGAACGGGCTGTGTCCTGTTCCAGGAAAAGAGTGTAGAAACGTCCATACATGTCCAAACTCAATACTCACCTCCGTCCAATGAAGCCTGTCTGCAATTGAAAATGAGTGAAATTTATTGGACTCGAACCATACAAAAAAACCGAGTTTTGCCCCTCTCCCGTCGTGTGAGAGCAAAGTCTGCCAAGTAATGAAGGACCCGCGTTTTTTCCAAATGCAGACAGGCTTCATTGCACAGAGTGAATATATAATGTTCCGTATGTCCGAAATTAATAGATACACGTCGTCTTCCAAAATGATTCAACGTTGAAACTCAATATATAACGTATCTACTAATTCCGGACAGGAGGAGTTAAAAAAATAAGACTCCATTTCAAATCAAGCAGAGGAAGGAGACGACGCGATTAACCTTCTCGAGGTTGTTGATCTCGTTGGAGAGGAAAGAGACAACGCGGGGCCTCTTGGCGATGCTCTGCAAATGCCGCAGCTCCTCCAGGTCCAGCGAGTAGTCCCCCTCCGCCGCCATTTCTCCCTTGCCGGAAAGTGGTTCTTTGCAGAAATCGGAAAATAGGGACTTCTCCGGCGCGACAGTGGCTTTGGCTATAAAATTAGGGTTTTAGGGAAGGTTCTGGAGACTCGCGGGAAATGGGGGAAGAAGAAAGGGCGGTAAGCTTCCAGAACCTCAGGGGGAGCCAATTAAAACCCACGTCGAGTCATCCACAACATGATCCCACGGGATTATAGCCTTTGAATCTCATCCGTCTGTATGAACCAACGGCTTTGGTTAATCTCTGCTTAAACAGCAAGATCGATTATTCAGCGCGCCTGGCTTGCCACGTGCCATGTGGTATTTGCACCTTGCAACACATCCATTGATCAACAGTGCACTTGGAGGCAACTACATGGAGCTAGGGCTGCTCTCAGACAGTCTGGCATTGTCCGAGATCGTATCCGAGAAGTGTAAATTTGTCCGTGAAAGTAGGATACGGATACGGACACGGATATATGTTATTTGATAACCGTCCATCCGAGATCCAATACTTTCCATAATACTAGCCTCTAGCTTGCCACATAGGCTTTAACTTGCATAATTTCAAAGCAAATAAGGGTCAATTAAGTCACATATTCAATGACATTAAAAGCATATGTTTACTTTTTTTTTCCTTTCCTTTTTTACTTATCAGACTATGGAAATGAGGGACCTGTTTACTTTATTTTTCCTCATCTTTCTTCTCATGATGATAGCCTAAGGATCTTAAAACACCATCTAGTGAAGATGAATAATTTCAAAAGAAGAGTAACCCACTCTACCATGGATCTTCTCTAACAAATTTCTCTAAAAAAGGTGATCAAAGATGAGGAAGAAAGAAGAAGAAATGAAGCGGAATAACACTGGCTTCACCACATGGTCCATCTATGCAAATTCATCATCCTCAGTAAAAGTTGTATGAAGAAATTTAGGATATCCTCATAGGGAGAAAGAAGAGAAAAAATAAAAAAGAACGCAAAAAGAAAGAGCAAAAATAGATAAAAAATTAGGGAGATGACTTGTTGAATTTTGCAAGGAAAGTATGTATTGAAATACATAACCCCACTGAAAAACGTGTAGTCGTATATAATGTTGTGTATTTTAGTACACACTTTTGTGAAAAAATTCAATGAATCATATCTCCCTTATTTCTTATCAATTTTTGCCAATTCTTTTTTGTGTTCTTTTTTATTTGTTCTCCTCTTTTTCTGATGAAGATATCTCAAATTTTTTAAGACACATTCTTGTAGGGATAACGAATTTATAAAGAATATTTCACCACTTGACCACAAATACTTCTCAACTCTGCTACTTTTTTATCTTTTCCTTTAATGACCACAATTGTTTCTTCACCCAAAGGTTGCAACCTTCTCTGTAGTGATGCACGTTGTAAAATTATAAGGTTAGTTGGGAGCCTTTTAATTTCATCATTAGCAAATGTTAACCTTCTTATGTTTCTTTCCGAGATCTGTGAATTGTGTGTTGATTTCTGTTCCTTGCTGTTGTAGTAAGTTCATGTGGTTATTCTTATGTTTCTTCTTCTTCTTCTCAACTGCTGGCGACCATGGCCAAAAGGCTATGCCTTGCACCACACTGAGTCTCTCTGGAGTGGGCCAAGAGGCTTAGTGGGTCTACGTGGTCTTTGACACAAGCCAGGCACTGGCTGACACGGTGACCTTCTCCCTGCCAATCATCAACTATGCCGCCAATGTGGCCATCGTCATGACGAGGGAGGCAGTGGCTTCAAGTTTTGCGGCAGCTGTTAGCATGGGAACTCCCTCTGCGGCTTGTCCGGAGAAGCTGATATCGCTTATATGAGGAGAGCTAGTGTAGTTTGTCATTTTTCTGTGCGAATGGGGCAGAAGAGGGAAATGGGAGAAGAAAAGAGGAGAGACGAAGTCACGTGACTAGGCCAAATGTATACAGTATTTTGGAACGGAGGGAATACAAAGTTTCGTAACAATATAATCTGCAAGGCTGAGAAAACTATCAAAATGCAATAATCGTACGTAAATGAAACAAGATTAGACAATTCAAAAAAGATATAGCTGCCCAACTGGTTGACATTCTGATAGCTCATAAACCCGAGGAAACTACTTTACCAACTGCAAAAGCCACAAATGGTTGCATTTCAAACAAACAGCCAAAAAGAAAGAGAAAATACCGATTTCCTCTTCTCCGTGACAAATTAATTCATCAGAAAAATTCAACAATATCACTGTTAAACCCCTTTGTTCTCCTAAAAAAGACAAGCACAACAAAAAAATCGATAACAGTTGAAACCCATTTAGGAATTTCGTGCAGTCAAGAACATGGCCAAGCACCGAACACCAACAACGTGCCATCAAGAGATAATGTGAAAGAAAATGTGACATTTGCACTCACCTTCTCAAGTCCACCAAACAATTAATTTCATCAGAAAAAACACAACAAAATCACCATTACAAGAAAGAAAAAAGGATTTCGTTAAAGCTGAAACCATTTTTCAAATGTCAGGCGGGCATCAATCACGAACAATGTGCCATTCAGAGATATAGTGAAAGAAAACATGTCATTTGCACTCAGCTTCTCAAATCTCCCTAACATAAAGCAAATTCAACAAAACCACCACAACAAAAAAGGAAAAAAAGATTCACAAACGACAAACCCAGTTGAGAAATAAGTCTAACTGTTCCTACCTTTTCAGAACATATGAAAAAGTGAAATGTTCCTTCTATTTTCGGGCAGAGATAGTATTTTGAAAGAAACCATGCCATTAGCACTCACCTCCTCAAGTTTTTGGATCTTGTCAGAGAGGAAGGAGAGGACTCTGGGCCTCTTGGCGACGCTCTGGAGATGTCTCATCTCGATCGGCTATGTCCAACGAGTATTCTTCCTCCAACATTGTCCGGCAGCTCTCACAGGAACTCGGAAGAACATGCTTCTAACCCCACCCAGTAGGGCTGGGAATTTCATACCCGACCCGCAAACCCGACCCGACCCAATTGCAAGATAGGGTCGGGTTGCGGGTTCAATATTTTTACCCGTTCGAATTGCTGGTCGAGTCGGGTAATTACCCGCGGGATATGCGCAACCCGACCCCTTGTTCCCTTCCACTACTCCTCTTTCCACCATCCCCCGCCTCCTCTCCCTCTCCCTTTTCCCCACCAATGCCTCCTCCGACTCCTTCCCAAGCACCGATCTTTCCTCTTTTGGCGGAGACGGCGGCATCGGCTCCGGTCTCCGTGGAACCGGCGGCAACGATGGCGACAACGACGATGGCAGCGACTCATCTGGCGATTCCCACCTCTTCGCAGGCGGGGGATCCGATCTCGGATTTCCGGGCCTCTTCCTTGAGGGTTGGCGATCCAGGGTAGAAAGTGGGAGTTTCATGGCTCATGCAGAGATTTTTGGTGATCCGAGCATTGAGCAGTGGTGCCAAGGTGAGGAAAACAGAGACCCTTTTGTGGGTTTTTGCTGATGTGTTGTTTTTTTTTTGTGAAAAAGATTGGTGTTTGGTTTGTGAAAGTGTGGTTTTTTTTTGTTGTTGTTGAAATGGTGTTGGGATGGTGGAAGGTAATGGTGGGGATGATCCGTCTGAGGAGCTGTGGAGAGCTTGCGCAGGCCCGTGGGTGGATGTTCCGAGGCAAGGGGAGAGGGTTTTCTACTTTCCTCAGGTTCACATGGAGCAGGTAGCTTGCTTTTGCTCCCGAATTTTCCAATTATAGATTTGGCAAGGCTTTCTTTTCTGTTTATTCAGTTTGATCTTTCGCGGGTCTGTTTTGATGTTTTGGTTTTGATTTGCAAGCACAAGCATGGGAGCTTTTATTCTATTTTCATCTTTTATTATTTTGGCTAATGACTAAAATTGCTGGCTTCTTGTCAAAACTATAGTTGGAGGCATCAACAAATCAGGAATTGAATCAGCAGATCCCAATGTTTAATCTGCCAAGCAAAAGCCTCTGTAGCATTGTTCACATTGAACTTACGGTGTGAATCAAGAGATGAGGAAGAAGAAGGATCCCAATTTCGAGACCCCGAAAAAGGCCTCGCCGACGATCCTGAATGAGCTCACTTGGGCCGTCACATGGGTCTCTGGGGGTAAAATGGAATAAAAGTACTTTTTTTAAAAAAAGTTTTAAAAAAGTAGGTCGGGTCATTACCCAACCTGACCCGAGCCAAGTAGGGTTAGGGTCAGCCATTCTCGACCCTACTCATGAATAGGGTCAGGTAATTACCCGACCCTATTTAGGTAGGGTAATGGTCGACCTGACCCAATTCCTAGCCCTAATTTTTGGGTTTCACAACATGTCCCTGTCACGCCCCAAAAATGCATACCTCGATCGGAGTGCGAAAGCCAACAATTGAGATACAATTTGAGGTAGAGATCCCGGGCACGCGACCGAACAATCCATTTCCCAACCGATTACGATCATCTCAAAAGGATGTGTAACCGATTATGCCCGCAATCAGTGTAATACAATAACAGACATCAATCAATAATATGAAATGAATTTACTTAATAATAATCCATTAATAATTCTTCAATAAAACTTGAATAGAATAAAACTATAAGTCTATAGCACACAGTTGCCAATAATGTCATAAACATCAATCAAAAGCAAATCAAATAACTAAATAAGTTCCAAAACTCTTCACGGCTCCTGCGACCGCCTTTCCACTACTGCACTTTTTGATCTCAATTTTCATTTGCGCCTGCATCAGAGGATGCATGAGTATTTCATAGAAACACTCAGTAGGATGTAAAAAAAACCCACTGAATTAAAACAAGCAATATGAAGAGATGTAAGGACAATAAAGGGTTATGGACATTCCACAACATCTGAACTGAACCGAGGTCTATACACCTGCAAGGTTAGTCCACAACAATTCCAACTCACAGGTATAGGAAAAACATCAAAGTCTCCAGACATCTAAAGTGAAAGGAGTTACAATTTCTGCTCGCTGAACTGGTCGCTCACAAGTGACTAAAATAATACACTTGAACCACCCTAGGGGGCCTCTTTTGGAACCCTGCCATGCATCTAGGATGCTGGCCCCACCAGTGCTTACGAACACGATGAGCGAAAACTGAAGACCTTTCGTAATGTCAATAGTCTTACGTATAGTGCCTCCCTTCGGGCAGTATGGAATCGCAACTTCATAAATATAGGTGACCTCGCAAGATCTAGCAATAGCTTAATTGAGCATACTATGAATCCACCATGGGGAGAGTCTCGCAAGATCTCCAGTGGAAGAAACAATCATGTAATCAATATGAGCAATATCTCAAAGGAATAGAGGTCGCAACACTCTAAGATCATAAGGTATTTCTTGCCAGAATAGACTCTCTCACGGAGTATGGATAAAAGTGTCAAGGTCTTTGGCCAACAAATAACTCACTCATTGGAGTAGCATAGAATAACAAGCTTCTCAAAGGCATGCAAATCAACAAGACAACCCAAACACTTCAAATAATAACAACTCACCCAAGGAGTACCATACAATCAATACATACATTTCATCCGCAGCCCTAGATAGGAATTCCCAATACACATTAGAATTTTATAATACAAATATCAGAAATAAGAATACCGAAGAATCTTAGATGATTTGTATTCCCAGTGGAATCACAAACCGACATCAACGCTTTTAAGATAGATAGATAGATAGTTATAAATCACTTGATCAAAGGATTATCCCTCCTAATTAGATTACTTCTGACCCAATTCTTACTGTGATATTCCATAAGTATATAGTCCAATTACTGGTATTGACATGTTAATTATTATCATATCACATTACATGATGTTATTTGTATACTTAGTATTTTCTCTCAGATTCAGCTCACTGCCTCCTGCATAACAGTCCCCTTCCGACGGCTATTGTGCTCTGTAAATCTACTTAACCTCTGAAATTTTTACTGATAATACCCTCGTGAGTCTAGTTTCTAACCCCACTGATTTTCTATTTTTCCGATTTTATTTGAATTAGTTACAAATTATTTATTACAGACTGTCAGCACAGAAACAACTCTGGCCGAGATTAAGACTCTTAATTAAACTTGATTATATCACTTAATCACATATTATAGATGATAATATCATTAACAGACCATATACTCCCCTCCTAGATCAATTACAGACCCTAGGATTATCTGGAATTATCAAAGAACCCCCTTTCTCATATTTCTTTACATATAACCCAGTTTTAACATTAATACATCCCAAATAAGACAATTAATACAAGACACACATTAGTACACAAAACTCAACGTGGATCATGGTCGACCAAGCAATATCAGAACTTCTAATCTCTGGATAATTAATAAAGTATCAGACTTTAGGTGTGAATTCCCATCTAGACACGTAGCATGAATGCACATATGATTATGATGCACTAAGCATGGAAATAATGACACAATTCATTCATGTCACAAGAATCAAAGAAATACTCTAAGTTACTGAATGATGGCACATATAAACATCATAAGAAAGAGAAAAGAGAGGGAAAAACCATCCTACTCTTAATTCACCGAAAATTTTGCCTTTTTACGCGTTGCTTGTCTCCTCCGCTTCCTCCAAACTTTCCGCTCCAAGCTCTTGCAAAACTCCCACAAGAAGAAGTCTTATAGGAGGTGGGTGAATGTGGGAAGGAGAAGGGAAATGTCTCTGGATGTTCTAGGGTTATGTTTTCCAATAGCACAAGCCAACTCTTTAGGGTTTATATAGAGTTTGGGAGAATCCCTTCTTAAACTAATTTTCCATATCATGGACACTTCCCACCAATGAGAATGCCTCAAGATCTTTCTAGAGATGCCCAAATTAGGTCCAGTTGGGATTTGACATCTTTTTCATGCAAATCCACCCCAAAAAATAAGCTAGAAATCGCAAAACCGCATCCGGCGATCGATCGGCGATACTGCGATGGATCGTCGCATGCCCTTTTTTAAACTACCGCGTTACAGCCGATCGATCGCATTGTTGCCGATCGATCGCTTTACCTGAAACAAAATAATCAATAATCACAGTAACTACGATCGATCGTTTTGATAAGCGGTCGATCGGTTCAATTTGCCGATCGATCATTTGTTATCGCGATTGATCGCAACCACGCCCAAACAAAATTCAATTTCTCATATCTTTTCACTCCGAACTCCAAATCGCGCATAGTTGGTGGTGTTGGAAAGCTCTTCTCACCTAATTTAATTCCCAAACAACAAAACATAATTAAATCAAACATTAAGAGGGTCAAATTTTAATTTTAATATACTAACTAATTTTTCGGGTGTTACAGTCCGAGCATCAATGAAATCAGAACAAGGAAGAAACCCTAGAGATTTGGCCTCACCTGCTCAAGGTCTTGGCCCTTTCTAGAGAGCATGCTCAAGGTTTCACCTTTTTGGACGGGGCATATTTTGGATAAAGAATAAATGCCTCGTATAACTATTTTGCTCTTAATAAGAGAAAAAAAGGATTGAATCATATCCCCCAATATATAATGCAAGGGTACAAATTCTAGACATCCATAAATTGTCTTTTATTTATCAAAATAAAAATAAAAGTAAACTGTCTATTAAAAATATGCAACCCAGATTCTAGGGCTAAACCCTTTTTCTTGTTGGTATGTTGGATCAATCGGGGAGACTCTTCCCTAGCAGCATCTGCTCCTCCCTGACTTCAACGCCATCATCTCCTTTTCCCCACCCTTCTCCCATTCCGTTTTATTCCATATATAAATACATTTCCTTATTTACCTGCATGCATTATAAGGAGCTTTTTCAATATTACCTGGCGCCACCTTTCATTTTCTTATATTAACCAGAATCTCTTTGTTTCTTCTATATGACCAGGAATCTACCCAAAATACCCTCAGGAAGAGGTATAAGCATCCCACACTCTGTGATTTTCCATATTGCGGGAGCGGAGGAGAGTTCAGTCAGAGAAGAAGGCGTTTCGGAGAAGTTCTGTCCAGCATCTCCACCCATATCATCGCCGGCGCCATCCAAATCGGGAAAGGTCATCTTCGCGCCAAAAAGTGGGAAAGCAAGCGGGAAAGACCGGGTACGTAAAAATAACTGCAGCGGAGGCATCGCACATAAGAAAATGGTACGTCAAGTTCAAATACTACGATTTTTATAATGAAATTTGGTTCAAGAGAAGAAAGTTAAAAACTTGCCAAGTTTTCAACTATCTATAATATCGTGTCTTCGAGAACATGACTGTAACAATAGTCGTGTCTTCGAAGAGACGACTCATAGACGATGCTTTTCACTCATATACGGTTTTCAATATATCATGTCTTATGGTTTTTTGACTTATTTCGGTATTGTAATGGCAGGTACTGATGGAGAAGATACCTGTGGGCTTACACTACGATGGAGTGCTTACAAATTCTGATGCGTACGTGGGCCGGAAACGGAAGCTCATGCCTCTAGATACACACGTAAAGTACCTGGAACTGTTGCAGCAAGTGGAAGAAAGATTACCGCTGAAGTCTGCATCTAGTACATTATCTTTGTCATATTGTGTTGATTCTGGATCCCCATACCTCTTTGAAGACGATAAAGACCTGGAGTCAATATTTCTCCTTCACAAGAGCAAGCAAGGCACAAATGGACTACTCGACCTGTATGTGGGGTGGACTACTACTTGCAATAACATGGAGACTTCCACTCGCAATAAGGAAATGAATTCCAGTGCAAATAAGGAGGAGGAGAGGATACCAGAGGCAGAAATAAGGCCGGCCAATAAGACACCACAGGAGAGGCCGTCCAGCCCGGCCAGTAAGACACCCGCATCAGTAGTTGAATGAGGAAGAGATGAAGATTATTCATTTGAAGTGCGAGGTAAGATTTCAAATTCGAGAACACGACTTGTGTACAAGTCATGTTTCGAAGACACGACTTGAGTACTTCCAATTGTGTTATCAAGTCCATTCATACAATTTTTTTCACGCACATTGGGAGATGGGGAAGAAGGTGAAGATGAAGACCAAGATGAAGATGAAAATGCAGATGAGGAAGAATTCTTCGATGACAAAGAATTACCGTGGTCTGCAGATGAGTGGGATGAGCCTCTTACACTACCAAATTTTCGCCAGCCAGATCCCACGGGAAGAGACCACTCTGTGCCCACGGGCGGAGACACATCTAAAGGGAAATTTGTCGCGTAGGAGCCGCAAGATTTAGAGGACGATGAGTACAGCAATATTGATGGTGATGGTGGTTGGGATTGGGGTACATATTCTACACAAGCCGGTCCTTCAAAACAATGTGAAAAGGAGATGATGTTGACCGGTAGTTTCCAAGCAGAAGACTACGAGGCACAACTTGTCTTAGGGGCTAGGTTCGAAAGCGTCAAGCAGTTCAAGATGGTTCTAACTGATCTGGCAATCAAGAGAAAGCTCATGTTCAAAGTGGCAGATGAGAGCAAGGACACATTTGCTGCAACATGCAAGAGTACGGGGTGCAAGTGGTACATACGGGCTTCGAACACACTTGACGGAGTCAACATGATAAGGAGGGAAGTAACGCATACATGTGACACTTTGATAAGTTCGAAAGATCATCCATTGGCTTCACATCTTTGGATTGCAAGGAAGTGTCATGGCCTCCATAAGGATTCAAACTCCATAAAAATCACAAATATCCAACAATATATTGAGAAGCATTGGGTCGTCAAAATCAACTATAAAAGGGCATGGAGGGCGAAAGAGGAATTGATCCAATTGATCGACGGCAACCCTAAAGACACATATCGCATTTTCCCACATTATGGAAGCGAATTAGAGCGGTCTAATCCAGGTACACATGTGGTGATAGAAAGATCTTGTGATATACCTGAAATTAAAATTGAGTTAGCCAGATACAACTTCAGACGTGTGTTTTGGATGTTCGGCCTGGTGGCAAGAGCATTCCGAAGATCATTGAGAGCGCTTCTCACTGTTGATGGAACATTCCTAAAAGAAAAGTACCCTAAAGTTTTATTGGTTGCTACAACACTCGACGGGAATCAACAATTAATGTGTCTTGCATATGCAGTTGTCGATAAAGAGACCATCCAAACGTGGTAATGTGTCTTGCATATTCATACAGTCATGTCTTCCAAGACACGACTAGGCATGAATTCTTGTCTTCGAAGACACGACTAGTCATATAGTCGTGTTTTTTTATACACGACCTTCTAACAATCTGAAGCCTTCTTTGTTTAATATGCTTTACCTCTCACTTGTACAAGACATGGTTCCTCACCTTATTAAAATCTTCTCTTTACGGACCCCCCGGCCTCTCTGGACACAATTGTTTCTGACAGAAGGGCCTTTTGAGAGCGGTCGGTGATGTCTTTCCCGACGCTCAGCATGGGTTTTGCCTGAGGCATATAGCAACTAATATGCTTAGTCAATGGAATGATAAGTACCTGAAGGATATGCTATTCCGAGCTGCTGCATGCTTTAGGAGACTAGAATTTGAAGAAACCATGGAGAAGATGAAGGTACATAATGAGGCGGCCTGGAAATATGTTGACAAGATTCATAAAAGACATTAGGCTAACGTAGAATACCTGGGTAAAAGGTATGACACTCTCACATCAAGCAGGTTCGAAAGTGTAAATAATATTCTTTTAAAGGCTAAGTTTTGGCCAATAACTCGGTTGATCGAGCAAACGTGTGCGACCAAACCGTCCATTTTCAGAGACGCTGAATGGAAGCAGAAGGGCTAACGACTCAGTTAACAAAGTATGCACAAAATCATATCAATTAGATGAGGAATCAGAGTGTTGGAACAGTTCGAGTGCAACGGCTATCATTAAGGCAGTTTGAAGTGACATCTTTATACCATGTGGTAAGCATGATGTCGTGTATTATAAATTCGTGTCTTTGCTATTCATACAGTCGTGTCTTTGAAGACACGACTAGGCATGAATTCGTGTTTTTGAAGACACGACTAGTAATCCAGTCATGTCTTCTAAGACACGACTATCCTTCGAAGACACTGATGTTGTTGACGTTTTCGCATCAAGATGTTGTTGACCTTACAAAGAGAACCTGCACATGTGGCTTCTTCCAGAGCATGGGACTTCCATGCAAGCACGTCATGGCATGTATTGATGAGAGGAGTTCGGACCCGGTAGAATATTATGAGAAGTGGTACTATGCAAGTATGTACCGCACCACATATGAAGAAGTAGTGTTACCTACTTTAGATAGAAGACAGTGGGGGAATTACGGGGTTTTATTTAAATGCGAACTGCCCATGCTTGAAGCTCCATGATATACACTTGAAATATGCATTTTATTATCTCCTAAACTTATGTTTATGCTAATATTGATTAGAATTACTACTACTTTAACATAGTTTTTGGTTTTTGTAGGAAAATGAGAGGAAGATGCAAAAATATGGTGAAACACGACTTCAATGGTTAAATCATCATAACTTCGTGTGCATATCTCTGATTGGACTGATCCAAGCTTCATGTTAAAGACTCAATTTGATGGAATTGTTTGATCTTAAAGGGGATCTTCTATAATTTTGCATGTGAGAAGTTATTTCTTGGTTTCGTCTAGTATTTAATAACTTGATTTTTTTAAGAAGTCAACTTTCCAATGCCACCGACCACGCACAATTCGGAGTTCGAAGCAGAAAGTTATAGCCATTTGAATATTGTGAACAATACTTATGATCGACATTTCATACACGATCAATCGCCAGAGCCAGAAACAGTGCTATCGAAGAAAACGATCGATTGACGCTCAAAACGATCCATCGTATCTACTGGAGTTTTTGAGCTTTTGGATGTGCGAAATACAGTAAACACGATCGATCGGTAAAAGAAAAAATCGATCGTAGTTGAGACAAAACGGATGATCGGTGCGACAATGTTGAATTTAACGTAGAAAAGTGATCGATTGCTAAGCGATTGATCCGCTATACGGAGCGATCAATCGATTTGTGCGGCAAAACATAAATCAAACCTATTTTGACTCGGATTTTGGAAGGGGAATTCGTGGTTTCTCTTCAAACATATAAATAAGCTTTAAGGGAAAATGTTTTGGGTATCTTGAGTTATTTTGGAGGCTAGAGCAAAGGAGAGAAGAAGAAGAAGAAGAAGAACATGATGATGAATTCTCTTCCAATGCAAGGCTAAACTCTTCTCCAAGGCGTAGATGAAGCCCAATAGACTGGTTGTGTAGTTTCTTTTCTCTTATGATATGTTTTATTCTAGTTGGTGTATGAATTTTATTGTATAATAACTATTAATTCATTAAGGTTTGTTCTTTGTACTCGAGAGAGACAAGAGTGAATTCTTATGAGTTTCAATCCAAAGAATACTTGTGTATCCGAGAGAAACGTGAGTAGACTGAGGTGTTATATATCAGTAAAGTTTCATTGGTTTATACTCGAGAGAGATAGATAACAATTTCATATTTTAATTGTTTTAGGTGTTACGTCCGAGAGGAGAGCACTATGTTTTGAGTTGACAAGTGTATGTCCGAGAGGAATATGCTAGCCAATTGCAAATCTTTATTCAAAAGAGAGAGAGAGAGATGATACACTAGTTTATTGTGGTGGATTCGAAGCCTTGGCCTTCTCCATATTGATTAAATCTCAGCTTAATTTAGTTAAAGTTCACTGCTTTTCTTAGATTATTTAAAAAACTGCATTTTTCTTTTGAATTTGGTAAAGTATTTAACCGTCCATGAGGTTCAACAACCCTTTCTATACTCGCCATAGTACAATTGCCTTGTGCACTTGCAAGAGTTTAATTTTAAACGATCACTCCAAAGAAGGGCAAGAGAAAGACAAAGAGAATTGAGTCACAACCCGAGCCACCAGAAAGGTCAAGGTCGAAATGTGGTATTTGTCGGCAAGTTGGTCACAACTGTAGAAGGTGCACTAACCCAGCCGTTGCGAATGAACGAAGGAAGCGCAGGAATCAAAGACTCCCGCGACAAGGCATACTTACAACTAACGAGACATCGCCGATACGTCGCTTCGGCTTACTTAAGCCCCCACCATTCTTCACTTAGATCGTACTGATATGTTTGTAGAACAAACAA
The DNA here is from genome assembly GCA_039654745.1 of Houttuynia cordata. NCBI lineage: Eukaryota > Viridiplantae > Streptophyta > Magnoliopsida > Piperales > Saururaceae > Houttuynia > Houttuynia cordata. The sequence continues at coordinate 3,868,954 of CM077507.1, forward strand.
TATTCCAATCGAAATGTATGCATGTACAGGAAAAACAATTAGAAATGAAAAAAAATATTTCATGTAGCAGACGTGTATCACCATTATAGTCGTGTCGTCTAAGACACGACTACACGAACACAGTAGTGCTTATAGTGTTATAGTCATGTTGTCAAAGACACGAAAATACAAAAAGAAGTCTCCGTAACGATATATGAAGCCAATCGCAGTTATATTTGTGTCGTCGACGACACGACTATAACGCTACGAAATAGTTGTGTCATAAAGTACGAATCAGCAATTACTATCGTTTCCTCACATAGACGAAAATAATGTATTTGAATTTTTTGAAAAAATAATGTATGTACATCAAATAATCTTTGTACAAAAAATTAACTCGGGTATAAAAGCATATAGGTAAGAAAAGAAGTTCAGGCTTCATCCGACAACCTCAAAAAACCGGCAACTGTGACTTCCTGATTTTTGTCTTTAATTGAGTTGTCGTCAAACTCGCTGTCAACCTCCCCGCGAATATAGATGTATCAATGTTTGGGCGCCACAAACATGTAATTCTGGCTTGATCAAAGTCGGGTGGGTTGACATTAGACGCCAAGTGAACGACGTACATCATGATGAAAATGCCAGTCTTTTGAGTTTTCTTGCTAGGGTGCTTTGGCGATCTGAGTCATCTTCCAGTCGATGCAACCCATCCACCCCAGCGTATGTACCATAACAACGTTCATGAACTTTGTGAATTTATCAGCTGCAACACTGTGATGTGTGTACAACTGGGATTTGCCGGAGAGCGGGTTGTAGAAGCGCCATACACAGTTTGGGAAGTTTAAATAGACGAGCAGAAATGGGAGCCGGTGCGGATTGGGAAAAAGGCGTACGACATGTTTTCAATTCCTTCAGCATCCTTCCAAGCTTTTTTATCAATTTCGTATTATCGCCTCCTTCTTCGTGTTCCTGCAAAACCGCAAGAGAATCAGAAACTGATGCTGGGAACGTCAACTTATCGCTACTGATGCAGGGAACACTTACGTTGTCGAATATCTCTTTGAATGCATGGCATCCAAAAAAACAGAATGGATACTTAATCCGTTCTCTCTCATTGTGCTGACACAAGAGACTCAGAATCTCATCTATGACCTGTAGAAAACAACAAAAGAGTCAGAATGGTCGAATTATGGAAACATATGACTATTAATTATGTTGTCTATAAAAATACTCGACTATTCATTAAGTCGAGTATTTTTATATACGACTTCAATAATAGTCGTGTCTTCTGATCTATACATGAAATATGCATTTTATTATCTCCTAAACTTATGTTTTTATTAGTGTTTGATTAGAATAACTACTACTTTAATATAGTTTTTGGTTTTTGTAGGAAACAAGAGTAATACACAGAAATAAGGAGAAAAGTAACTCAAATGGTTAAATTATCATAACTTCGTGTACAAATGTCGGATTGGACTGATTCAAGTCTTCAAGAAGTCAGCTTTCCAACGTCACCAACCATGCGCAATTCGGAGTTTGGGACAGAAAGTCATAGCCATTTGAAGTTTATGAACAATAACCACGATCGATCGGATATAATTACGATCGATCGCCGGAGTGTATTGAAGGAAACGATCGATCGGACTCAAAACGATCGATCGTATCTACTGAAATTTTTCAATCGCGCAAGACAGTAACGACGATCGATCGGTATCATACGGCGTCGATCGGCAAAGCGATCGATCGGAGGAATATAACGAAGGAATTGCGATCGATCGGGAGACGAACGATCGTCAATACGGAGCAATCGATCGCCGTCTGCGGAAAACCGAAATAAGACCTATTTCGACTTTGATTTGGAAGGGGACTTCGTGGTTTCTCTTCACTCTTATAAATAGGCCTTATGGGAGAACGTTTTGGGCATTCAACCTTGGAAAACCAGAGCTTTATTAGAGGCTAGAGAGGAGGAAGAGAAGAGGCCTTTTAGAGCAAATAAGAAGAAGGATTCATGACGATGGATCTACATAAATAGGCTTTTCTTTTCTCTCTTTCGATGTGTAACTAAATTCCTTGTCAAGGCTTGATGAAGCCCTAGATGTGTATTGCTACTCTTGATAGTTTAATTCTATAAAGTTGATTATGATTCATGCTTAATGCGATTTCATGAGTTTCTTTTGAGTGCTTGATCATAGACTTGATTGATTATGAATGGAATTAGATATTGTGATTGATTTTATGCCCGATCAAGGATAAGATTGATTGCATTATAATAGAGTTGTGATTGATTCTATGCCCGATCAAGGATAGGATTGATTACACAATAATGGATGAACTTTCGTGTCCGATCAAGAACGATAGTGAATTCATTAGTAATTCGTGTGTCCGAGCACGAACATGAATTACCATATCATGTCAATGTATGCTTAATAATAATTGAGAGTAGTAATTGCATGTCTAGTGGTGGATTCTCTGCCTTGATATTTCTCCATATTGATTAAATCTCAGTTAGACTAGCTAAAGTTCATTGCTTTCTCTAGATTAATTAAAACAAACTTTTCTTTCTCTTGAATTTGGTAAAAGATTAATCCGTCCCTAAGGTTCGACAACCCTTTAATACTCGCTGTAGTACAATTGCCTTGTGCACTTGCAAGGGTTTAATTTTAAACGATCATCTTCGAAGACACGACTATGCGTAAAGTCATGTATTCTAATACACGACTTTACGTAAAGTCGTGTCTTCGAAAGAGGAAAAGAGGAAAGCATATGAAGGAAAAATCGACAAAAAACGAAAATATAATGTATACTTACATTAGTGTTTATTTCTGTGGTTTGCAGGAGGGATATGTAGTCATCATCGCATAGCGTGGAAATTTGATAAGCCTTCCTTAGATTGACGATTCATCCATCTATTGCCACTCTATCCCGCTCTAACAAGATTCCCATGTTGAAGCAGTACTCCAAATTCGAATAGTGTTATGGGAGTTCAATTGTAGCCTTGCTTAGGGGTTTGGAGGACATCAACGTTAATAGGCTGGGATGAGGTTAAGCCTATGGCCTCCTTCTCCTCCTTTGCCACCTCGATATCCGACTGCTGCAATGAAGAGATCACCTCATTGATGATAGAGGTTGTTTGTCGATCGGATACGGTCTCCTCGGAGTTGGCTTTCTGCTCTTCCGCTAAATTCCTCCTTGCCTGCTCCTCCGCCATTCTCCGTATATGCTCATCTTCCCGTATCCTCTACAATTCCCTCTCGGAGATAGCCCTCCTTCTCTTCCTTTCCATTGCACCTGGAGGAATAGGTCCCGTCTCTGCTTCTGACGATTTTCTACTTCTGCAAGCTCCATATGTTCGTCAAAGTCTGGTTGGAGCTTCTTCAGAAACATCTTCGCAGAGGATCTCTTTGTAGCCCGTTGAAGCTTCTCTTCCTCACGCGCGCGCTTGATGATAGCTAAATTGAAATGAATCAGCAGTCGTGTTAGTAGCAACATGAAATATTAAATAGTCGTGTAGAATGTGACACAAAATATTAAATAATTATGTAGAACGTGACACGAAATATTAAATAATCGTGTAGAACTTACCTTCACCACATTTGAAGGAGTCGTCGGCTGACTTGTGCGCCATCTCCTTTCTCCACATATGCACCGGAGTTTTCTTCATCTGCTCCTTGTCATCGGTTTTCTGCTTTGGCTCCTCCTTCTGATGCACCGATGACTTCTTCATCTTTTCCTTCTTCTCTGATTGCTTCGTCTCCTTCTTCGGCTCCTCAATCTGCTCTGTGTCATCGGTTTTCTGCTTTGGCTCCTCTTTCTGATGCACTGATAACTTAGATTATTTGTCAGTAGCTTAATTTGTGTTTTCCTTTCTTTTTGCAAGGTTAAGAGAAGACGTGGAATTCTCGCCAACGTGGAAGGGCCACCCCTTCCCCTAGTGTGCATTCTCTTTTCCTTATCTTTTTAGATTAATTTGTGTGTTTGGTATTTTCTTTTCTTTCTGTGATAGTATATTGTGCTAGTTGTGGATATCTAGGGCTGTTTATCTTATTTGTGGATGTGTGATATTGTGGTTCGGGTATTGACAATTACATGGTGAAGAAATGTCTTCACCTTTCTATGAATTTAGCCATGAGAACTGATCTAACCCAAGCGAAGGTTGATAAATTGTAATATATACTCGGTAAGTCCGAGGTCGAACCACAGGGAATGATGTAGAATTATTCCTAACTAATTTAAAACTACTTAGCTTAGCAAAATAAAATTCTTATCTGGAAATTTTGTAAAGAAATTGTAACTTAACTAACTACTAAAATGATGATTAAAAACTAAATTAAAACTAATTAAAGATAGGAAAGATAATCGATGAGAGATATCAAAGCTTCAAGGATCAATTATTTAATTAATATTCTACGTCTACTTAATTACGCAATTAGATTCAAATAATGATTTGACCTAATCGGAAGATATTTCATTCACGTTCATCATATCCATTAACATAAAAATATCGATCGAAAGTTTATCATTAACAAGCATAGTCTACTAATCACAGGGAATTATAAGCATTCGCCGTACCTTACGTTAACGACAAATCAAATAATTGTATAGATTATGACTTTTTCCAAAACATCGCATTCAATCAAATAAGCATTAAACACTTCTTAATAGACGTAAAAAAATCAATCAAATAACGTCACCTTTAGCTTTGACAAAAGATTTAGCTATTCATATTCAAGAGAAAAATCAAATTTAGAAGAAATTGCATCGAGAAAACACTATTCACGAATCACTATTCACTGTCTTCTCCGATCAGCCCGACACTGTAGCAGTTCTCGAAATCACTGTAGCAGATACTGTTCACCGGCAAAAATCAGACTTTCTCCTTCTCCCTTCGATCTCTATTCCTCCTCTTCAATTTCCGGCCAAATTCCGACGAGAAACACGGCCCAAACACCAGGAACAAGGCTCTGTTTTTTCAAAACAGAGCAGCAACACAGCCCCAAAACTCCGCCAAAAATCCGTTCTCCAAAAATCCTTTTTTTCTCTTCTCTTAATCTTCTCCTATTTATAGGCATCGAAATAGAGAGTCCATTTTGCATCGATTTCGTTTGGATAAGCTCCAATCCATCAAAATAAGACACGGCTCTGTTTTAAACAGAGCCCCAAATCCGCACGTCGTCTCTCTGTTTTTCTGTTTCATTTTCTTTTCCGGTCAGCCTGCCGCCCGTTCCGCCTTCAAGTCGAGCTCCGTCGTCCAATGGCTGCCATCAAGCTCAGGTCAATTCCGCCGCCGTCTCGCCGCCGTCATCTCCTCTTCTCTGTTCTGCTCCGCCGCTTAGCTCAGGCCGCCATCTCGATCGCCTCCGGCTCCGCCGTCTAGCTCTGCCCATCGCCGGCATCATGTCCTGCATCGCCGTCGTCGAGAGCCTCAGCTTGCCGTCTCACCCTGCCGGCACTGGCCCATTTGTCATACCGGCGCTCGAGCAGATCGAGCGCCCTGTTTTCTCATCCAGAACGAAGACACCCGACTCCGGTTCGGGTGTCTCGTTTTCTTTTTTTTTTATTTCTTTATTTCGACCCAAACCGGACCGGTAATCCTTTTCCTTTTTTTTTCTTTTTCTTTAATAAAACCCGCCGAAACGATCTCAACCGCCAAATCGAATCTGCACGTCCGTACTTTAAATTTCACGCCCGTCTTCTTTTAAGTAGCTTATCAATAGTTCAGATCTTCAATACGCGCGATATCAGCTCATGGGTCACTTTGGCATTTCAAAATACGTCTAATGCGCTCATCTGCTACTGATCTGCAATTCGTATTTTAAACCTACAATAACAAAACTAAACTAAAATTAGACGCGTGATAAAAATATGATTCATTAAATCCAATAATGCATCTAAAATAGTTAATTAGAGTAATTTAATTAATAATCCCCTAATTACTACCCTAATCACAAATAACCCATTTTATTCATGTTTTATCACAAAAACTACACTAGCATATAGGTAAATAAGGCATATAAATATGTATATTTTATGCTTATCAAATACCCCCAAACCTATATTTTGCTAGTCCCCGAGCAAAACAAACAAAACAAAATCACACAAAACAAACTAAAGTAAATTAAACTAGGAAAATAAATACCACTTTCGTAGGGAACACGATTGCATTGAGCATATGCTACAAGCCGTTAAACCTCTAGGTGTCCCTAGTAGGACGAGTTTTGTCTCGTGAGGGTTTACAGCCATGTTACCCACAAACATGTACTTATGAAATTAACCTTATTAATCTAAGTGTAAAAGCAAAATAAACACTTCAAAACAAACAATCCTATTATCCCTTCAAATGCAAACCACAATGTTTAAGAAAATCAACCACATGTACTTGTATTTATAATCAACTGGAATATAGATGCCCTCAAGTAAGTGGTTTTATTCTACACCTTCATCTTGGAAATTTCTGCTCAATATGATATGAAATGATAATATAATAGTAAAAGTGTAGAACATTGTAGCAATACACCCTAAATTTCTGTTTTACACATATCCAGTGTTACCCATTAACCAAAGAACATCAGAATTAACATAGTCATCGTAATCTTTAGGTTCATGATAGCACAAATCTGCGCGCCTCCTTCGGGTCCAACATTCTAGATTTGAGAGGATAATACACCATAGACTTTTTTTTTTCTTTTTTTTTTTCTATTTCATTTTCAGCAGGACTGTGTAAGGCCTAACTTCAAGATGCTTAGGTTTAACAATGACTCAGGCCAATGACTCCCAGCACAGTTGGCTTAGGGCATTATGTTTTAAGATACCGCTTCGGGCCCAAGCATCAGCCTAAGTTAATCCTATAAAGTCAAGCAGCCCCTTTCTTTTTGTTTTGTTTTCATTTTTTTTTTCATCATCATTTTTTTTTTCATCAACATTCATATTTTCCAGCAATCTTATCATGTCCAGGTTGTATTATACTCTCAACCTATTTCCGGTTCCAAGCCCTTGCCATAGCCAAGTAAATGGTCTATCATGATCTTTTAAGCTCAACAATAACCACATAGCATCCAATGACTATGAGTAAAGACATCCCACTGAAGATTAGTATTCAACAAATCTCTAGAGGGTATTACTTTATGTACTAGTGTGTATGAGTGAGTTTTATTAGCTCAAGCACATGATCCAAGAGGACTGTAACAGAAAGATATGCTCAGTTAAGTGTTTCTATCCTCCAGTATACTTACTCACACTTCCAATGTAAATTAATCTCTTAAAAATTGAAATATACATCAAAAAGGGATAAACTATCAAAACCTATAAAAATACTAACAAACAACCTAAAACTAATCAAAAAAAAAAAAAATTTCGTTTTTACTTTCAATTTTTTTTTTATTAAATTTTAATTGAAAATAAACAATGTTATTCATATATACCCCCAAACCTAAACTAAACATTGTCCTCAATGTTAAGAATAAAATGAAGGATAAAATAAATAAATAAATAAAGGATAGATGTTACCTAGAGAACTGCAAATTGCTAAAATCCCATGCGAGTGAAAAAAACATCAACAAAGAAGAAGATGAGAGCAATCACAATATCCAACCAGAAAAACATCATCTAACTAAATAAATAACCTAAAACAAATTAAAAGGCTGGGTTGCCTCCCAGGAGCGCTAAGTTTTACGTCTTCAGCCAGACGTAATCCTATTTTTTTTAAAAATTATCCAGGATCTTTTAACCCAACATTCATTCCACCTGTAGTCCTACTCCGTACATTAGGATTAATTAAAGCAACCGCAAGTGGATCATTATGACAGATAAATGGGAATGCATCCTCCACTAAAGATTCAATCATGTCAACTGCAAAAAATTCATCTGACTCTGGGGGTTGTTTGCAAACATGAAATATATTCAATTCCAAAGTCATATTGCCAAATGAAAGTTTCATCATACCATTTCGACAATTAATCAAAGCATTTGAAGTAGCAAGAAATGGACGACCTAATATGATAGGAATATTTACACTCGCATTTATAACAGGATGTGTGTCCAAAACAATAAAATCAACAGGAAAATAAAATTTGTCTACTTGAACAAGCACATCTTCCACCACTCCTCTTGGGATTTTAACAGAACGATCAGCAAGTTGGAGAGTAATGGTGGTGGGTTTAAGTTCCCCAAGACCTAGCTGAGTGTACACTGAATAAGGCAAAAGATTAACACTAGCCCCAAGATCAAGCAAGGCTTGGTCTACCCTAAAGTTCCCAATCACACATGAAATAGTTGGACATCCGGGATCCTTATATTTGGGTGGGCTTTTGTGTTGAATTATAGAACTTACCTGTTCAGTTAAAAATGCTTATTTCTGCACATTCAACTTACGCTTAATAGTACACATATCTTTCAAGAACTTAGCATAAGAAGGTACCTGTTTGATTGCATCTAACAAGGGAATGTTAATTTTCACCTGCTTAAAAAGTTCAAAAATTTCAGCATTTTGGTTCAACTTTTGAGGTGGTTTCAACCTCTGTGGAAATGGAGCTGGAATAGGACATCTCACATCTTCACTTGACCCAGACTTATCAATTTCCTCATTATCATGTTTTGATTCATCATTCTCAGAAGATTTTTGGGCCTTAAGTGGAATTGTTTTATCAATTTCTTTTCCACTACGAAGAGTGGTAATTGACTTAGCATGTTCTAATTGTGAATCAGAAGATTGTGTGTCCATTATGTGAACTTGTCCCTGCGGATTGGGTTGGGGTTGAGCAGGAAACCTACCTTTCTCTTGAACAGCTAGAGAAGATGTCAATTTAGTGAGAGAGCTCTTTATATCATTAATGGCTTGTGAGGTTTGTTGATTAATGGTAGCTTGCCCTTGCATAAAAGTTTGCAGTGTCTCCTCAAGCGTCTTCCTGTGAGGTGGAACATATAGAGTATAATTGGAAGATGCCTGAGGAGGTTGTGTTTGTGCATTACTATCATTCCTCCAACTAAAGTTGGGGTGATTCCTCCATCCTGGATTGTAGGTGTCTCCATAAGGAGATTGCCTTTTGAAAGGGGTCATGGAATTTGCTTGGTCATGTAACACCTCCTTAAAAGCAGGAATGGTAGGGCACTCATTAGTAGGGTGTCCCATGACATCACAAATTCCACAGACCTCTTCTGTAGCAACAGACTTAACAGCATTAACTTTCCCTAATTCCATGGCCTCCACCTTCCTAGCCAAAGAGGCTAGCCTCGCACTCAAATTATCCTCCTCCCTAAGATGATGCAGACCCCCACTAGTAGTTGAAGACTTCGGCTTATTAGAAACATCAGAGGGATCGGTGGGATCCCAAGAATCTGAGTCTTCAGCTATTTGATCTAGAAAATCAAGGGCTTCATTAGGGTCTTTATCAAAGAATTCCCCATTACACATGGTTTGAACAAATTGTTTCATTGAAGGCGTCATCCCATCATCGAAGAAACTGATGGTGCGCCACTTCTCATATCCATGATGTGGACAAGAATTTAACAAATCTTTATATCGCTCCCAACATTGATAAAATGATTCATTTTGTTTTTTAGCAAAGTTTGTTATTTGTCTTTTCAAAGCATTTGTCCTATGAACTGGGAAAAGCTTTTTAAGGAATTCAGTTTGTAGCTCTTTCCAAGTTCCTACAGATCTAGGCTTAAGGGAATTCAGCCAAGTCTTGGCTTTATCTTTCAAGGAAAACGGAAACAATTTTAACCTGATAATGTCTTCACTACAAGCCTGCTCGAATGTTGCACATACTTCCTCAAATTCCTTTAAATGTAGATAAGGGTTTTCAGAATCTAGACCATGGAATTTGGGAAGCAAGTTTATCATTCCAGGCTTAAAAGTAAATTGATGTGCTTGTAGAGGCAATATAATGCATGAAGGTGTGCTAGTGCGTGCAGGTTGCAGATAATCACGCAAGGGCCGCATTGGTGCATCATGTTCTCTCTCATTTTCATTAAGATCATGGTTACTACCCTGATCAGCCATTTGATTAGGTGTGTGTGATGGAACAGAAAATTCAAACGAAGGATTCTCAATCAAAATAGAAGAATTACTTCTAACCAATCGTCCACTGGTATCTCTATTCCACGAGTGCATGCACAAGAAATAGAAATTTCAAAGAGAGATGGAACGAGTTTACCAAATTTGATGAAAAATCCAATGAAAAGCTTTTTGTTCCAGATAGCCTCAGAATACTCCAGATGTCCTACAAAAGAAGCAGGTAAATTAAACTAAGAATAATTAAAATTGACTAAACTATGCTAGAAAGAAAGAAACTAATTAGAAAATTAATCCTAAACTTCACTCCCCGGCAACGGCGCCAAAATTTGATCTAACCCAAGCGAAGGTTGATAAATTGTAATATATACTCGGTAAGTCCGAGGTCGAACCACAGGGAATGATGTAGAATTATTCCTAACTAATTTAAAACTACTTAGCTTAGCAAAATAAAATTCTTATCTGGAAATTTTGTAAAGAAATTGTAACTTAACTAACTACTAAAATGATGATTAAAAACTAAATTAAAACTAATTAAAGATAGGAAAGATAATCGATGAGAGATATCAAAGCTTCAAGGATCAATTATTTAATTAATATTCTACGTCTACTTAATTACGCAATTAGATTCAAATAATGATTTGACCTAATCGGAAGATATTTCATTCACGTTCATCATATCCATTAACATAAAAATATCGATCGAAAGTTTATCATTAACAAGCATAGTCTACTAATCACAGGGAATTATAAGCATTCGCCGTACCTTACGTTAACGACAAATCAAATAATTGTATAGATTATGACTTTTTCCAAAACATCGCATTCAATCAAATAAGCATTAAACACTTCTTAATAGACGTAAAAATATCAATCAAATAACGTCACCTTTAGCTTTGACAAAAGATTTAGCTATTCATATTCAAGAGAAAAATCAAATTTAGAAGAAATTGCATCGAGAAAACACTATTCACGAATCACTATTCACTGTCTTCTCCGATCAGCCCGACACTGTAGCAGTTCTCGAAATCACTGTAGCAGATACTGTTCACCGGCAAAAATCAGACTTTCTCCTTCTCCCTTCGATCTCTATTCCTCCTCTTCAATTTCTGGCCAAATTCCGACGAGAAACACGGCCCAAACACCAGGAACAAGGCTCTGTTTTTTCAAAACAGAGCAGCAACACAGCCCCAAAACTCCGCCAAAAATCCGTTCTCCAAAAATCCTTTTTTTCTCTTCTCTGAATCTTCTCCTATTTATAGGCATCGAAATAGAGAGTCCATTTTGCATCGATTTCGTTTGGATAAGCTCCAATCCATCAAAATAAGACACGGCTCTGTTTTAAACAGAGCCCCAAATCCGCACGTCGTCTCTCTGTTTTTCTGTTTCATTTTCTTTTCCGGTCAGCCTGCCGCCAGTTCCGCCTTCAAGTCGAGCTCCGCCGTCCAATGGCTGCCATCAAGCTCAGGTCAATTCCGCCGCCGTCTCGCCGCCGTCATCTTCTCTTCTCTGTTCTGCTCCGCTGCTTAGCTCAGGCCGCCATCTCGATCGCCTCCGGCTCCGCCGTCTAGCTCTGCCCATCGCTGGCATCATGTCCTGCATCGCCGTCGTCGAGAGCCTCAGCTTGCCGTCTCACCCTGCCGGCACTGGCCCATTTGTCATACCGGCGCTCGAGCAGATCGAGCGCCCTGTTTTCTCATCCAGAACGAAGACACCCGACTCCGGTTCGGGTGTCTCGTTTTCTTTTTTTTTTATTTCTTTATTTCGACCCAAACCGGACCGGTAATCCTTTTCCTTTTTTTTCTCTTTTTCTTTAATAAAACCCGCCGAAACGATCTCAACCGCCAAATCGAATCTGCACGTCCGTACTTTAAATTTCACGCCCGTCTTCTTTTAAGTAGCTTATCAATAGTTCAGATCTTCAATACGCGCGATATCAGCTCATGGGTCACTTTGGCTTTTCAAAATACGTCTAATGCGCTCATCTGCTACTGATCTGCAATTCGTATTTTAAACCTACAATAACAAAACCAAACTAAAATTAGACGCGTGATAAAAATATGATTCATTAAATCCAATAATGCATCTAAAATAGTTAATTAGAGTAATTTAATTAATAATCCCCTAATTACTACCCTAATCACAAATAACCCATTTTATTCATGTTTTATCACAAAAACTACACTAGCATATAGGTAAATAAGGCATATAAATATGTATATTTTATGCTTATCAAGAACCCATATAGGAGTTTTAATGATTATTGTTTTTCACACACACATAATACCCCTCTCTATGAAGTGCCCTACCACCCACGTCCTTTATATGCTGATTCTTATAACCGTGGTTGGGATAATCACTCTAATTTTGGGAGTGGCACATCTTCCCTACAATACACAACTTCTTATATGTCGGAACCATGTGCCCTCTGTTTAAGTCCTATTCATAACCCTAGTGGAGTGCCATTTGGCCCTTGAGTACCCTGATTTTATACGCAAGTATGTTAATGAGGCCCAAAGTCTTCATAGGTGGGAGGATCATCCTAACAACCCTTGGGAGCAACCCAACCCTGGGCCCACTCTTCATGAGGCCCCTAGACAAGATTTCCTAAGCCAACAACTGCCTTACTAACCAGCCTCCACTCCTCAGTTTGGCCAACCATCCTTAGAAGATCAGATGAGCCAGATACTAGCCACCCTAACGGAGATGAAAACAGACCAAAAATCTCAGGCTCAGCTTGTCCATTCCCACACATAGGCTCTTGCCAACATTGAAACACAGTTAGAACAACTGACCCAGTTCATGGATATGAGGGAAGAATACACTCTACCTGTCGAGCCCCAATATCCGAAGGGCCAATTTTCTGATGAAGGGATCTGTTTTTTCCCTGACTATGATGTTACATCCCTTCAGAATGCCCAAAGGTTTGACAATGAGCTTGAGTGGGTTTTACATAATGATCAAGAGGGTGTAGAAATTAAAGAAGAAGTGAGTGCATTAATAGAACACAGTTTTAAACCTTCTTCTATATTTGAGGAGTCACATTCTACGACACTATCACCAGAACCTTCTATTCTTGAACCACCATTCATACCATGTCTTGACCGATCTAACCCTTTGGTTATTGAAAGTAACTTAAACTGTTTCATAGATTATTTAGTTGAGTCATTAATTGAGGAAGTTTTCCCAATTGGGTTACTAGAAGAGGCCCCTAAGGCCAAAATGGTTGATATGGGGGAGGAGGTTCCCTTTATATTAAAATTCTCTGATGACCTTCTTTCATGGTTAATGCAAGGACCCCTCTTTCCAAAGCTTCCCTACCCACCACTCCATTCTTTTATTCCACGATGTGCTCCATACTTAGGCAACAAGGATCGAAGTGTGTGGTGCAATCATTTAATTAATCCAGGTTGATGACTTGATAATCTAGACCATACAGAATGATCCTGGCCCAGTCTGGCTGAAGACGTTAAACTTAGCACTTGGTGGGAGGCAACCCACGTATTCAGGTGTATTCTCTCCTTTATTTTTGATTTTCTTTGCTATATGCTCATTGTCATGCTATATTTTATTCAAATTGAGGACAATGTTCATACTAGGTTTAGGAGAGAGGATATGCTAAAAAAAAAAATCGAAGAACAGTAGATACGATCGATCGTATTCAAACGATCGATCGTTATCCGATCGAGCCCTTATCTTTGTGATCGATCACTCTGCGGTACATCAACACCGTTCATCTTCAATCTAACGGGCGCTGTTTTTCGATAAAATGATCGATCGGCTAAAAAAGCGATCGATCGCGGGTCGTCTTCCTCGCGCATAAAATCCGAACGGCCGTGGCGAGAGAAATCTATTTCCACTCGCCGCCGCCGTTTCCGACCCTTATTTGAGCTGAAACTGTAGAATCCAGATCCGGTGTCTATTTCTGTGATTTTCCACTCCTTTCATCGCAATCACTCCTTTTTCTTTCGGTAAGCCGAAACTTAAAAACTCAATTTTTCTTAGTTTCCGGTAGATATTGTTGCGATTACTCTCATGCATTCCCCTATATTGATCATTGCGATGCTTATGCATGACTTTCAGCTTCTGATTCTTCGATTTTAGGTGTTTTATTTGATTTTTAGGATTTGTGTTCTTGCGGTGAACAGTGTTTTGCTAAAAAAGTTTTTTTTTTTCGAAATATGATTTCGGGGATATATATCTCTCATGCATACTTCTATATTGATGATTGTAATTTTTGTTATGCATGATGATTCCTTTCGATTTCCTAAGTTTTCATAAAATTTTTATTTTTATTTAGGAAATTCATTATTATTTTCTAAAAAAAAAACCAAAAATTGTGAAGTGGATTTGTTATTACATGCTTGCTGTGATATTTAAGTATTGCAATTACATGCTGCATATTCTTGTACCTTGATTGGATTTTCACTATTATCTTTGGTTTTTAGGTACAATGCCTCAGAAATCAGTCGCTCACAAACGTTCAAGGGGTGAAGCTTCTTCATCACGCCCTGTTCCTTCCACCCCTCCACTTGAACCTGCTGCCCAGCCACGGCCTATACAATATGAGAGGCAGGTGGTCCTGAACCTGTCTATACCCGATCTTTCGACTCAGAGATGGATCGAGGACCGGCTGGATTGGGTGAACTATTTCACCCATATTGCTGCAAAAAGGCAGAATGCATTTGCAATGGTCCACGAGGACCCGGTTCGGGAATTCTATGCCAATGGCACCATTGAAGACAACGATAATCCAGAACAGGTGACCATTCAGAGCATTGTATGTGGTGTACCTATCCGGGTCCGAGTCGCCGATATTGCTAGTGCTATGGGGTGTGACACAGGTACGATTCATCACCCTGATTTTAATTGATATCAGTTTCCTCCGTACCGGAATATCACAGGGTGATTGATGGGGTCTGCAGTAGGACCTGGGACCTCTACCAACCTGGCTGCCATTAGCATGCGATCGGAGTTCTGCTTTGCCTTTTTAATTCTACAGCATGATGTATGGTCGCCCCGGAAAGAGAAAGTCGACCGAACCATGACTGATTTACTTTATGTATTCGGCGACGATACTCAGTGCCGTGATCTTGACCTGCCTTCATTCGTCTTTGACCGGATGAAGCAAATGATGGTGGGCCGAAAAGATGAGAGGTTACCGTACCCCTACATTTTAGAGCGGGTATTTCTGACCCATGGGGTGCATTTTTCTGAGCATTCTCGAGTATCTCATGGATTGGGGCCCATTGGAGTTGATGCGTATAACCGTATGATGGGCCATACACGACGCCAGTGGCCACGAGCTCCCCGTCTTGAGGAACACGCTGAGATACCTGAGGGTGAGCCTGCTCAACCACCATGGGCGACGATGCAACAGCAGATCAGCGATCTCACTGGCCATGTGCAGGAGATTCGCCAGTCACAGCAGGAGATTCGCCAGTCACAGCAGGTGCTTATGGATTCCCAGCATGCTATTACGGAATGCCTTGACTCTATTGTCGATTTTCTTCATGCATGGCGTTTTCCTCCAGGCGATGGTGATGGCGATGATCGGGATTTCTAGTACACTTCCTCTGGTGTTTTCCTTCCTCTTTTCTATTTTACATTTTGTGATCATTGTATTTTGTCTTTATTGTGCATTGAGGACAATGCTTATATTAGGTTTGGGGGAGAGGATGTGCTTCATTGTAAAATCAGAAAAGGAAAATATAAAAAAAAGAGTTAAATTTGTTTGAGTAGTTTTAAGTTATTTGTTAGTACTTTTTCTTAGGTTTTGATAGTTTTTCCCGTAATGATGCATGTTATAATTCTTAGGAGATTAATTTACATTGGAAGTGTGAATAAGTATACTGGAGGATAGATACACTTAACTGAGCATATCTTTCTGTTACAGTCCTCTTGGAACAGGTGCTTGAACTAAGAAAACTCACTCACACACACTAGTACATAAAGTAATACCATCTAGAGATTTGTTGAATGCTAATTTACAGTGGGATGTCTTTAGTCATAGTCATTGAATGATGTGTAGTTATCTGTTGAGCTTAAAAGATCATGATAGACCATTTACTTGGCTATGGCAAGGGCTTGGAACCGGAAATAGGTTGAGAGTATAATACAGCCTGGACAAAATAAAGATGTGCTGAAAATATATGTGCTGAAAATGAAAAATGTAAAAAAAATGAAAACAAAATGAAAGAAAAGGGGCCCGAAGCGGTCTCTTAAAACCTAATGCCCTAAGCCAAATTGGCTGGGAGTCATTGGCCTGAGTCATTGCTAAACCTAGGCATCTTGAAGTCAGGCCTTACACGGTCCTAGCGAAAAAAAAAGTCTATGGTGTATTATCCTCTCAAATCTAGAATGTTGAACCCGAAGGAGGTGCGCAGATTTGTGCTATCATGAACCTAAAGATTACGATGACTATGTAGATTCTGATGTCTTTGGTTAATGGGTAACACTGGATCTGTATAAAACAGAAATTTAGAATGTATTGCTACAATGTTCTACACTTTTACTATTTACATTATCATGCTATATAATATTGAGCAGAAATTTCGAAGATGAAAGTGTGGAATAAAACCACTTACTTGAGGGCTTCTATATTCCTGTTGATTATGAACCAATTACATGTGGTTAATTCTCTTAAGCATTGTAGTTTGTATTTGTCGGGATAATAGGTTTGTGTATTTTGTAATGTTTTAATTTTTGCTTTATTTTTGCACTTAGGTTAATTAGATTAATAAAAACATGTTTGTGGGTAGCATGGCTACAAACCCTCACGAGACACAACTCGTCCTACTAGGGACACCTAGAGGTTTAACGGCTTGTTGCATACGCTCAATGCAATCGTGTTCCCTACGAAAGTGGTGTTTACTTTTATGCATTAGTTCTTTTAGTTGATTGTTTGATTTTATTTTATTTTGTTTGAGGGTGTGATCTATACATGAAATATGCATTTTATTATCTCCTAAACTTATGTTTCTGCTAGTGTTTGATTAGAATAACTACTACTTTAATATAGTTTTTAGTTTTTGTAGGAAAAAAGAGTAACACACAGAAATAAGGAGAAAAATAACTCAAATGGTTAAATTATCATAACTTCGTGTACAAATATCGGATTGGACTGATTCAAGTCTCATGTTAAAGTTCAAAAAGTCAGCTTTCCAACGCCACCAACCACGCACAATTTGGAGTTTGGGACAGAAAGTTACAGCTATTTGAAGTTTATGAACAGTAACCACGATCGATCGGATATAATTGCGATCGATCGCCGGAGTGTATTGAAGGAAACGATCGATCGGAAAAACGATCGATCGTATCTACTGGAATTTTTCAATCGCGCAAGACAGTAATGACGATCGATCGGTATCATACGGCGTCGCTTGGCAAAGCGATCGATCGGAGGAATATAACGAAGGAATTGCGATCGATAGGGAGACGAACGATCGTCAATACGGAGCGATTGATCGTTTAAAATTAAACCCTTGGAAGTGCACAAGGCAATTGTACTACGGCGAGTATTAAAGGGTTGTCGAACCTCAGGGACGGTGAATACTTTACCAAATTTAAGAGAAGAAAGTTGCAGTTTTTGTTTAATCTAAATAAAGCTATGAACTTTAACTACTAAGCTGAGTTTTAATCAATGTGGAGAAGACCAAGGCTTCGAATCCACCACAATAAACTAGTGTATCGTTTCTCTCTCTCTTTTGAATAAAGATTTCTAATTGGCTAGCTTATTCCTCTCGGACATACACTTGTCAACTCAAAATATAGTGCTCTCCTTTCGGATGTAAGACATAAAACAATTAAAACATGGAATTGTGATCTATCTCTCTCGAGTATAAACCAATGAAAGTTTATTGATATTTAACACCTTAGTCTACTCACGTTCTTCTCGGATACGTAAGTATTCTTCGAATTGAAACTCACAAAAATTCACTCTTGTCTCTCTCGAGTACGAAGAACAAACCTTTATTGAATTAACAATGATTACACAATAAAATCCATACACCAACTAGAGTTAAAACATAAGATGAGAGAAAAGAAACTACACAACCAGATTATTGGGCTTCATCTATGCCTTGGAAAGGTGTTTAGCCTCGCATCGGAAGAAAAATCACCATCGTATTCTTCATATTCTTCATCTCCTTCTCTCCTTTGCTCTAGCCCTCCAATAAAGCTCTAAAATCTTCAAGGGTTGGTCTCCAAGATTGAATATGTGGTGCCCAAAATGTTCTCCCATAAGGCCTATTTATAAGAGTGAAGAGAAACCACGAAGTCTCCTTCCAAATCCAAGTCGAAATAGGTCTTATTTCGGTTTTCTGTATACGGCGATCGATCGCTCCGTATTGACGATCGTTCGCTGGCCGATCGATCGCAATTCCTTCGTTATTTTCTTCCGATCGATCGCTTTGCCGATCGACGCCGTATGATACCGATCGATCGTCGTTACTGTCTTGCGCGATTGAAAAATTCTAGTAGATACGATCGATCGTTTTGAGGTCCGATCGATCGTTGTCTTCAATACACTGCTTTTGCGGCTCTGGCGATCGATCGCATTAATATCCGATCGATCGTAGTTACTTTTCAGAAACTTCAAATGGCTATAACTTTCTGTCCCGAACTCCAAATTGCGCGTGGTTGGTGGCGTTGGAAAGCTGACTTCGTAGTCTTTAACATGAGACTTGAATCAGTCCAATCCGATATTTGTACACGATGTTATGATGATTTAACCATTCGAGTTACTTTTCACCTCATTTTTGTGTATTACTCTTATTTCCTACAAAAACTAAAAACTATATTAAAGTAGTAGTTATTCTAATCAAACATTAGCATAATCATAAGTTTAGGAGATAATAAAATGCATATTTCATGTGTAGATCAGCGATCGATCGCCGTATGCGGAAAACCGAAATAAGACCTATTTCGACTTGGATTTGGAAGGGGATTTCGTGGTTTCTCTTCACTCTTATAAATAGGCCTTATGGGAGAACATTTTGGGCATTCAACCTTGGAAAACCAGAGCTTTATTGGAGGCTAGAGAGGAGGAAGAGAAGAGGCCTTTTAGAGCAAAGAAGAAGAAGGATTCATGACGATGGATCTACATAAATAGGCTTTTCTTTTCTCTCTTTCGATGTGTAACTAAATTCTTTGTCAAGGCTTGATGAAGCCCTAGATGTGTATTGCTACTTTTGATAGTTTAATTCTATAAAGTTGATTATGATTCATGCTTAATGCGATTTCATGAGTTTCTTTTGAGTGCTTGATCATAGACTTGATTGATTATGAATGGAATTAGATATTATGATTGATTTTATGCCTGATCAAGGATAAGATTGATTGCATTATAATAGAGTTGTGATTGATTCTATGCCCGATCAAGGATAGGATTGATTACACAATAGTGGATGAACTTTCGTGTCCGATCAAGAACGATAGTGAATTCATTAGTAATTCATGTGTCCGATCAAGAACATGAATTACCATATCATGTCAATGTATGCTTAATAATAATTAAACGTAGTAATTGCATGTCTAGTAGTGGATTCTCTGCCTTGATATTTCTCCATATTGATTAAATCTCAGTTAGACTAGCTAAAGTTCATTGCTTTCTCCAGATTAATTAAAACAAACTTTTCTTTCTCTTGAATTTGGTAAAAGATTAATCCGCCCCTGAGGTTCGACAACCCTTTAATACTCGCCGTAGTACAATTGCCTTGTGCACTTGCAAGGGTTTAATTTTAAACGATCATCTTCGAAGACACGACTACGCGTAAAGTCATGTATTCAAATACACGACTTTACGTAAAGTCGTGTCTTCGAAAGAGGAAAAGAGGAAAGCATATGAAGGAAAAATCGACAAAAAACGAAAATATAATGTATACTTACATTAGTGTTTATTTCTGTGGTTTGCAGGAGGGATATATAGTCATCATCGCATAGCGTGGAAATTTGATAAGCCTTCCTCGGATTGACGATTCATCCATCTATTGCCACTCTATCCCGCTCTAACAAGATTCCCATGTTGAAGCAGTACTCTAAATTCGAATAGTGTTATGGGAGTTCAATTGTAGCCTTGCTTAGGGGTTTGGAGGACATCAACGTCAATAGGCTGGGATGAGGTTAAGCCTGTGGCCTCCTTCTCCTCCTTCGCCAAATCCTCCTCCTTGGCCACCTCGATATCCGACTGCTGCAATGAAGAGATCACCTCATTGATGATAGAGGTTGTTTGTCGATCGGATACGGTCTCCTCGGAGTTGGCTTTTCGCTCTTCCGCTAAATTCCTCCTTGCCTGCTCCTCCGCCATTCTCCGTATATGCTCATCTTTCCGTATCCTCTACAATTCCCTCTCGGAGATAGCCCTCCTTCTCTTCCTTACCACTGCACCTGGGGGAATAGGTCCCGTCTATGCTTCTGACGGTTTTCTACTTCTGCAAGCTCCATATGTTCATCGAAGTCTGGTTGGAGCTTCTTCAGAAACATCTTCGCAGAGGATCTCTTTGTAGCCCGTTGAAGCTTCTCTTCCTCATGTGCGCGCTTGATGATAGCTAAATTGAAATGAATTAGCAATCGTGTTAGTAGCAACATGAAATATTAAATAGTCGTGTAGAATGTGGCACGAAATATTAAATAATCATGTAGAACGTGACACAAAATATTAAATAATCGTGTAGAACTTACCTTCACCCCATTTGAAGGAGTCGTCGGCTGACTTGTGCGCCATCTCCTTTCTCCGCATATGCACCGGAGTTTTCTTCATCTGCTCCGTGTCATCGGTTTTCTGCTTTGGCTCCTCCTTCTGATGCACCGACGACTTCTTCATCTTTTCCTTCTTCTCTGATTGCTTCGTCTCCTTCTTCGGCTCCTCAATCTTCTCCTCCTTGTGGCCCTCAATGTTCTGGCCCTCCAACAGCAATGACGTTGTGGTGGTAGAAACCTTGATAGAGTGAAGAACCTATTGTAGAGGTCCGACACTGCTTCCCATCTTGTCATACGAAGATAGAGCGATCTCAATTAATGACTTAATGCCCTGAAGGGAATCTTCTAATCGCCCCATTGCAGTTGACTAAGCGGCTGTCCTCAAGGAAGAGGGGGAACCGTGAATGGGAGTCCTCTTCATTTTTTGCCTCTCTGTCTTCTGTCGCAGCGGAGGAGGGGCCACAGAGGGAGACGAAAGTAGGCATGCCTTTTCTGCCAGGGGGGAGATTACATTGACGACTTCTTCCCATACATCGAGATTATCAAACACCACCTTCTAGTAGTCCGTCATACGGTGCTTCTTCTGTGCACCATTCTTCACCTCCGTAATTAGGGTCCCAATTCCTGGCCACCTTTTCACCCGTGGACTAGTAGGGCCCACAACAGAATGGAAGATTGTCGTATGCTCAAAAAACCAAATATGCATAGTAAGCAGATGAAAACATTAGTAAGGTGCGGATACAAGCAAGTCGTGTACTATTATATTCGACTATAATAGTACACGACTATAAATTTAGTCGTGTCTTCTGCAACACGACTATATACTTAGTCGTGTATTTTAGTACACAACTATATATGAAGTCTTGTTGCATAAGAGACGATACTTAGCATCATCGTGTCGTGTCTTTCGAAGACACTAAAATCATAAAAATTCTAAATACCTGAGTGACATATGAGGCGTTGTTTAGGTATCTACCGCCTCGTGACCCTCCTTCAGATCTGACACCCACTTGTCTGCTGGTGTGGGTTATACCAGAAACCAGCATCCTATGGATAGCACCTGCCCAATTGTATGAGCTCAATCTTGGGAGGTCTTATATATAACGGCACAAACAGTGCAGCAACGCTCTAGTGCTGTGTAGAAACAGCACCGTGGAGAAGACAAGGCAGATGATCATTCTCGCCATGTCATCCTCTACCATCTTCATTTCGCCAATGTTAAGCTTTTTAATAATTTCCTCAATGTGTGGAATATCCGGTCTCCTCACGGCGAAGTACTTTTTGAAGAATTCATCTTGCGGTCGGCGTGGCAAAGAGGGAACGACCTCAGCTGTTCGTCTGACTTGGGTATAGGGGCGAAAGACTAATCGAACCATCTAGTAGCTGGTTCCCTCCGAAGTTTCCGTCAGGATAGCTGGAGCCCGTTGGCGAGTTCTATCAAGTAAAGCCAATGATTAGAGGCATCGGGAGCGCAATCTGAAAAGTGGCGCCAGGTAATATGGAAAAAACTCGCATTATAAGTCATTGGATCTATATTTGACTTCTCATCTATTTTAGAGGGCCTGAGTTATGACGGCTGTTGCCGCCTGGTGTCCACGAATGTCAATGTACTATGCGCATATAAACTGGACTCTAGCGAATTTTTTGGTGATTAGTTTGTTGTAGAAGTTTTTATAGGAATAGTGGATGAGTTTGAACTTAAATTGGCATGACATTTTTCAGGAATTCGAACTTGGCTCAGGCTGTTCTTGATGAGCTCCAGACCAGCTGCTTAGGCTTCATACTAATAGAAGGACCAAGGTGCATATCACTGGCTGTTGTTTAGCCACCTTTATATATAACAAACAAGAGTTCTCAAAGGCAGCACGCAAGTAACACATGATTAAATTATACCCAGCAATTCTAGTTGTAATCTCTACTAAAACAAGTTTGTACATGCAAATGGACCTTCATAATGACAAGATATCAGACAGCTCCTTAGTTAACAAAAGACAAATAGCACTAGTAGATTACTATCTACTTGTTACTATACATAGGGGATATACATCAACAATTTCCTGCTGACTAAAGTCCTTCCAGTTTTCATGAGGTTTTGCTGAAAAACCACTTCATATATATGCTTATGAATTGAATTCCTCTATCTGGAATGCAGATGTAGAAGCCCAAATAAACAATACAGTACTACCAAAATATTTGTACCAATCTGCATTTAAATAGATTATATATATTCATTCTACAATCAATATCATATTTTTTCTGAATCAGCCCTGTGCACAAAAACTGTTTTTCTAAATCAACAACCTGAAATTGATAATTACCAATTGTACAAGATGACTATTTAATGAACCATTTCAACATTAAACAACTCATCATAAGCTTATGAACTGAATTCCTTTATCTGGAATGCAGATGTAGAACCTCAAATAAACAAGACAGTACTAACAAATATATTTGTGCTAATCCACATTTAAATAGAATATATATATATTCATTCGACATTCAATATCATATTTTTTTGAATCGGCCTTGTGCATAAAGAAATTATTTTTCTGAATCAACTACCTGAAATTGATAATTGCCGATTGTACATCAAAGAAACTGTTCATAACCAAAAGTGTTAAGTATATTTCTTTATGCTTTTAGACGATATACATTAGCACACCCTGATTGTTCTATCCATTGTATCCAAATAAATAGTTAAAATGAACAAGCATATGAACAACACATATTAGAACTGATGAGATTAGCCTTGGTAAAACAAAAAAAATGGTTACAATTAGTTCCAATCTCATAAAATCCCACCCTTCCAATTTTTTTTTTGGCATCAAATCTTCCACTTACATATATGGTCACATATAGCCAATACACCACCTTCATCATAGACAACACCTTTCTTGCCAAATTCTTCGAAACAAGAAAAACCCAATTCTCAAATTAATCAGAAAGCTCAAATTGTACACCCAAGCTTAGAAGCCAGATTTGTACCAAAATAGAAAAAAAAACAGAAGGGATTGTGAGAAGACCTTTCTGGTGGAGATATCGCAGTTTCTGGCCTGAAATTTGCTGCCCGCTACAGCTCTTCCCCCACTGAAGCTCTTTTGCCCGCCGGAGCTCACTGACCCAGCCACGAAGAAGAGCCAGTGATGAAGGGGCCATCTACCGCCTAGAGCCGCTCAAAGGGGAGCAATTTTCCATTTCCCCTTATCACTTTCATAACTAGAATTGAATTCGATTCCACCCCCTCTGGACACAGAAGCAGCTTTTGTAAAGAGGAGATTTTCTAAAAAGCCGATTTAGAACCAAGGTAAAAGAAAAACCCGCTTTTGTGGGCAAAATCTGCCTCCCATATTCAATTTTGCACAAAACGGCTGTAAAGCGGCTTTTGTAGCCCTAAAACGGCCTCCCAAACGTGCTCTAAATACTCCCTCTATCCACTGAACCTGTCTGCATATAAAAGTGAGTTAAATTTATTAGACTATGGGTGCGTTTGGCAACCGCTTTTGCTTTTTTAAAAAACGGCTTTTTAACAAAATCGTTTTTGTTAATAAAAAGCTAAATCGTAACTCGTATGGTAATGCCCACTCTTAAAGCGCTTTTGTCAAAATCCGCCCCTAAATCTTGTTTGGATAGGGCAAATTTTAGAAAAAAAATAAACTGCTCTTGTGACGCTTTTACCCCTAATGAGAAAGATTGAATCTTGACCTAAGAAGCACGGATACAAAACAACGACATGGTACGGACACGGCGACACGCCATTTTTTCCAACAAGTAGGATATGACACGGCTAATAAAAAATATTTATTACTCCCTCCATCCAAATTACTATGTATATTTAACAAAAACCTTATTTTTATTGGGCTTTGACCTTCATATAAAAGTCACGTGACCTAAGGACATAATGACAACGTGGAAGGGGACGAGCTCTCGGCGAAGGGGACGAGCTAACAGAAGTAGAGAAAAAAAAAGCTCCACGCCAAAAGCAAAAGACGAAGGACATACAGGAATTTCGGGATGCTCGAGGGTAAATGCAGTTATTTTTTCACCCTGAAGGATAATTCAGATCATAAAATCCGCTTTTGTAAAAAATCTCCTCAGGAGGAGATTTTCTAAAAAGCGGCTTTAGCACCAGTTTTCGAGTAAAAGCCGCTTTTGGCGGCTGAAAATCGCTTTTTCTAAAAACCTGCCTTCCATACAGGATTTTGTACAAAAGCTGCTTTATCTACCTAAAAAGCGGCTTTTGGGAGGCAAAATCTGCCTCCCAAACGCACCCTATATGTTCATGCCGAAAAAGTACGAGTAATTTCCCCACCTGTTCAGTGTTTTTGCTCGTGAGGGAGCAAAGTCGGCCAGGTAATGATGGCACCATGTTTTGCCAAATGTAGACAGCTTCATTGGACGGAGAGAGTAGGATTCTTAAAACTTCTTCTACAATGAGTATGAATAAGGAACAACACCTTGGCTGAGAACTGGAAATTTTGCACACTTTGGGTATGTAGCATATGGGAGGTTTTGCAAAAATCTGAAGTAAAAGAACCTGATGTTCAAGACTTCAGGTGAATCTCAGTTGTAAAAGTGAGAGTAAGGGGGTATCTTGTACTACAAAAATGACATTAAATTCTCATTTTTAGTTATGTAACTTATTTTTATTAGAAGTGGGATTCGAGTCTATCCTTGAGACCATTGGATGACACAGACCCAATGGTTACAATTAACTTAACTTTTTTTTGCTACAATTATGATTAACTTAACTTGATATAAAGAATCATCAGACTACTTGAATACTACCATATGCCATTCAAATAGAGGACATTTTTTCACCTCAAGGACCCGTACCAATTTATAATAAAAAAAGGGAGACAAAATATAAACACAACTATGCACTTATCGTTTTTTTTATATAATTAAAAATTAATATTAAAGGAACAAAGGAGGATATAAAAGATAGAGGTTTACAACCAACTCCCCAACTAGAGAAAAGTAACAGAAGAAAAACAAACACTGGCAGGAAGAGGGATATCGCCAAAGCATTCCACAATTTCCGTAAGCTTCGATCGATCGAAAGGAAAGGCGATCGATCACCAAAGCATTCCACTATTTCCTGTAGATTTGATCGATCGGAGGAGGGCGATCGACAGCGCCTCTGACTTGAAGTGCCGAATGAACTAGGTGATCGATCACGACTGAGCAGCGAACGATCACCAAAGCATTCCACTGTTTCCATTAGTTTCGATCTATCGGAGGGGTGAGCGATGGATCGCACCCCCGGCTTGTAGCGCCATTTGAACTAGGCAATTGATTGCGGCTGGAAGGTGATCGATCACCAAAGTATTCCACTATTTTTAGTAGTTTCGATCGATCGGAGGGGAGGGCGATCGACGTGCCTCGGCTTACAGCTCCATTTGGACTACGCGATCGATCGCGACTGAAGAGCCGATCGTTCGCCAAATCACAACCATTGACCGGACTAAAAAACCGAGGCAGGCTAACCACTCTAGAAGCTAGATCAATGCCAAAGAGGATCAAACACCAGAGATGCCGACCCATCAGAAGATACCAAAGAATTGCGGCTTCTCAGCCATGTCGGAAACCAAGCAAAGGAGACTAATCAACTCGAGTCTGCACTAACACTCGTCTCAGGTCTTCAATGTTACTGCTCATCCCATAAAGTATGCAGGAAAGAGCAATGAGTGAGATAGATGTCCTTAAGCTGGAAGGCGCTAAGGATCTCTTTAGCTATGTGGATAAGGTTTTGGCCCAAAACATAGACCTCGAGCTTTTTATCTTCAAATATTCATTTGTTCTTCTCCTCTCAGATCATTGTACTAAAGCTAATGAAACCATCTTGGATTATATAGCCAACATATTTGATGTTTCTGATGAATTGAGTCAGTCAATCTAGTTCCATAGGATAGTCCCCAATTATATGGTAAATGTTGCACTTACGCAATAATATTCACCAGGTCACCTTAGCATATATGCATTCGAATAGTAGGCGCTTGACTGATTTATCATTTTTCTTGCATAAAATACACCGATTTACTAAAGATATCCCCCTTCTTTGTAAATTATCTAACGTGAGTAGGCCCATCATTGAGTGCCATCCAAGCACAGAAAGAGTAGCGGTTCACCCGATGCTTGAACCATATGAGATCATGCCATGAAACATTAACAGATTTTACTCTGCTTTTATTCCAAGCACTCTTAAAAGTAAACTTTCCGGTTTGATTGAGCCAGCCATAAGAATCCTCCAATTCAATAAGCACATACATATTCTCAAGGATTTTCGCCTTAGCAAGACCTCTTTTTCTTGAGAGCAATTGCACATTTTGAAGTTTTCCAAAATTTAGGTAGTCAGCAATTGATTCATTAATGAAGCCTCCAATCAGTAGTTGCAATTTGCCATCCAGCTTTCACTAAGTAAACATAATTAGATCAAAGGGGTACACCTACATAATTATCCCATTTTCTCCCCCTAACCTTATGCATAGTTATCCTTGGATTTTCTCTGTAACCTTGACGATCAAGGATTCTAATTGTCAATTATGTACAAACTTGCAGTTAGCTGCTTTCAACATTTTTGTAGAAATAATTCTTTCAACTGGAGCCACTAGCATAATTACTCTAGAATTTTCTCTCTAGATTCTCTGAACAAAGCGATTTTAAATTTAGGCATTCTGATTAGAATCATGCTCGGCTATGTATAATGGATGACCCTATGGGCTCCTCCAAAGTTTTTGTAGAATTGATCCCACCATTTAAAATCAATGCTAGAGATCATTCTCCAAGAAGCATTTTTCTTCTTACCATTAATGACAAATTCTAGCTAGCATTCAACTCTAGGAAGCACAGATACTCCGAAACAGGAGCCGCCGTGTCCCCATCGGAAAGCCGGTCTCAATCCGGCCCGATCAAAATTCTAATTGTGGACTTTTCAGCTCCCTTCTAGAGGCAACGCTCTCCTTGATCACACCTCAAAAGCTCATATCTCTACGAGGAGATGTGTCCACTTGCCCTTCTTTGACCAGAAACAAGAAGTCCACTTGCCTCCCCAACTTCCAGGAAGAGCCTATGCTCAGACAATTTACAAAATGTACCACATCTAGAGACAAACTCATGTTGTGAGCTTCCTGCCTACTTCGAGAAAGCTCGTATTGTGAGCTTCCTGCCTACTTCTAATTGCATGGTCCCATATTGGACGCGTTGACACCTGCACTGGGTCAGCCTTGGGTAGATCCTTGTTCTCCATTCACTAGCTATTATAAAAGCATCTGATTACCTCAGTTGACATAAATACTCCATCAGATAAGATCTGATGGTAAGCTGAACTGATCATCGAAGATGTCGAGGGAAGGAGGAAGTCCGCCGAAGGTAAAGGTGATCGTGACGCAGTTCGTCCTTACAGAGGCCGGCGACTTTAAGTCCGTGGTGCAGAACATGACCGGGAGGAATGCGAAGGTCCCCGACGACGATGCAAGCTGGTCGAACCAGTGCAGCGGTGCACGGGGTGGTGGACGTGAGGGTGTCGGCAAGCAGACGGTCGGGAAAGTGGCAATGCCCAAGGAGGCTGATAGAGTGTTGGTGGACATCCCTGCATGAGACGAGTTGCTTCGTTTTTGTTCAGACTGAAGTACTTGGGAGCACTACTATATGCATGCAAGCTTTCAGTTTAAATGCTTCTATTGCTATCTATCAAGAATTACCAAATACATTTTTGTGGTTTTATGGTATATATGATATGTAGCATGAGGAATTATAAAAGCCTGGTTAACTTTCTCTTCTTCACATGTTACTTGTTTGATATCATTGACAGCAACTTGAACTGTCTAATTTATCATACTCCCTGCATAGTGAAAAATACGAGTAATTTGGAACGATGAGAGTATAAAATACGAGTTCGAAGCGGCAATGAGTTGGCTACCCACAGGAATTATATATTGAGATACTGGAGTGTGGACATTAACATGTGCCTCTCTGGATAAATTTGTAGAGGATAGGGTACTCCAAGAGGCTGGTTGCCTTGCCCCTTTTAGTTGGGTCATAAAGGGGTTGTTTGGATGCGGAATGAAGTGGAATCAGAATTAGATTCCAGCGAAATAAATTCCAGCCTAATTACTAAAAAGATGTAGGGGCTGTTTGGATACGAAACTGGATGGTATCAAATTTAGATTCCAACTGAATAAATTCAGGGGGAATTATCGAAAAGACGTTTTATGTTTGGATAGCAAATTATTGGGAATCCAATTGAATGAATTAGCTGAATCTCCTCATGAGGTGATTCGATGATTCAGACGGAATTGGGCCCGAATCTTCCTTCCGATGGAATTTTCCATTCAGTTGAATCTTAACATCTGAACACAAAAACAGTCGGAATGAACAGATTTATGCTAAATTGGGCCTGAATCTATCGAGGATTCCATATCCAAACAGCCCCGTAGTTATGTTTGGATAAAAAATTTGGGGAATCTAAATTTGAATGAATTAGCCAAATCTCCTTGTGAGGAGATTCGCTGATTCAGGTGGAATATGGCTTGAATCTTCCTTTTGACGGGATTTTTCATTACGTTGAATCAATGCATCCAAAAGCGAAAACATACGGAATGGACAGATCTGTGTCGAATCCTTCCTAATTTTATTGGCAATTTATGCAACCCCAACCGTCAAAGCGGCCAAGTAGACATAGTTTTTTTTTTTATTTTGTACAGGCAATAGACATACAGTTGGCATCTGCTTAAGGCATGTCATTGACCAGCAGAACCCTGGAGACTACATGCATTTTTTTTTTCTGGCAGTAAGGAGACTACAAAAGTGCAAAACAAGCTGATGTGTTAGACGCTAAGTCATGGATAAATTTCATATAGGATGTGGGATTGAGAAGGACAGAAAAGCTAGATTTTTTTTATTCTTTTTGACACAGGAAACCCAAAAGGGCTATTTGAAAACAGAAGCCTTAAATAAAACCTAGGAATGCGGCTTCCAATAATTTTGTCTAGGTTGGGTTTAGCAAAAGATTAAACTTATTCTACTTTAGCAACGAAAATCTTGAAGGTTTTTTGTTGTTCATTCTCATATGTAGTCTTTTTTTTTACAACTGCTCACAAGAGTGAACAAACACACACAGCATCTAAGGTTGCTAAGATCCCCATTGTGCTTGGTTCGAGACTCCAACCCAATTGTGCACCTCAATACACCGGAGCCTGAAGACCAACGCGCCAAAGGTGTTTCAGGATATTCTCGTAGTCTCTATAACGTCCTCTCTTTGTTCTTATAATCGAACATCCACCATTTACCAATAATAATGATAATAAAAACACTGTTTCACTAATTGCTGACTCTTCAGCTCCCTTCTAGAGCCAGCCTGTCCTGTCATATGGAGTAAAAAGGTCAACGCTAACCTTGATAGATTCAATGGTACACGTCGTCAACTTGCTGGAGGCGACCTATTTCCAAAATGTGCTACAATGGTATGCCTGTATGGACTGTGAAGACAGTGAGAGCTCACGTTCAATTTGATGATGCAATAGACCCAAAGACCAAATGTTTTTTGCATGGCCCATATCGGCACGCGTTGATACCCAGTCCTTCTAGAGCAGCTGCACTGGGTCAGCCTTTGTAAGCTCCTTGTTACCCCAGTTATTACTAGTTAAATAACTAAGTTTTTAAAAAACTCGAGCTTATAGGAAAAAAAATATTTAATTGATATTTCAACAGTATCCCCCCTCCCCCCCCCCACTTTGGAAATGTTTGACAGGAGGCCAATGTGCCCCAGAACACGAAGAGTGGTGATCACGGGATTTTGCCAACATGACCTTGGGGAACCAGAAATAGTATTTTTATGGGATAAACTCTTTGCAGGATTCGAAACCAAGATCTGGGCTATGTTAACATGTTAAATAACCAAGTTGTCCAAAACCTCGAGCTTGTAGGAAAGCAAATATTAAATTAATATTTCAATATTACTCCTTCCATCCAAAAAAATGTAGTTGCATTTAAAAAATTACGATTCGAGGTGTAAGTGGAGGCTTGACATGTTGTGGCCTTACATGCCAATACATTTAACTTATTTTCAAATGCTGCTAGGATTTTTTTGATTGAGGCAATATAGAAGCCTTTGATCACCCTAGTTAATCTAAGTCGCCCACTAAATAAGATTTCAACATTAGTTGAACTGCTCATTGAATACAATGTCGAGGGAAGGGAGAAGTCCACTAAAGGTTCTTCAATAACCAAGTTTCTCAAAAGCTCTAGAAACAGAAATTTGATTCAATTATTTTTCTAAAATGATCTGATTTAGTTAGCGCATACACGATACATACTTACATACGAAAATACATAAGTTCAACAAAAACAATATGGGCATACATATATCTAGGTAAGTAGCTAGCCAACATAATCTTGTTTTTTTTTCTTTTTATGAGAAGGGTGTCTCAGTTCTTAGGACCTTACGTCTAGAAGGGAATATAAGATTATAATCGTTGTAAATTAAACCCTCACAAGTGCACGAGACTATCGAGTACGGGCGATTATGAGGGTGTCAAATCCACATAGATAGGATTGAATTAACTTACCAAATTCAAAAGGAAGTTCGTTGGTTGTTAAACTAAAAGCTAAAACTAATGCAAAGATTAAAAGTAAACGGAAATCAAGATATGAGAATGGTTAGGGAAATCGACTTCACCAATAAAAACACAACTAGTACTTCTACCCTTAGATAAGACTACTCACGTGGATGAAACAAGTTGGAGTTATTAAAAAAGACAATAATTTAATCTCAATGGCATAAACTATCTTAGCTTTGTATGACCCATCTACACTAAACTATGATTATAGGCATGGATCGTCTTACCAAGCATAGTACAAAAAAATTCCTCAACTATCATAATTAAAACTATTGAATAGAACTACTCTCTTATACTACAAGTACCAAGAGGGAAGTGAATATCAATTCCATGTAAATTCCATAAGTACAAAACAACATAGTCATGGAACTTGAATAAACATGAAAATACCGTTCTTTCATTGAACTTCGATCATGCAATTGTTCATACACATAAGCAAATCCTAACCAAAAAATAAAATTACAAAGAGACTTATCCATGGGCTTCATCTATTCCCTCGCAAGTTGTTGATGATCTCCATTCTTCCTCCAACTTTGGCCTTCAGAAAATTAGGATTGGGGTCCCTTTTCACGTGGTAAACAACCTCTTAAACACAAAATTAACTCAGGTTTGATCGGGCTTGAAATAGAAGTCCAAAAGTTGCCCGTAACTGACTCACATGTGTATATCGGTAGATTGCTAGCAACATCCGATCTATTGGACTACTTTTTGGTGCTCGTGAAGTGAGACTCTTGTCTACCGGACCATGTTCAATGAATCTCTGTGGGAAAACTTCTCCCTAGTGGTAGACCGCATATGTCTTCCAGTGTGCTAAACTGGTCGATCGTGTGCTCCCAGTCTACTGTGGAAACTCCAGTTTACCGATATATGTTTTGTCTGCTCTTGGAAATCACACCTTCTAGCGGTCTATGAATGTCATTGAAGATGTTTTTATTATTGAATTAGTTGGAGATTGATTCGGAATAAGATTGACTAAGAAACTACATGGACAACAACTGTCGGGTAACTGTCACCCAGCCTTTGGCAAGCCGACAGACAACTGATAGTGAAATTCGAGCATAATAAGTTGAACTTAAATACTAATTTAATGTATAGACTAGTTGAACTCTCGGAAGTGTGAAAAGATATTGAGACCTATATTGTGAGTTGGGAATGGAGGAATGGGTTTAATGGTTTGTTGAAGTAACATGGAGTGGTTTATTTATGCTTGTGGATTTGTAATGGTATGGTTTGGGTTTGATAATGGGAGTTGGATTCAAGATTGTTGAGTTAGTGCTTTTGGAATGGTGACTAGGTTTTAAGTGTTGGTGTTTATATAGTGGGGTAACTCCACTGGAGTAAGCTAAGTGGTCTGTCACCCAGCCGTCAGCTAGCCAAGGGTCTGCCAACAATGTTAAGAATAGTAAGTTTCTAAGATTCTAATCTTATATCAAGATATATATTAACGTACATATGATCGGTGGAATCTGAGAAAGGTATTGGGGCATATAACTCTTACATAGATCAATTAGATAACCTATTGATCTAAGGAGTTGTGTTACATCTTGGGGTCTATCAAAGAATTCCTAAGGTGCTAGTAAATAGTAGATTGAATTCAAGACCTTTTTAAATGGTCATGGATGGCTGGTAATAATGTGAATGAGTTTATGGAGCTAGCTGATACTTGTAAATAGCAAGTGCTGCTGGTGGATAACAGTTAGGTTGGAATGAGGCATATAGAAGCTTTTAGAACCACACGTGGTTGTAGCAGTACCAACTGCAAAATTCACAAATGGTTGCATTTCAAACAAACAGCCAAAAAGAAAGTTAAAAAATACCCATTTCCCCTTCTCCCTAACAAATTAATTCATCAGAAAAATTCAACAATATCACTGTTAAACCCCCTTTCTTCTCCTAAAAAACACAAGCACAACAAAAAAATCGAGAGCAGTTGAAACCCAATTAGGAATTTCGTGCACTAAAGAACATGGCCAAGCACCGAATGCCAACAACGTGCCATCAAGAGATAATGTGAAAAAATGTGCCATTTGCGCTCACCTTCTCAAGTCCACCAAACAATTAATTTCATCAGCAAAAACACAACAAAACCACCATTACAGAAAAGAAAAAAGGGTTTCGTTAAAGCTGATACCATTTTCAAAGGTCAGGCGGTCGTTAACGTGGCCAGCATCAATCACGAACGATGGAGATTTTTACGTCTGACCTGGCGCCAAACACGGGTTTCTCATATTACCCGGAATCCTTTTCTTCCTTCCATATGACCCGGAAAGTACCCAAAATGCCCTTAGGTTTAGGTATAAGGCACCCACACTTTGGTTTTCCATATTACCCGGAAAGGGAGCGACTACCCGGAGAAGCTGCCGCTAGTCGGAGAAGAAGGCGTTCCGTCCGGCCGCTCCGCCCATATCATCGCCGGCGCCGGCGCCGTCGAACTCCGAAAAGGTCATCTTCGCGGCAACAAGCGGGAAAGATCGGGTATTGGAAAACAACTTCAACGGAGGCAAGGTACATCGAAAAACTGGTAGGTGAAGTTAAAATACGACGATTTCTATCATGAAAGTTGGTTCCAGAGAAGAAAGTTGAAAACTTAGGAAGTTTTCAACTGTTGTTACAGTCGTGTCGTCGACAACACGACTGTAACAATAGTCGTGTTTGATGAAACATGACTCATAGACGTTGCACTCATATACGGTTTTCAATATATCGTGTCTCACGGATTTTTAACTTATATCGGTTTTTTAATGGCAGGTACGGATGGAGAAGATAGTTCTTTGTTTACACTACGATGGAGTTTTGACGAATTCTGGTAAGTACGTGGGCGGGATACGGAAGCTCCTACCTATAGACACACGAATAAAGTACCTGGAACTGTTGCAGCTAGTGGAAGAAAGATTACCGCTTAAGTCTACACCTGGTACATTAACTTTGTCATATCGTGTTGACTCTGAAGAATACACATTTCTCCTTGAAGACGATAAAGACGTGGAGTCAATATTTATACTTCACAAGAGCAAGCAAGGCACAAATGGACTACTCCGCCTGTACGTGGAGTGGACTTCTACGGGCAATAACATGGAGACATCGACTCTCAATAAGAAAATAAATGCCAATGCGAATAACAGCCCGGCCGAGAGGCTACCAGAGGCAGAAGTGATGCCGGGCAATAACACACCGCCGGAGAGGCTACCAGAGGCAGAAGTGATGCCGGGCAGTAACACACCGCCGGAGAGGCCGTCCAGCCCGGGCAATAAGACACCCGCATTAGCAGTCGAAGGAGGAAGAGATGGAGACAATGCGAGGTGAGACTTCTAAGGCGCGGATACAGGCAACTGGTGTGCTATTATAGTCGACTATAATAGTACACGACTAAAAGTTTTATCGTGCCGTATTGAACACGACTATATACCTAGTCGTGTTCAATCGTAGACGACTATAAATCAATTCGTGTTGCATAAAACAATACCTCATAGTACGTGCTATCGTTTTGTCAAGTCCATTCATACATGTTTTTTCCCACAGTGTAGGAGATGGAGAAGAAGGTGAAGATGAAGAAGAAGATGAAGATGAAGATTCCAGTCCAGATGAAGAAGAATTGTTGGATGAAGATGAATTACCGTGGTCTGCAGATGAGTGGGATGAGCCTCTTACAGTACCACATTTCAGCCAGCCATATCACACGGGAAGATCAACTTCTAGAGGTCCAACGGCAAGAGACACAGGTAAAGGGAAATCTGTCGCGTCGGAGGACGATGACTATCTCAATATTGAGGGTGATGGTGGTTGGGATTGGGGTACCTATTTTGCACAGGCCGGTCCTTCAAAACATTGTGAAGAGGAGACGATGTTGACCGGAAGTTTGCAAGCAGGAGACTACGAGGCACAACTTACCTTAGGGGCTAGATTCGAAAGCGTCAAGCAGTTCAAGATGGTTCTAACTGATCTGGCAATCAAGAGGAAGTTCATGTTCAAAGTAGCGGATGAGAGCAAGGACACATTCGCTGCAAGTTGCAAGGTTTCGGGGTGCAAGTGGTACATACGAGCGTCGAACAGACTTGATGGAGTCAGCGTAACAAGGAGGGAAGAACGGCATACATGTGACACTTCTCTAAGTTCGAAAGATCATCCATTGGCTTCTCACCTCTGGATTGCGAGGAAGTGTCATGGCCTCCATAAGGATTCAAACTCCATAAAAATCTCAAATATCCAACAATACATTGAGAAGCATTGGGGCGTCACAGTCAACTATAAAAGGGCATGGAGTGCGAAAGAGGAATTGATCCGATTGATCGATGGCAACCCTGAAGACGCTTATCGTATTTTGCCACATTACGGAAGGGAATTAGAGCGGTCTAACGCAGGTACACATGTGGTCATCGAAAGATCAGCTGATATACCTGATATCCCAATTGAGTTAGCCGGCTACGACTTCAGACGTGTGTTTTGGATGTTCGGCCCGGTTGCGAGAGCATTCCGAAGAACACTGAGACCGTTGCTCACGCTTGATGGAACATTCCTAAAAGGAAAGTACCCTGGAGTATTATTGGTTGCTACAGCAATCGACGGCAATCAACAATTAATGTGTCTTGCATATGCAATTGTGGATAAAGAGAATATCAAAACGTGGTAAGTTTAGAACCAGGAAAGACGACTATATACGTAGTCGTGTTTTGCACGACACGACTGGGCACACAGTCGTGTCATCGACAACACGACTACTCATACAGTCGTCTTTTGCTTATAGACGACCTTGTAACAACCTGAAGCATTCTATGTTTAATATGCTTGTCTCTCACTTGTACAGGACGTGGTTCCTCACCTTACTTAAATGTTTTATCTTTACGGACCCCCCGGCATCCCTGGACACGATTGTCTCTGATAGACAGAAGGGCCTTCTGAGAGCGGTCGCCGATGTCTTTCCCGAGGCTCACCATGGGTTTTGCCTACGGCATATGGCCGCAAATATGCTTAATACTTGGAAGGATAAGTACCTGAAGGAACTCCTATTCCGAGCTGCAAAATGCTTTAGGAGACCAGAATTCGACGCTACGATGGAGAAGATGAAGGAACACAATGAGGCGGCCTGGAAATATGTTGACAATATTCCGAAAACACATTGGGCGAACGTAGAATATCCGGGTAAAAGGTACGGCACTCTCACGTCGAACGCGTCAGAAAGTGTAAATAATATGCTTCTAAAGGCAAGGTTTTGGTCAATAACTCGGTTGATCGAGCAAACGCGGGCGACCACAAGCGTCCATTTTCAGAGACGCCGAATAGAGGCAGACGGCCTACCGACTCCGTTAACAAAATATGCACAGAATCATATCAATCAGATGAGGAATCAGAGTGCTGGAACAGTTCGAGTTCAACCGCTATCATTACGGCAGTTTGAAGTGACATCTTTATACCATGTGGTAAGCATAAATTTGTTTTCTGTAAGAGACGACTATAACAAAGTCGTGTCGTCGAAGACACGACTACTCATACAGTCGTGTCTTCGACGACACGAGTATCCTTCTAAAACACTGATGTTCATGTTTTCGCATCAGGATGTTGTTGACCTTACGAATAGAACATGCACATCCGGCTTCTTCCAGAGCATGGGACTTCCGTGCAAGCACGCCATGGCATGTATTGATGAGAGGAGTCTGGAAGCGGTAGAATATTGTGAGAAGTGGTACTGCGCAAGTACGTACCGCAGCACGTACGAAGAAGTAGTGTTCCCTACTTTAGACAGAAGTCAGTGGGGAAATTACGGTGTATTATTTAAATGCGAACCGCCAAGGCTTGAAGCTCCAAAGAAGGGCAGGAGAAAGACAAAGAGAATTGAGTCACAGCCCGATCCACCTGCAAGGCCATGTGCGAAATGTGGGAATTGTCGTGAAGTTGGTCACAACCGTACAAAGTGCACTAAAAGCCCCGTTCCGAAAGAACATCGGACGCGCAGGAAACGAAAACTTCCGCAACAAGGCAAACTGTCTACGAACGAGACAGCGGATGTACGCCGCTCCGGCTTACCTCAGCCCCCACCATTCTTCACTTAGGATCTAGTCAAATTCTTGTATAGCGCAGACGGCCTACCCAAATTAACTTCTATACTGTCGTGTATTGTGAAACACGACTACATATAAAGTCGTGTTCAATCAAAGACGATTATATACGTACTCGTGTTGTATCAGAGACGATTATATGCGTAGTCGTTTTCCATCAGAGACGATTATATGAAACTAACCTGTTGTATGAAGGCCGTATTCACATTCATGCTAGCGATATTTTGTCTACATCTGGTATGAGTCAAAAAAAGAATTGGAAGTATGTGAACTTTGTACATTAAAATGAACTTTGGACAGTGAAAGAGTACGGTATTTACAGCAAATGAACTTTGTACATTAAAATAATGTGAATAAAATGAATTTGAAGTTATTCTTTATCCGGAAGCCGCAAAAAACCCGCAACTGTGACAGCATCTTTTGTGCCTTGTCCGGAATCGTCGTCAAACTCGCTGTTAATAACCCCCCGAATCAAGGTTGAAGCGATGACTGGTCGCCACAGTCGTGTGATTGTGGACTGATCAAACTCCGGGGGGTTCACATTGGACGCCAAATGCGCGACGTACATCATGATGAAGATGCCACAGTCTTTCGAATTTTGTTGCCACGGCGCTTTGGATATCTGAGTCATCTTCCAGTCTAGCAAACCAAACCACCCCAGCTTGCCTGCCATCACGACGTTGATGAACTGCGTGAATTTGTCAGCAGCTTTTCTGTGATGCGGATATAATTGGGATCTGCCAGACAGCGGGTTGTAGAAGCGCCATACACAGTGCGGGAAATGGACATACACGAGGCAGAAGTGGGAGCCGGTGCGGATTGGGAAAAATGCGTAGAACATGTTCCTGTTCAAGCCGTCCAGCATCCTCCCGAGCTTTTTAACCAATTTGGCATTATTTCCCCCTTCCTGGTGCTCCTGCGAAAGCGAAAGAGATTTAGACAACGATGCTCGTAATATCATACTTAATTACTCATCACTCCTTATGCAGGGAACACTTACGTTGTCGAATATCTCTTTGAATGCGTGGCAACCAAAAAATGCCCACGGATATTTCATCGGGTTTCTCTCATTGCGCTGGCTCAACAGACTTAAAAACTCATCTATAACCTATGGAAAACATCCACAGGAGTCATTACACTTCGGTAAGGCAACATACAACTTCCAATTAAAAGTCGATTATTCTATATATACGATTTTCATGCTAGTCGTGTCCGCGATAGACACGACTATGCGTATAGTCATGTATTTCATAGACACGACTACGCGCAAAGTCGTGTCTTCGAATACCCACTTTACGTCTACAAAAAGATATGAGGAGCATAGGTTTACTTACATTGGTGTTTATTTCTGTTGTTTGTAGGAGGGATAAATAGTCGTCATCACATAGCGTTGGGATTGGATAAGCCTTCCTCGGATTGGCGATCCATCCATCTATTGCCACTCTATCCCGCTCTAACAATACCCCCATGTCGAAGCATAACTCCGAATCGGCATAGTTGTCGGGGAGAGCAATTACAGACTTAGACTTCTGAGGGGTTAGGAGGACATCGACGTCAACCGGCTGTGATGCGGTTAAGCCAGTGCCCTCCGCAACCTCCTCCTCCTCCCTCGCCTTCTCCTCCTCAGCCTCCTCTTCCTTCACTTCCTCCGTCTTCTCCTCCTCCATCGCCTCTTCGTCCGCCTGCACCTCCTCCTCCTTCGGCTCCTCCTCCTTCCCCTCCTCCTTCTTCGTCTCCTTCTCCAGAACATCCGCCTTCACCTCCTCCTCTTCGACGTCCCCGCCCTTCACATCCTCCTTCACCTCCTCCTTGACGGTTTCGATATCCGACTGCCGTATGGAAGAGATGACCTCATCGATGATGGAGGTCGCTTGTTGATCGGATATGGTTTGTTCGGAGTCGGCTTTCGGCTGAGGGGACCTATTCCTTCTTTGCTGCTCCTCCGCCATTCTCCGTATATGGTCCTCTTCTCTAATCCGCTGCAATTCCCCGGAGGAGACAGTCCTCATTCGCTTCCTTATCACTACACCAGGGGGGAATAGGTCCCGTCTGTACGTCGGACGGGACTCGACTTCTGCACGCTCCATATCTTCCTTGAATTCTGGTTGGAGCTTCTTCAAAAACATCTTGGCAGAGGATCTCTTTGCAGCCCGTTCAATCTTGTCTTCCTCATCCGCGCGTTTGATGGGAGCTAAAATGACATTTTACTTCTTCATGTCAGTAGTAGCAGCACGATAAAAAACATAGTCGTGTTATATGAAACACGATAAACCACATAGTCGTGTATGATGAAAGACGACAAATATAGTAGTCGTGTATAATGGGGCACGAAAAAATAAATTATCGTCTACAACTTACCTTTACCCCATTTCGTTGAATCCAGATGTGACTTCCTTGCCAGCTCCTTTGTCCGCATACCAATAGGAGTGTTCTTCTTATGCTCCTTTTCACGGGGCCGCTTCATTGGGTCCATCTGATGCACTGATGACGATTGTGGCTCTATTTGGGGCCGCTTCTTCGGCTCCATCTGATGCACCGATGACTTCTTTCGCTCCATTTGGGGGCGCTTCTTCGGCTCCTTCGTCGGCTCGTCAGTCATCTCCTCCTTCGGATGCTCAATGATCTGCCCTTCTAACAGCATTGACGCTGAGGCGGCAGAGGACTTCATAGAGTGGAGAATCTCTCGCAGAGGTCCGACTCTCCTTCCCATCTCCTCATAGGAAGACAGAGCTATCTCTATTAGTGACTGTATGCCCTGAAGGGCACCCTCCAATCGGCCCATTGCAGTTGCAGTCGACTGGGCAGCCGTCCTCGAGGAAGTGGACGCAGGTTGGTTGGGAGTCCTCTTCATTTCCGGCCTCTGCCTTCGTGGAGGATGGGGCCCTGAGGTTGATGAAGCAAGGAGATATGCCTCTCCGGCCATGGGGCTGATTACGTCGACGAGTTCCTCCCCTATTTGAAGATTGTGGAACACTCCCGTCCAATAGTCGGCCATGCGGTGCTTCTTCTGTGCTCCTTTCTTCACCTCTGTAATGAGGGCCCCACTTCCTGGCCATCTTTTCGCCCGTGGGCTGGTAGGGCCCATGACAGGATGGAAGATTGTCGTGTGCTCGAAAAACCAAATCTGCATATTAAACAGATGAAAACATTATAACAATGCGCGGTTGCCTTAGTCGGCTATAAGTTCAACACGAATTGAACTATGGTCGTGTCGTCAAGAACACGACTATATACGTAGTCGTGTTCTATAATAGACGACTATAAATATAGTCGTGTTCTATCATACACGACTATATATATAGTGGTATTGTATAAGACTTTTTCCCGATGGAAGACTATGATTGCTACATACCTGAAGGACATATGCGGCGCCATTTAGGCATCCACCGTCCAGGCACTCTCCTTGCGATCTCGCTCCCACTAGGCGGCTGGTATGGGTTATACCAGAAACCAACATTTTATGTATAGCCCCAGCCCAATTGTATGACCTCAATCTTGGGAGGTCGTCAATGTAACGGTACAAAGAGGGATGAACCGCTCTAGTGCTGTGTGGAAACAACACCGTGCAGAAGAGGAGGCAGATGATCATCCTCGCAATGTCCTCCTCTTCCATCTTCAGTTCGCCCGCGCTAAGCTTGTCTATCATTTCCTCAATGTGTGGAATGTCTGCTCTCCTCGCGGCGAAGTACTTTCTGAAGAATTGACCTTCCGGTCGACGTGTCAAGGAGGGGAGGACCTCAACTATGTCGCCCTTTGCGGGCAATCCGGTGATAAGGGCAA
Source organism: Houttuynia cordata (assembly GCA_039654745.1). Lineage (NCBI taxonomy): Eukaryota > Viridiplantae > Streptophyta > Magnoliopsida > Piperales > Saururaceae > Houttuynia > Houttuynia cordata. The sequence goes on from CM077507.1 coordinate 3,910,089, forward strand.
CATCTTCCTCTGTGAAATGTAGCCTCCTACCCTTGATATTGAAGACCTTCGCCGACTCATCCCAGTACCTGACCAAATGGTCGAGGAGGTTCCGAGATACAACAACGTCCTCACCTTCAAAAATGACAGCGAAACCAGCCTCTTTGATCACCTGGGCACATATTTGGTGACGCTGTAGGAGGGCCGCACACTTTTTCATCGCTCCCGGTTGACAACACGTCTTCAGCGCTGGTCGTGCATTATATGTTCTCTTCACTGGTCGGTCCATCGGAGCCTTCCTTTTCCTGCCCCTCTGATTTCGCTGCCGAGGTGCGAAGACAAAATCATGATCCTCCTCCTCTTCCGATGGTATTTCCTCCATAGACTCATCTCTTTTTTATCCATCTGCAAGGAGTGAGGTATAGTGGTCACTAGAAAAGTGTCCTCAGTGCAACACGAAAATATAAAAGTCGTGTCGTCGCGGACACGACTAAATACACAGTCGTGTCTACTATAGACACGACTTTATAGTTCATAGTAAAAATTAAAAATTCAAATGTCGGACCTTATGAAACTAAAATCAGTAAGGATAGTTGTAACTTACCACAGTTTAGTCGTCTGTATGTGTGTATTTCCTCGCAGGTGCCTTTCACAGTCTTCCTCGCCGTCAACCGAAGCTCAATCCGCCTGTTGCATGCAGGCGGAGGGAGCCGCGGGGGTCTTCTGAAGGTTGAAGATCAGAAATCCCGACGGATGCGCTTCAAATCGCCGCCTTTGTCCACTCTCCCTCAGTCGTGTCGTCGAAATCCAGCAGGGGGGCAGCTCGATATCGAGATGGGGGACGCGAATAGGCTCGAACTCGTCCGTGTATTCCGCCGGTTGAATCGCCGCTCCAACTCGCCGGTCGCCGATGTAAATCGCCGGAGAACTTCACCCTCTTTTCGTGTTGTACACAACACGCCTCTTTGCACAGTGTTAACACGAAAAAATAGAAGAAAGGGCATTTTGGGTACTTCAAGTCCAGATTCCGGGTCATATGAGATTTCACGGGAAAAACCTGGTAATATGGGAATATCAAAGTTGGCGCCAGGTAATATGGAAAAAACTCCGAACGATGTGCCATTCAGAGATATTGTGAAAGAAACCATGTCATTTGCACTCAGCTTCTCAAGTCTCCAAAACCACCACGACAAAAAAGGAAAAAAAGATTCACAAACGTCAAACCCAGTTGAGAAATAAGTCTAACTATTCCTACCTTTTCAGAACATATGAAAAAGTGAAATGTTCCTTCTATTTTCGGACAGAGATAGTATTTTGAAAGAAACCATGCCATTAGCACTCACCTCCTCAAGTTTCTGGATCTGGTTGGAGAGGAAGGAGAGGATTCTGGCCTCTTGGCGACGCTCTGGAGATGCCGCAGTTCGGCTATGTCCAACGAGTATTCTTCCTCCAACATTGCCCGGCAGCTCTCACAGGAACTCCGAAGAACATGCTTCTAACCCCACCCAGCTTTTGCCATTTTAGGGTTTCACAACATGTCCCAGCATCAATCAAATCAGAACAAGGAAGAAACCCTAGAGATTTGGCCTCACCTGCTCAAGGTCTTTGTCCTTTCTCGAGAGCATGCTTGAGGTCTCACCTGTTTGGATGGGCATATTTTGGATAAAGAATAAATGCCTCGTATAACTATTTAACCCTTAATGAGAGAAAGAAGGATTGAATCTTATCCCCTAATATATAATCCAAGGGTACAGATTCTAGACATCCATAAATTGTCTATTATTTATCAAAATAAAAATAAAAATAAACTGTCTATTAAAATATGCAACCCTGATTCTAGGGCTAAACCCTTTTTCCTGTTGGTATGTTGGATCAATCATAGAGACTCTTCCCGAGCAGCATATGCTCCTCCCTGACTTCAACGCCATCATCTCCTTTTGCCCACCCTTCTCCGATTCCGTTATATTCCATATATTTTCAATACATTTCCTTATTTGCCCGCATGCATTATAAGTAGGGCCAGTAAATGAGCTCAGGGCTCGCTGAACTAGCCCAGCCCGAGCCCATTTAACCATAAATAGTCGGGCTATTAGCGGGCTCACCCAAAATGAGCCAATCTCAGGCTCCACAACACTGGCCAATAACAGCCCGTGAGCTGTTTCCAAAAGCCTCCCCCGATCGGTTCCTCCTACTAGGGTTCTTCCTGCTCCCAATCTACCCCTCCGGCCACCCTCTCTGGAGCTCCGCCTACCATCACCCGTTCGGCAAACTTCCCCTCCTCCTCCCTGCTCATGCCCTCCTCCGCCTCCTGGTTTTTGGCTATCTCTCATCTTGCCTACGAACTCCCAATAGATACAACAAACGCCTACACTCGACCCAGGTACAAACTTTCATCCTACAAAAATGAATACTCATACCGTTTCTGCAATTTGTTACATTTATTTCTCCATTTGTCAAATTCCAAGTATTGTTTTTGTTTTCATCCTCTGCTTCTTTGTTTGTGCAGAACTCTAATGACTTTTTAGTGTTTGAAAATTCTAACTTCTACATCATAAAGGTAACCTTTTCATTCACAGGGATGCTCTTATGAAATATGGCCTTTTCTTTTTATGTCTTACATAGATATGGGAGGTTATGAAAAAACACATTCTATATGTTATGGGAATTGGTTCTCAAAAATTTAAATAGTTATATGATAACAATCCAATGAGTGACATCCAATAATAAGTGTCATCCAGCTCTGTAGGACTACTGAAGAAAATCATGACATTGTGTTCCTTAAAGTGAATTTTGATGAGAATAAGCCAATTGTTGTATCTTCTTAATATGTTTAAGGATCTACAATAGATTAAGTTAAGAAGGCTGGATGAAAGGGGAGAAGTATAGAGTGAAAGAGGAGAAAATAAGATGAAGAGGAGAAGGAAGAGATAAAGGAAAACTACTGATCTATTTCTCAGAAGTACTGTTTACGTCACTATTCATGTTCTGTAGCAGTAGGGCTTTGCCCTATTTATAATCTCAGGCATGTAGCCTTTACGATTGCTGAATTCTACTATGAATAGAAATAATCAAACTAGGAAAAATATCCTAATAGAACTAGAATGCCTAAGGTAAGTGGATATAAATTTTATATGGTCGTGGAGCTGATTGTCATTGATTACCTTTAATGGTAAGCGCTCCTGAGATTCTAACTTAACTGCTAACTGCTTCTGAATTTCTCTTTTGCACAACCTACACAATAGAGAACTTTCTAAAAACTTCTATTTTCTCTTTTTTAAATGGTGACCCCTTACAGAAAACTTGCAAAGGTATGAGTAGAAACTGTAAATGAGTGCTGTACTTTGTCTCGGTGTCTAGGGAGGATTATTTTTGTCATACAAATGTCTAGGAGTCCCCAGTCCGATCCTAAAACAGACCGAAAACAAAAGTCTACTTTCAGTTATTTACCTTTAATTTACGGCCGAGGGAAATGAGCTGGCAGGAAGACATTTCCTAAACAACAGTCTGTAGTCACTGGGTTTACTGTCTAATGACTGGACAGAGAGAAGACTTCAACCCAAATTGATGATTTCTATTTATCACGTGCTTGTTGAAAACTTTCAAGTTCTTGATCTTGATTGTGGGAGCACAAAATATGATGAAGTTTTTATCAATTCAGAGAAAAGGATGTTCTGCCATGCCCTATTGACGGAGCCTTGTGTCCAAATGGGAGGGATCTATTTTTCCCAGTCAGCCAGGCTACTTTTCTTTATTAGCGGTTGAAAAATACTCCTATAGGGGAATGCATCTGAATGGATCAGCCAGTTTGATAGATGTGTTTTTGTCTGGGTGGCTCCCTTTGTCTGGGAACGGTGAATGGTCCTTCTCTTTGACAAGGAAAGTTCGTTTGGAATGGTATGAATGCAATTATTTTCTTCCGTACATTTGTTTGCACAGTACTATAGTTGAATACTTTAATAGTTCAATTCTCCTTAATTGTGCTATTTGTCCGACAAGTGATTTCTTCTCAGGAAGAAGCTTTTACTTTATGTCATAGCAAAAATAAGTCCAAGCAAACATAACTACGGGGCTGTTTGGATATGGAATCTTTGGTAGATTCAGGCCCAATTTAGCACAAATCTGTCCATTCCGACTGTTTTTGTGTTCAGATTGTAAGATTCAACTGAATGGAAAATTCCGTAGGAAGGAAGATTTGGGCCCAATTCCGTCTGAATCACCGAATCACCTCACGAGGAGATTCAGCTAATTCATTCAATTGGATTCCCAATAATTTGCTCTCCAAACATAGAGACGTCTTTTCGGTAATTCCCCCTGAATTTATTCAGTTGGAATCTAAATTTGATTCCATCCAGTTTCGTATCCAAACAGCCCCTACATCTTTTTAGTAATTAGGCTGGAATTTATTTCGCTGGAATCTAATTCTGATTCCACTTCATTCCGTATCCAAACAGCCCCTTTATGACCCAACTAGAAGGGGCAAGGCAACCAGCCTCTTGGAGTACCCCATCCTCTACAAATTTATCCAGAGAGGCACATGTTAATGTCCACACACCAGTACCTCAATATATAATTCCTGTGGGTAGCTAACTCATTGCCGCTTCGAACTCGTATTTTATACTCTCATCGTTCCACATTAACAGTCGATTTGGCTTTTGAAAATGGTGAACTAAAATTAGTTTATTTTGAAGGAACCAAAGAGAAGTTAATATGGGCTGGACTATGCAGGGAGTATGATAAATTAGACAGTTCAAGTTGCTCTCAATGATATCAAACAAGTAACATGTGAAGAAGAGAAAGTTAGCCAGGCTTTTATAATTCCTCATGCTACATATCATATATACCATAAAACCACAAAAATGTATTTGGTCATTCCTGATAGATAGCAATAGAAGCATTTAAACTGAAAGCTTGCATGCATATAGTAGTGCTCCCAAGTACTTCAGTCTGACCAAAAACGAAGCAACTCGTCCCATGCAGGGATGTCCACCAACACTCTGTCAGCCTCCTTGGGCATTGCCACTTTCCCGACCGTCTGCTTGCCGACACCCTCACGTCCACCACCCCGTGCACCGCTGCACTGGTTCGACCAGCTTGCATCGTCGTCGGGAACCTTCGCATTCCTCCCGGTCATGTTCTGCACCACGGACTTAAAGTCGCCGGCCTCTGTAAGGACGAACTGCGTCACGATCACCTTTACCTTCGGCGGACTTCCCCCTTCCCTTGACATCTTCGATGATCAGTTCAGCCTATCAGCAGATCTTATTTGATGGAGTATTTATGTTAACAGAGGTAATCAGAGGCTTTTATAATAGCTAGTGAGGGGAGAACCAGGAGCTACCCAAGGCTGACCCAGTGCAGGTGTCAACGCATCCAATATGGGACCATGCAATTAGAAGTAGGCATGAAAGCTCACAATATGAGCTTGTCTCAAGGTGTGGTACATTTTGTAAATTGTCTGAGCATAGGCTCTTCCTGGAAGTTGGGGGGGGCAAGTGGACTTCTTGTTTCTTGTCAAAGGAGGACAAGTGGACACATCTACTCGTAGAGATATGAGCTTTTGAAATTGGTATGGGTCCTTGAGGTGAAAAAATGTCCTCTATTTGAATATTTTATGGTGCAGATTTTCTTTTCTAACCTATTTCGTGTCTAATCAGTACTCAAAATGTTTCTTGGATCTTTATAAAAAAATGTTTCTTGGATTGTTGCACTCCGTGGTCAATTTATGCAACCTATTTCGTGTCCAATCAGTAGACATAGATTTTTTATTTTGTACAGGCAATAGACATACAGTTCGCATCTGCTTAATCCATGTCATTGACCAGCAGAACCCTGGAGACTACATGCATTTTTTCCTAGCAATAAGGAGACCATGGAATGCTCTATCGGATATAAGTAAAATATCGACCAAAGAGACGAAATATTGGAGATATTATGTAAAAAAATATCGGTGGTCGAAAACTAGTTTTTACCGTATATTTTCACAATCTAACTTTTAAAATGAGTTATACTAATTTAGACAAAGTATGGATTTCAAAATATGCATAAAAAATGGGATGGGAAACAAACGTGGAAGTTTTTTTCCCTGTTTTTTATTTTTTTCAAAATTATTTTTTTAAAAAAATGGTGAAACCGATATATCGGTGATATTTGAAAAAAATTTTAAAAACTGATATTGGTATGTGTAGGTGTATCGGGTGGAGCCCGATACCGATATATCAGCGAGCTGACATTCCATGAAGGAGACTACAAACGGAGTCCATCTAGTGTGACCCAGTTTCAATACCAGATTAAAGGACCAAGGCCCATGTGGGCATGGGGCCCTGCAATCATGCATGGAGCCTGCAATCATGCCCACATGGGCCTTGGTCCTTTTATCTGGTATTGAAAATGGGTCACCAAAATCACGCTAGATGGACTCATAGAGGAGGTGGGATTGAGGACATAAAAGCTAGATTTTTCTTCTTCTTTTTGACACAGAAAATCCAAAAGGGGTATTTGAAAATGGAAGCCTCAAATAAAACCTAGGAATGCGGCTTCCAATAATTTTGGCTAGGTTGGGTTTAGCAAAAGATTAAACTTATTCTACTTTAGCAACGAAAATCTTGAAGGTTTTTTGTTATAAGCTCGAAAATCTTGAATTAAAGCTAATTAGTTCGACGGTAAAAGTAAGAGTAAGGGGGGCATTTTCATGTATTCTAAAAGAGACAAGGGCAAGAATATTGTTCATTCTCATATGTAGTCTTTTTTTTTACAACTGCTCACAAGAGTGACAACAAACGCACACACCATCTAAGGTTGCTAAGATCCCCATTGTGCTTGGTTCGAGACTCCAACCCAATAGTGCACCTCAATACACCGGAGCCTGAAGACCAACGCGCCAAAGGTGTTTCAGGGCATTCTCGTAGTCTCTATAACGTCCTCTCTTTGTTCTTATAATCGAACATCCACCATTTACCAATAATAATGATAATAAAAACACTGTTTCACTAATTGCTGACTCTTCAGCTCCCTTCTAGAGCCAGCCTGTCCTGTCATATGGAGTAAAACGGTCAACGCTAACCTTGATTGATTCAACGGTACATGTCAGCTTGCAGGAGGCGGCCCAGCCTATTTCCAAAATGGTATGCCTGTATGGACTGTGAAGACAGTGAGAGCTCACGTTCAATTTGATGATGCAATAGACCCAAAGAGCATTCTTTTTTGCATGGCCCGTGTTGGCACGCGTTGACACCCAGTCTTTCTAGAGCGGCTGCACTGGGTCAGCCTTGGTATTCTCCTTGTTACCCCCAGTTGTTAGTTATTACTTGTTAAATAACCAATTTTTCTAAAAACTCGAGCTTGTAGAAAAAAAATATTTAATTAATATTTCAATATGGGATAAACTCCTTGTGGGATTCGAAATCAAGATCTGGGCAATGATATCCTGTTAAGGGGCCGTTTGGGGCGTGATTATTGCAAAAATATCCAGACTGGATATTGGATATATACTGTAGCATCCATGTGGATTTTTACATCCAGCTGAAATATATTTCAGCTGGATACATAAAATATCCAAATGCTACAGTGTAGCAAAACATCCCATCTGGATATTTTGTTTTTAATCACGCCCCAAACAGCCCCTAAATAACCAAATTGTCCAAAGCCTCGATGAATATTAAATTGATATTTCAACATTACTCCTTCCATCCAAAAAATATGGTTGCATTTAAAAAATTACAATTCCAGGTGTAAGTGGAGGCTTTATATGTTGTGGGCCTTACATGCCAATAAATTTAACTTATTTTCAAATGCTACCATAATTTTTTGGATTGAGGCAATATAGAAGCCTTTGATCACCCTAGTTAATCTAAGTTGTCTACTAAATAAGATTTCAACATTACTTGAACTGCTCATCGAATACAATGTCGAGGGAAGGGAGAAGTCCTGTCAAGGTTCTTCAATAATTAAGTTTCTCAAAAGCTCTAGAAACAGAAATTTGATTCAATTATTTTGTACCCTAAAATGATCAGATTTAGTAAGCGCAGACACGATACATACTTGCATACAAAAATACAAAGTTCAGCAAAAACAATATGGGCATACACATGTTTAGGTAAGTATAAGCTAGCCAGCATAATCTTGGTTTTTTTTTTTTTATAACAAGGGTGTCCCAGTCGTTAGGACCTGACTAGAGTCTAGAAGGGAACATAAGGATGTGATCGTTGTAAATTAAACCCTTCCAAGTTCACCAGACTATCGAGTACGGACGATTATGAGGGTGTCAAATCCACAGATATAGGATTGAATTAACTTACCAAATTCAAAAGGAAGTTTGCTGGTTGTTAAACTAAAAGCTAAAACTAAAGCAAAGATTAAAAGTAAACGGAAATCAAGATATGAGAATGGTTAAGGAAATCGACTTCATCAATAGAATCACAACTAGTACTTTTACCCTTAGATAAGACTACTCATGTGCATGAAACGAATACTCCTAAGTACAAGTTGGAATTATTCAGAAAGATAATAATATAATCTCAATGGCATAAACTATCTTAGCCTTGCATGGTGCGCCCCATCTACACTGAACTACAATTATAGGCATGGATTGTCTTACCAAGCATAGTACATCACAAATTCCTCAACTATCACAATTAAAACTATTGAATAGAACTACTCTCTTAGACTACAAGTACTAAGTGCAAAGTGAATATCAATTCCATGTAAATTCTATAAGCACAAAACATCATAGTCATCATTGAAGTTGAATAAACATGAAAAGTCTGTTCTTTCATTGAACTTCAATCATGTAATTGTTCATACACATAAGCAAATCCTAACTAGAAACAAAATTACAAACTCACTTATCTATGAGCTTCATCTATTCCCTATGGCAAGAGTCTGGCCGCTCATGGATGTTGAAGAAAACTCACAAGTTGTTGATGATCTCCATTCTTGCTTCACTTTTGGCCTTTAGAAAATTAGGATTGGGGTCCCTTTTCACGTGGTAAACAATCCTGTTAAATACGAAATTAACTCAGGTTCAAATCGGTCTAGAAATAAGAGTCCAAAAGTTGCCTGTAATTGAGTCACGCGTGTATACTGGTAGCCTGCTAGCAACATTTGGTCTATTGGACTACTTTTGGTGCTCGTGATGTGAGACTCCTGTCTGCCGCTTCTATCATCTGGTCTACTGGACTATGCTCAATGAATTTCCGTGGGAAAATTTTTCTCTAGTGGTAGATCGCATATGTCTTCTGGTCTACTGAACTGGTCCATCGTGTGCTTCCAGTCTACTGTGGATGTACTCCAGCTTACTGATATATGTTATGTCTGCGCTTGGAAATCACAGTTTCTAGCGGTCTATGAAGATATTTTTATTATTGAATTGGTTGGAGATTGATTCGGAATAAGATTGACTAAGAAACAACATGGACAACAACTATCGAGTAACTGTGAGCCAGCCTTCGGCTCGCCGACAGACAACTGACATTGTAATTCAAGCTTAATAAGTTGAACTTAAATACTAATGTTTAATGTATAAACTAGTTAGACTCTGGGAAGTGTGAAAAGATATTGAGACCTATATTGTGAGTTTGGAATGGAGGAATGGGTTTAATGGTTTGTTGAAGTAACATGGAGTGGTTTGTTTATGCTTGTGGATTTGTAACGGTATGGCTTGGGTTTGATAATGGGAATTGGATTCAAGATTGCTGAGTTAGTGCTTTTGGAATGGTGACTAGGCTTTAAGGGTTGGTGTCTATATAGGTGGGGTAACTCCATAGGAGTTAGCTAACTGGTCTGTCAGCCAACCGTCAGCTCGCTGAGGGTATGCCAACAATGTTAAGAGTAGTAAGTTTCTAAGATTCTAATCCTATACCAAGATATGTATTAACGTACGTACGATTGGTGGAATTTGAGAAAGGTATAGGGGCATATAACTCTTACATAGATCAATTAGATAACCTATTGATCTAAGGAGTTGTGTTACATCTTGGGGTCTATCAAAGGATTCCTAAGGTGGTAGTAAATAGTAGATTGAATTCAAAATCTTTTTAAATGGTCATGGATGGCTGGTAATAATGTGAATGAGTTCATGGAGCTTGCTGATACTTGTAAATAGCAAGTGCTGCTGGTGGATAGCAGTTAGGTTGGAGTGAGGCATATAACTTTTCGAACCACAAGTGGTAGTTGCATGATTGTATTGTCATAAGCTACAGGTGCCTTACATGCACTAGGAACCCTAGTTTGTATAGATGTCATTAGAGTGTTATGTATGTTGTGAGTATGAATAAGTCAGTGGTCCTTCAAGCCAAATAAAGAGGTTTCACTAGTGGATTAAGGGTCACAGGTCTAAGGAGGGTCAAAATTAGGGCTGGGAAAATCCTACCCGACCCGACCCGACCATAAAATTACCCGACCCGACCCGACCCTATTGCAAAATAGGGTCGGGTGCGGGTTTGAAAATTTTACCCTATTTAAAATAGGGTCGGGTAGGGTAATTACCCGAATTACCCGCACAACCCTATTTTACCCGATGTACATATTATAAAATATTATAATATACATTTAATATTGAATAATCTAATTTTTAAATATAATTTTATTTTTAAATCACTAAAAACTTTATATTAACCATACCTATATTAAAATTTAGTCAAATAAAGGTCAATTTTGACTTTTTAAATACTAGATTAGCAAATAAAATTATTTATTTTTATTTTATTTTTTAAAAGTAGGGTCGGGTCATTACCCGACCCGACCCGATCGAAGTAGGGTTAGGGTCGGCCATTCTCGACCCTACTCATGAATAGGGTCGGGTAATTACCCGACCCTATTTAGCTAGGGTAAAGGGCGACCCGACCCTATTTTACCCGACCCGACCCGATTCCCAGCCCTAGTCAAAATAGCCTACAGGAAGATAACCTAGTAATTAAGTAGTTATGTTGAGGCCTTGATGAAGATCTCGCCTTGGATGAAGAAGTCGAAGGAATGAAGTCTATCACTGAACAAACTTGTTCTTTATATGATCTTATTCACAAATCTCGTTGGAACGTCATGTTGGTAGTATGCAGATGATTGTCATACAAGAAATAAGCTCTCTCTGGGCGTGGATATCCAAGAAAGGGGAGCGCCAACCCCATAGATATAAGAAGGATTGGGATAAGTCCACCTCCTATCAATAAGAAGAGTCATTTGCAAATCTTCAACATATTCTCCTGTTCATCATTCCTTTCTTTCGACGCTCAGCACTTAACTCTTTTGGGTTGGAAGCTACAATTCAACCATCTAGGCGATACATGGAGTATCTAGAACTATTCACATCAGCGAAGTCTGCAAATCCTCTTCCTATTGCAGATTACCGCTAAAGAAAATTTACAAAGGGTCTTGAAAAAATGGTACCTAAAACTTTTTAGTTTGTCCAGTTAGCAAAATCCTATAGTGAAATACTTAAGAATATATATATATATATATAGACACACACACATTTAGCTCAGAAGCATGAGGCGAAGCTGCATTTTGGTAAGTCTCAAATCAAGAAGATGTGAGACATATTAAACACTCAATCCCTTAAAAAAAATATTCGGGTTGTGAGAACCTCGAGTCTTTAAAATAGGTTGTTAAGCTCCAATCTCTTCAAAACGATTAAAAAAAGGAAAGGACTGTTTTGTGCAAATCTTGAGCCCTCAAAACCAATATAAGAAGTCTCCCAAGTTTCCAACTTCTGAAATCCAAACAAAAAGAGGGACGTGCTTTGTGTAAACCGCGAGCCCTCAAAAGAGGAATATGAGGTCTGCCAAGTCCAAACTTGAAATAAGAAAAATAAAGGGACTTGTTTTGTGCAAACCTCGAGCCCTTAAAATAAACATAAGAGGTCGGCCAAGTTGTCAACTCTTAAAATCCAAACAAAAGAGTAGTACGTCTTGTTTGTAAACCTCGAGTCCTTAAAAGAAGTATAAGAGATCTGCTTAAGTAGCCAACTCTTTAAATAAAAAAAGTAAGACTTGCTTTGTGCAAACTTCGAGCCCTTAAAAGATGTATTAGAGCTCTGCCAACTGCCCAACCCTTCAACAAGAAGAAAAAAACAGTAAACAGGGGATGGTGGAAACCTCGAATCTCAAATCCAAAATGTATTGGAATGAGATATCTATTTGAATGAGGAGATTTTCCCATAATACATGGCCAATCAGCTCGGAATGCCATATTACCTGATTTTCTGAGTTCATGCCATATAACCTAGTTTTGGGACCTAGTCTTCCCATTTTGCCTTCCTGCCCAACCCTAAACCCTAAATCTTTCATGTTTTACCTGCCTAGAACCGCGCCTCATTTCACACAAGCTTCCCTTGCAATGAAGAAGTTCTTTGTCAGGGGTAGAGGCTTGCCAATGGAGAAATGACATTGTGTGGTAGGCACAAATATTTTTGGCAGCTTGCTTGGTCAGATGACCTCTTCTACCTGCGAGTAGGCAGAAGAAACACGCCAACGTGTCCCGAATAAGCACTTTCATAATCTCCCCATTCTATTGTGGAAATAGTACGACAACTCATAATTATTGTTTATTTTTATTCTCATGTTTTAAGAACGAAGAAAGTTGTAATTTTGTGCTGAGAAGTACTTCTGGCCGAGTGGCGAACTACTCTTTGTGAATTCATCATCCCCATAAGAAGGTGTCTCAAGGAATTTGAGATATCCTCATAAGGAGAAAGAAGAGAAAAAATATAGAAGAACGCAAAAAAGAATGAGTGAAAATGAATCAGAAATGAAGGAGATATGACGAGTTTGAATGTTGCCCACAAATCGTGTATTTAAATACATTTGTCATTGACACGATACCTCTGTTATCATGTCATTGAGGAAATTAAGGAGAAAATAGTTCAGAAATGGGGGAGATATGACGAGATTGAATGTTACCGTCAAATCGTGAATTTAAATACACGGTAGCACTGCTTCTAGTGGGGATGATGATTTTTTTGTGATTCCAATATCTATGAATTAAGCATGTGGTGACCACGACTTCATGACAGTGAGTACACAATATTTGAATTATAGATATTAGGGGGTGGTGACTGGTAGTAATAGTAAAAATGGTTGTTTGTCTACACTAGGATGGATTATTTGGAAGTCCTCATGGGTACGTATGTGGGAAAGTTAGGCCAATGACCATTGACACATGAGTGAATTTCTTAGATCTCTTGATTCAAGTTGAACAAAGATGGGCACAAATACAGGGACTATAGCTGCCTATCATGCAATCCCGAAAGCAAGAGGTTTGTTCATTGCTATGTTGCATTAAATGAATCCATCCAAGGGTTTGAACATTGTTGTGTAGTTATTTTTGTGGATAAGACTTTTTTCTATGGCAAGGCCCAGGGGACTCTTCTAGTAGCTTATTCAGCGGACGTTGACAATCATATTTTCCCATTAGCCTATGAAGTTGTGGATAATGAAACTGAGGATAATTGGCGATGGTTCTTAACACATGTTCGGCATTGCATTGCTCATGACAGGATTATCATTATGATATCCGATAGGGACAAATGACTACTTGTGGCTATTCTAAGTATATTTCCAGATGGTTTTCATGCTTATTTTGTGGTCAGGATGATTCACAGGGTTGCTGAAGCCACTGACATGTATGAATAGGAGGTTGAATTGCTGAAGCTCTGCGAGTCTACACAGGTAGCATGAGATTGGAATTTAGCAAATAAGCCCAAACATTTGTGCAATGCCCTCTTCCCACGCCGCATGCATAAGCACTAGTTGAACAATATTGTTGAAAGCTCCAACAGGGTGAAGGTGAAGCGGGACATGCCCATTCTCGCCATTCTTAATGGCATTCGTATAAAGATAATGACCAAGATGCATGAAGCTAGATCAGCCAGTCAGTAATTGTAGTCCTACCTCAGCCCAGAGGTAAATGAAATAGTTAATACCACCATAAATGCATCTCGGTCATTATTAGTTTTGCCTGCTAATGATATTGTGGTGGTGGTGGTTGAGGCTGACAGACATTGTTCACTAGACATAAGTCTACTCACTTGCACTGGGCGGTGGTGGCAAACTAAGGGACTGCCTTGTGTCCATGCATATTCCACCATATCTGCCAAAGGAGCGTCACCAGCTTATGCATGTCGTGGAGTCTTCTGAACAACACAGAACTATAGGAATGCATACAACCACACTGTCTTCCCAGTTTTGCATGATGACAAGTCAGTTCAAACTGAGCCACAGTAAGAGAAGATCTCTTTCTTCTACTCATAACCAAGAGGTCAAGGGGCAGGCCCAGGAAGAAGCGCATTGAATACCAAAAGAAATCTATATGACCATTCCATTGCAGCTGATGCGGTGGGCTTGGGCACAACAAGAGCACATGCACGACACTAATTGCGGGATTACCTGTTTGTGGAATAAGTTTCAGTTAGGACGTTTTGATTCAGTTTAGACTACTTTGCAAGGCCTATAATAATCTTAATACTATTACGTCTTTGCTCTTTTCATTTTTAGATGCTTTCTATCAAGTTGTGCAATCATATTTTCTATCATATGTGTTTTTCAATCAAGTTTTATTGTGTATTTCTACTTGTTGAATCCTTGAATGTTTGAAAATTTTATCCACCAGATTACAACGCGATCGGAAAGAACCGCAAACTAAACACCACATTATCGTAACCATAAGAGTTCATATTCTCAATAACTGTGTTATGCAACTTAATATAATTCGCAAACCATCATAAGCCAATGACAACCTCATCTCAACATACATAAATGCCTCAATCGTAATCCGATACGACATAGTTCAACAACTGTGTTTTGCAACCTACTTGAGACTTATGACCACTCGAATGGTCAAAAGTTCACGTAATGGCCAAATCACACATACTTGTGCCTATACTTCCTTCTCAACATAAAGTTACCACAAGCACATTGCAAACTCATCACAATCGCATCGGAATGTTAAAAAAAGATAAACAACACACTTCACAAATATTCACAACTACATATTAACCTGTCACAACCTCAAGTAATGGTTAAACCCCAAATACTTGTGCTTATATTTGCTTCTCAGCATAAAGCTACTACAAACGCATTGTAAACCCAACATAATCACATCCCAACATAAAAAATATATAAACAACACACTTCACAAACATTCATAACCGCATATTAACCTGTCAAAAGTTCATGTAATGGCTATTAAAATAAGATAAACAACATTGTTCGTAAATATTCACAACCACATATTAACCGGTCACAACCTTATGTAATAGCCAAATCACGCATACTTGTGCCTAAATTTGCTTCTCATTGTAAAGCTGCCACAAACACATCGCAAACTGATATATGCAAAATATACACATTTTTATATGCCTTTCTGCCTATTTGTTAGTCGTATTTTTAGTTAAAGTAAGGATAATTAATGTTTATCTATGTTAAGTGAATAATTAGGAGTTTGATAATTAAACGCGCTTAATTGAGTTATTTAGATGCATTAATTGGTTTTAATAGATTTATGTTTTATTATGCATCTAATTACGATTTATTTTTATTTATGTAGGCTTTAGAACTCCAAATCAGATCGCCGAATGTGGAACGCGTCAATCAGCTCATGTGAAGAGATCGAAGATCCGACGGATATGGTTGGTACGACGGGTTTTAACCCAATAAAAAAACCAAAAAAAAGAAAAAAAGAGAGAAAAGAACCGGGTCAGCGGTTCAGCATTCGGTTCGGGTTAAATAAAAAAAAAAGAAAAAGGAAAACAAGCAACCCGAGCCCGATGGCTCGGGCGCCTGGAACAAAAGAACAGAGCCTCGCTTGGAGGCTCTGCTCGAGCGGAGGGAGACGACGGCGAAAGGAAATTCTGGCGACTTGGCGGCGAGGCTACGGTGGCGGCGGAGTGAGGCGGCGAAGCAACGGCGAAGTAAGGACTGCAAACAGTAAAAGAAAAAAAAAAGGGCTGCGATTGGGAAGTCCAAATCGAGGAGATCAGGGGCATTCTTCAAATGGAAAGTTTATTCGATTGGGAAGGAGATTAGGGCTGGCCGGAATGTTATAAAGGAGGAGGTTTTTGGAGAGAAGGAGCCGACTGTTTTGAAAAGAAAAAAAAACTCGTTTTTTACTGCTCTGTTTTGAGAGGTTGTGGAGAAGGGGGTACTGTGCAGTGCCGACGGGAGAGATTCTGCTCGAGCGGAGGGGAGGCGGCCGGCTGTTCTGCTGTGCAAGGGGTGGCTTTTGGGTCTGTGGCAGAGGGAGGACGTGGTGGATCCGAAATGCCGGCTGTGCTGTGATAGAAAAACAGAAGGGTGGCTGCCGGCGGGAATCGTGAAGGATTGACGGCTGTTGCATAAGGTGTTGCTCTGCTCGAGAGACAGAGAACCAGAACGGGTGATTTGAGAATGGAGAAAAGAGTCTCCTTTGCGCAGACCTGTTTTTGTGGACAGTCCAGACGGGAGAGAATTGTTTTGGCCGGAATTGGGTGTCTGATTGCTTGAGAGAGGAGTAGCACTGCTGATCCCTGTGGGAAAGAGAGTTCACATAAAAGGTACTGTTTGGCTTGAGAAAACTGAGCAGGACTGAATTGCTGGGACAGAACTGTCGAGGGAATTCACAGATAGGAGAGTTTTGTTTTGGCGCCGTTGCCGGGGACTACGTAGGATAATTTACCGAATTCTTAGAGTAGTTTAGTTTCAATTTAAGTTAGTCTACTTTGTGTTGCTTATTAGTGTTTTGTCTTTTTGTAGGAGTAAGAGAAGACGCGAAATTCTCGCCAACGTTGGAAGGGCCACCCCTTCCCCTCGTTTGCTTTCTTTTTCCTTCTCTTTTAATTTTTCTAGGTGCTTGGTATTTTTATATTTCTTTCTGTGATTGCATGCTTGTGTTAGTTGCGATTTTTAGGTTTGTTCTAGATATTTAATTTTTAGTGCCGTTAATTAGTGTATGCTTGGTCGTCGGTCATTGGGTGAAAAGCTTGCACCTCTTGACCTAGAAATTGAAAGAACTTTTAAAGCAAGACTCAAACATACAATGGATGTTACAAATCAATTAGGTAACATGGAAAATGAGAATGTGAGGAAGACATTAAAAGATTATTCATCCCCCATTCAATTCAACTCACCTTCCTGCATAGTGTTGCCGCTCACCATGGCACACCACTTTGAGTTGAAACCAGGGGTGATGCAACTCTTGCCCACATTCTATGGTTCCAATAAAGAAGATCCCTATAATCATGTTAAAGAGTTCCTTGACATTTGTGCTACATTTAAATTCCAAAATTTCTCTGATGAATCTGTTAGGTTGCGCCTCTTTCCCTTTTCTTTGAACGAAAAAGCGAAAGTATGGTTGAACTCTTTAGATGTTGGAACAATTAGGAGTTGGGATCAATTAGCTGAAAAATTTTTGAACAAATTCTTCCCTGTTCATAAAACTCATGCCCTTCGTAGAGAAATTACAAATTTCATGCAGAAGGAGGGTGAACACTTTTATGAGTGTTGGGAAAGATGGAAGAATTTGCTCCTTAAGTGTCCACACCATGGATTTTTAAAGTGGCAACAAGTTCAATTCTTCTATTATGGTTTAACACCTCAGAACCGTCAAATGGTTGATGCCACTAGTGGTGGGTCAGTTATGATGAAGAGTGCCGAAGAAGCATGGGATTTTATTGAGACTCTATGCGAGAATTCTCAGCAATGGGATTGCTCAAGTAGAGTTGACAGAACGTTTCTTTTTCAAAAGAAAGGAGGCGTATATGAGGTAGACAATAATGCACATTTGATTTCCAAGATCGACAGCCTGACACAACGCTTTGATGCGTTGATGTCTGCTGGTGGGCCCCAAATGCCATCACATATCAATGTGTGTGCTATCTGCTCTAACCCCTCCCATGTCACACAAAACTGTCCTTCTAACACCTCTGGAGTGGAATACAATAGCGATCAGGCTAATGCTATAAATGCCTTTCCTCGACCTGGCAATAACCCATATTCGGAAACTTATAACCCAGGTTGGGCTAGGCATCCCAATTTTTCATGGTCCAAAGGACCACATCAAGGAGGACCACCAGGGTACCCTCCCAATCAATCTTACCCTCAACAAGTTCAAACATTCCCTACACAACCCAAGAAACCATCTCTTGAGGATACTTTGAATTTGTTCATGCAAAGCTCTCTACAATTTCAAAAAGATACCCAACATTCTTTACATGCCAACTCGCAAGCAATTGCGAAGCTGGAACTTCAAATGGGTCAATTGGCTTCTGCATTAAATGAGAGAGAAAAAGGTAGGTTCCCTAGTCAACCCGTAGCAAATCCCAAAGGACAATTTGAAGTGGGATCTAATTCTTGTCAAGACCAACCTCCAGCGCAAGTAAAAGCCATAACTACACTTAGGAGTGGCAAACAGATTGACAACAATGTTGAACCACCTAAGACTGCCATAGAAACAATCGCTAGAAAGGGTGAGGACCAAGAGAGCACCACTAGACCAGACGTGAGTCCTGTTACATCGAAGAAGAGCCTAGAAGCTTCTTCGTGTCCTGAGTCTAGCCATATGCCACCCTATATACCCAAGGCACCTTTTCCCCAAAGACTTGCAAAAACATCTCAAGGGAACAAACTTGATGAGACAATGGAAATTTTTAAGAAAGTGAAAGTCAATATTCCATTGCTCGATGCTATTAAGCAAGTTCCCGCTTATGCAAGATTCTTAAAAGACATGTGCACCCAGAAAAGAAAATTGAATGCACACAAGAAAGTGTTTCTCACTGAACAAGTTAGCTCAATTCTTAAGCATAACACTCCTCCTAAGTTTAAAGATCCAGGATGTCCCACAATTTCATGCGTTATAGGAGACCATACTGTGGAGAGGGCATTGTTGGACTTAGGAGCTAGTGTAAATTTGCTACCATTCTCTGTTTATGAACAACTTGGATTAGGAGAGTTGAAACCGACTACCATAACACTACAACTTGCAGACAGATCAGTTAAATTCCCACGCGGTGTTATTGAGGATGTTCTGGTTCAGGTGGATAAATTTTACTTCCCAGTTGACTTTATTGTCTTAGATACCCAACCTGTGCAGAATCCTGGTAGTCAGATCCCTGTGATTTTGGGAAGGCCATTCTTAGCCACATCCAATGCCATAATAAATTGTAGAAATGGGGTTATGAAGTTGTCTTTTGGCAATTTAAAGGTCAAACTCAATGTCTTTAATGTTAGACAACAACCCCCGGAGATGGATGATTCTTTTGCAGTGAATATGATTGAAAGTTTAGTAGAAGAATCTCTGCAAACTGTTTTAAATGATGATCCCCTCCAGACATGTTTAACTCATTTTGGCTTAGACTTTGACATCGAAGGGTCCATTAGAGACGTCAATGCATTGCTTGACTCTACCCCTATATTGGACCCGACCAAATGGACAGCCAGGGTGGAACCTCTTCCAGTTCTCGAGTCTAAACTTGTCCCATCTATTGAAAAACCACCCCAACTTGACCTAAAGCCATTACCAGATACACTTAAATATGCGTTTTTAGGTTCTTCTGATACCTTGCCTGTTATCATCTCTTCAGACCTTAATTCAGAACAGGAAGGCAAGTTGCTTAATGTTCTTCGCGAACATAAGACAGCTTTGGGATGGACAATAGCAGACATTAAGGGTATAAGTCCTGCTCTGTGTATGCATCACATTTACCTTGAGGAGCATGCAAAATCTTCCCGTGAAATGCAACGCAGACTTAACCCCAATATGAAGGAGGTCGTCAGAACCGAGGTGCTAAAATTGTTAGATGTTGGCATCATTTACCCCATATCAGATAGTACTTGGGTCAGCCCAGTTCAGGTTGTTCCTAAGAAGTCAGGAATCACAGTAGTCAAAAATGATAATAATGAATTAGTCCCCACCCGAATGACCACTGGGTGGTGGGTTTGTATTGACTACAGAAAATTGAACTCGGTCACAAGGAAAGATCACTTTCCTTTGCCATTCATTGATCAGATGCTTGAGAGACTTGCTGGTCATAGCTACTATTGCTTTTTAGATGGCTATTCAGGCTATAATCAAATTCCCATTGCTCCAGAGGATCAAGAAAAGACCACATTCACTTGTCCTTTTGGAACATATGCATATTGCCGCATGCCATTTGGGTTATGTAATGCACCTGCCACATTCCAGCGGTGCATGATGAGCATATTTTCAGATATGGTTGAGCGATTTCTTGAAATTTTCATGGATGACTTCTCGGTGTTTGGATCCTCTTTCGAGGAATGTCTACACCACTTGTCTCTTGTCTTGGCAAGGTGTAAAGAAACGAATCTTGTGCTAAATTGGGAGAAATGTCACTTTATGGTTCGTCAAGGGATAGTTCTGGGGCATGTTATTTCTAATAAAGGAATTGCAGTTGATAAGGCCAAAGTTGACTTAATTTCAAGTCTGCCTCCACCAAAATCAGTAAAGGAGTTCGATCTTTTCTTGGCCATGCTGGGTTTTACAGAAGATTCATCAAAGACTTTAGCAAAATTTCAAGACCTTTGTGCAATTTGCTTGCTAAAGAAACTCCTTTTGTCTTTGATGATGATTGTTCTAAAGCGTTTGATCAACTCAAGCAATTTCTCACATCTGCACCCATCATCCAACCACCGGATTGGAATTTACCTTTTGAGCTTATGTGTGATGCATCCGATTATGCGGTTGGAGTTGTCTTGGGGCAGCGGGTGAATAAGATACCCCATGTCATATATTATGCAAGTCGAACTCTCAATGATGCTCAACTCAATTATTCTACTACAGAAAAAGAGTTGTTGGCTATAGTTTTTGCTCTAGACAAGTTCCGATCATATCTCTTAGGATCCAAGGTCATAGTGTTTTCAGATCATGCAGCTTTGAAATATCTTCTTTCAAAGAAAGACACTAAACCTCGTTTAATTCGTTGGGTCCTATTACTTCAAGAATTTGATATTGAGATAAGAGACAAGAAAGGTTCTGAAAATGTTGTTGCCGATCACTTGTCTAGACTTATTGACGAGTCTGCTGAGGAACACTTACCTTTGAATGAGTCATTCCCTCATGAACAACTTTTTGTTGTATCTCAATTGCCTTGGTATGCTGATATTGTTAATTATCTTGTCACAACTCAACTTCCTGAACATTGGACAAAACAAGATAAATCCAAATTCTTCGCCGAGGTTAAGCATTTCTTCTGGGATGATCCATACCTGTTCAAGTATTGCCCAGATCAAATCATTAGGAGATGTGTGCCGGAGCATGAGGTTGTATCATTTCTTTTTGCCATGCTCATGCATGTGGTGGCCATTTCGGTGCGAAAAAGACTGCTGCAAAAATTTTGCAGAGTGGTTTTTATTGGCCTACTTTATTCAAAGATACTCATGAATTTTGCACAAAATGTGACAGATGCCAACGTATGGGTACACTATCACGTAGGGCCATGATGCCCCTTACTAACATTCTGATTGTTGAACTTTTTGATGTTTGGGGTATTGACTTCATGGGCCCATTTCCTCCATCATTTGGTTATCTCTATATCCTCGTTGCTGTAGATTATGTTTCCAAATGGGTAGAGGCCATTCCCTGCAAAACAAATGATCACAAAGTGGTGGTTCGGTTCTTGAAAGAAAACATATTTTCTCGTTTTGGAACCCCTCGTGCAATTATAAGTGATGGTGGTACACATTTTTGCAATAAAGCTTTTGAATCACTTCTGAAAAAGTACTCCATTACTCATAAAATTGCAACTCCGTATCATCCGCAGACTTGTGGACAAGTAGAAGTTTGAAATAGGGAAATTAAACGCATTCTTGAGAAAACGGTTCGTCCCAACCGAAAAGATTGGTCTGAAAGATTAAATGATGTATTGTGGGCTTACCGTACTGCTTTTAAGACACCAATTGGAATGTCTCCCTATAGACTTGTATTTGGAAAACCTTGTCATTTACCTATGGAATTAGAACATCGTGCTTATTGGGCCATCAAAACTTTTAACTTTGATATGGACAAGGCTGGAACACTTCGCAAATTGCAGCTCAATGAATTAGACAAAATTCTTAATGAGGCTTATGAGAATGCGAAGATTTACAAAGCGAGGACCAAAGTTTTTCATGATCAGTCAATATTGAGGAAGTCATTTGAGCCCGGTCAAAAAGTTTTGCTCTATAACTCCAGGTTACATCTCTTCCCAGGAAAGCTCCGTTCCCGATGGTCTGGATCTTTCATTGTGCACAAAGTATTTTCCCATGGAGCGGTTGACATTCAAAACCCTAAAGATGGAACTATTTTCAAAGTTAATGGGCAAAGATTGAAACCATATTTAGAGGGCATTACTGAAAAGGAGGATATTGTTCTAGATTTGGATGAACCTAATGTTCCTACATGATTTTTGGTTACGTCTGGCTGAAGACGTAAAACTTAGCGCTCTTGGGAGGCAACCCAAATTTTTGGTTCTTGATGGCTTTTTATTTGTTTAATATTTAGGTTGTTGATACATGTGTGGGGATGCTACAATCTAGGTTTGGGGGTGTATTTTCTTTTTCCATATTTTGTACTTACTCCTCATTCTTAGTTTGTGTGTTTCAATGCTCTACATCTACCATGAGGCATCTCCATTCAGGTGATTTCTTTCCTTACACTCCTTTTCTTTTACTCATCATTGTGATATTTATTTTGGTAAACATTGAGGGCAATGTTTCGTTTAGGTTTGGGGGTGTAGAAAAGAAAAGTAGTATTCTTTTGGTTTCTATTATTGTTAAAAAAAAAACCATAAAATTTACTTAGTTTTAGGTTGTTTGTTAGTAATTTTCTTAGGTTTTGATAGTTTATCCCTTTATGATGCATACTTCAATTTTTAAGAGATTAATTTGCATTGGAAGTGTGAGTAAGTATACTGGAGGATAGAGAACTTAACTGAGCAATATCTTTCTGTTACAGTCCTCTTGGAATAAAGTGCTTGAACTAAGAAAACTCACTCACACACACTAGTTACATAAAGTAATACAGTCTAGAGATTTGTTGAATACTAATTTACAGTGGGATATCTTTAGTCAGAGTCATTGGATGATATGTGGTTATCTGTTGAGCTTAAAAGATCATGATAGACCATTTACTTGGCTATGGCAAGGAATTGGAACCGGAAATAGGTTGAGAGTATAATACAGCCTGGACGGAATAAAGATTGCTGAAAATATGATTGCTGAAAAAATAAAAATGCGGAAAAATGAAAACAAAATAAAAGAAAAGGGGCTGCTTGACTTTATTGGATTAACTTAGGCTGATGCTCGGGCCCGAGGCGGTCTACTTAAAACCTAATGCCCTAAGCCAACTGGCTGGGAGTCATTGGCCTGAGTCATTGCTAAACCTGAGCATCTTGAAGTCAGGCTTTACACAGTCCTAGCGAAAAAACAGAAAAAAAAGTCTATGGTGTATTATCCTCTCAAATCTAGAATGTTGGACCCGAAGGAGACGCGCAGATCTGTGCTATCATGAACCTAAAGATTACGACGACTGTGTTGATTCTGATGTTCTTTGGTTAATGGGTCACACTGGATCTGTATAAAATAGAGATTTAGAATGTATTGCTACAATGTTCTACACTTTTACTATATAAAGTATCATGCTATATCCTATTGAGCAGAAACTTCCAAGATGAAGGTGTAGAATAAAACCACTTACTTGAGGGCTTCTATATTCCAGTTGATTATAAATCCATGTACATGTGGTTGATTTTCTTAAACATTGCAGTTTGCATTCGAAGGGATATTAGGATTGTTTGTTTTGTAGTGATTTTCTATTTCTTTTTACACTTAGATTAAATAGGTTGATTTCATAAATACATGTTTGTGGGTAGCATGGCTGCAAACCCTCACGAGACTTCACTCGTCCAGCCAGGGACACCTTTTGGTTTAAAAGGCTTGTTGCATGCGGTAAATGCAATCGCGATTTCCTGCGAAAGTGGATTAGTTAGGTTTCTTTGTTTTGTTTTGCTCGAGGACTAGCAAAATGTAGGTTTGGGGGTATTTGATATATGCAAAATATACACATTTTTATATGCCTTTCTACCTATTTGTTAGTCGTATTTTTAGTTAAAGTAAGGATAATTAATGTTTATTTGTGTTAAGTGAATAATTAGGAGTTTGATAATTAAACGCGCTTAATTGAGTTATTTAGATGCATTAATTGGTTTTAATAGATTTATGTTTTATTATGCGTCTAATTACGATTTATTTTTATTTATGCAGGCTTTAGAACTCCAAATCAGATCGCCGAATGTGGAACGCGTCAATCAGCTCATGTTAAGAGATCGAAGATCCGACGGATATGGTTGGTACGACGGGTTTTAACCCAATAAAAAAACAAAAAAAAAGAAAAAATAGAGAGAAAAGAACCAGGTCAGCGGTTCAGCATTCGGTTCGGGTTAAATAAAAAAAAGAAAAAGGAAAACAAGCAACCCGAGCCCGATGGCTTGGGCGCCTGGAACAAAAGAACAGAGCCTCGCTTGGAGGCTCTGCTCGAGCGGAGGGAGACGACGGCGAAAGGAAATTTCGGCGACTTGGCGGCGAGGCTACGGTGGCGGCGGAGTGAGGCGGCGAAGCAACGGCGAAGTAAGGACTGCAAACAGTAAAAGAAAAAAAAAGGGCCGCGATTGGGAAGTCCAAATTGAGGAGATCAGGGGCATTCTTCAAATGGAAAGTTTCTTCGATTGGGAAGGAGATTAGGGCTGGCCGGAATGTTATAAAGGAGGAGGTTTTTGGAGAGAAGGAGCCGATTGTTTTGAAAAGAAAAAAAAACTCGTTTTTTACTGCTCTGTTTTGAGAGGTTGTGGAGAAGGGGGCACTGTGCAGTGCCGACGGGAGAGATTCTGCTCGAGCGGAGGGGAGGCGGCCGGCTGTTCTACTGTGCAAGGGGTGGCTTTTGGGTCTGTGGCAGAGGGAGGACGTGGTGGATCCGAAAAGGCCGGCTGTGCTGTGATAGAAAAACAGAGGGTCGGAAGGGTGGCTGCCGGCGGGAATCGTGAAGGATTGACGGCTGTTGCATAAGGTGTTGCTCTGCTCGAGAGACAGAGAACCAGAACGGGTGATTTGAGAACAGAGAAAAGAGTCTCCTTTGCGCAGACCTGTTTTTGTGGATAGTCCAGACGGGAGAGAATTGTTTTGGCCGGAATTGGGTGTCTGATTGCTTGAGAGAGGAGTAGCACTGCTAATCCCTGTGGGAAAGAGAGTTCACATAAAAGGTACTGTTTGGCTTGAGAAAACTGAGCAGGACTGAATTGCTGGGACAGAACTGTAGAGGGAATTCATAGATAGGAGAGTTTTGCTTTGGGCTGAGAAGGGGACTATTCTGTTCTATTCGAGAGAAAGATCAGAACGGTTGAGGCGTGCAGTCGAGAGACTATTGTAGAAGGTGGAGGAAAGTGGAAAGCAAAATGGGATTACAGACAGACTGAAAGCAGCAAACAGAATTTTTATTATTATTTTACCTTTTATTTATCCAATTTCTAAGTTTTAAGTTAGTTGAACATCTGATCGCTTAATTAGAAAATAATAATTAAAACTTTTCATTTCATTGTTGCTTGCTACATACTCTAGAATTAGGTTGAATATCTTACTAAGTCTCTGAGGGATCGACCTCGTAGCCACTATTCTGCATTAGATTCGTGCGCTTGCGAGTATTATATTAAAATTTACATCACAAACCCAACATAATTGCATCCCAACATTAAAAAATATATAAACAACATACTTCACAAATATTCACAACTACATATTAACATGTTACAACCTCATGTAATCGCCAAATCACGCATTCTTGTGGTTATATTTTCTTCTCACTGTAAAGCTACTACAAACGCATCACAAACACAACACAATCGCATCGCGAAATAAAAAAAGATAAACAACATAATTCACAAATATTCACAACCACATATTAACCAATCACAACCTTCAGAAATGTAATTAACTTGTGAGAACTATAACATAACTTTGTCATAAACCAACCATAACAACATAGTAAGCGGTCACAAAATTCACATATACAAATATTCAAAATTATATATGAACCTATTAGAACTATATCATAACTTAGTCATAAATCAGTCATAGCGACATATTTAACTGTCACAACTAATCACTAGATACTCAAAAAATCACACAAGCCTAGTTTGCCCATAGACTGACACTAAACTGCATCACACAAGCCACTTCCTGAATTGCATCACATCAAAGGCTATCATAAATGAACATCGTATATTCACCAAATCTAAAGTCCAATAAGGACCATTGATTACTCTTGAGGACTGGAACAAGCCACTTGATGCACATGAAAGCATGATCACCATCTGCACCACCCTTGCAAGGTCTGCACACAATATTACACCAATCTCCATACAAAACCTCATGATCAAACTTTTTAAGTTTTTGATCTATACGAAGCTCAATAGACTGGTTGTGTAGTTTCTTTTCTCTCATCTTAATTTTATTCTAGTTGGTGTATGAACCTTTGTTATGCAATTAAAGTTAATTCATTGAAGTTTGTTCTTTGTAGTAGAGAGAGACAAGAGTGAATCAATTGGATTTCAATCTGAAAGAGCACTTGCGTGTCCGAGAGGAACGTGAGTAATCTGAAGTGTTATATACTAATAAAGTTTCATTGATTTATACTTGAGAGAGATAGATAACAATTCCATATTTTAATCGTTTTATATGTTACGTCCGAGAGGAGACCACTATATTTTGAGTTGACAAGTGTATATTCGAGAGGCATATACTAGCCAATTAGAAATCTTGATTCAAAATAGAGAGAGAGAGAGAGAGACGATACACTAGTTTATTGTGGTGGATTTGGAGCCTTGGTCTCTTCCATATTGATTAAATCTCAGCATAGTTTAGTTAAAGTTCACTGCTTTCCTTAGAGTAACTAAAAACTGTACTTTTCTCTTGAATTTGGTAAATTGTTTAACCGTCCCTGAGGTTTGACAAACCTTCAATACTCACTATAGTACACAATTGCCTTGTGCACTTGCAAAGATTTAATTTTAAACGATCAAGTTTTTGGGGCCATTGCTGGGGATGGAAGCCAATAATTTACCAAATTCTTAGCGTAGCTTAGTTTTTAGAGAAGTTTAGTTCAATTTAGTCTAATTTTTAGTAGCTTAATTTGTGTTTTACTT
The DNA here is from genome assembly GCA_039654745.1 of Houttuynia cordata. Taxonomy (NCBI): domain Eukaryota; kingdom Viridiplantae; phylum Streptophyta; class Magnoliopsida; order Piperales; family Saururaceae; genus Houttuynia; species Houttuynia cordata. The sequence continues at coordinate 3,937,216 of CM077507.1, forward strand.
TCTTGTGTAGGACTAAGAGAAGAGGTGGAATTCTCGCCAATGTTGGAAGGGCCATCCCTTCCCTTTGTTTGTACTCTCTTATCCTTCTCTTTTAGATAATTTGTGTGTTTGAAGTTTTTCTTTTTCTTTCTGTGATTGCATGTTGTGCTGGTTGTGGCTATTATGACTGCTAGTTGTCAATATCTAGGACTGATGATTGCTAGTTGTGGATATCTAGGGTTGATTTTCTGATTCATGGATGTGTGATGGTGTGGTTCGGGTGTTGATGAATGCATGGTGAAGAAATGCCTTCACCTTTCTATGGATTTAGCCATGAGAACCTATATAAGTACTTTAATGATTATTATTCCCCACACACACCTAATTCCCCTCCCTATGAAGTGCCCTATGATCGTTTAAATATAAAACCCTTGCAAGTGCACAAGGCAATTGTACTACAGTGAGTATGGAAAGGGTTGTCGAACCTCAGGGACGGATTAATATTCTACCAAATTCAAGAGAAAAACAGCAGTTTTTAATTAATCTAGAGAAAAGCAATGAACTTTAATTAAACTAAGCTGAGATTAATCAATAGGAGAAGTACCAAGGCTTTGAATCCACCACAATAGACTAGTGTATCGTCTCTCTCTCTCTTTTGAATTCAGATTTCCAGTTGGCTAGTGTATTCCTCTCGGACATACACTTGTCAATTCAAATTATAGTGCCCTCCTCTCGGATGTAACACATAAATCTATTAAAACATGGAACTGTGATTTATCTCTCTCGAGTATAAACCAATGAGACTTTATTAATATGTAACACTTCAGAGCCCTTACGTTCCTCTCGGACACGCAAGTGCTCTTTCAGATTGAAATCCACAAAGATCCACTCTTGTCTCTCTCGAGTACAAAGAATAAACTCTAATGAATTAACTTTTATTGCATAACAAAGATTCATACACCAACTAGAATAAAAACATAATATGAGAGAAAGAAACAATACAACCAATCAGTTGGGTTTCATCTACGCCTTGGAAGAGAGTCTAGCCAAGCATGGGAAGAGAATCCATCAACAAGTTCTTCATCTTCTTCTTCTTCTTCTTCTTCCTTTGCTCTAGCCTCCAAGGACTCCAAAAGAACTCAAAACTCTATTCTTGCATACCCAATACGTTCTCCCTTAAGGCATATATATAGGGGTGAAGGAAAGCCCTCAAATCCCCTTCCAAATCCGAGTCAAAATAGGGTTAAATTGCGTTTTCCGTATGCACCGATCGATCGCCTTCATCGCACGATCGATCGCTTTACGAACGTAGCCGAACGAAGCCGTTTTCCTTTGTTAATTGCGCCCGATCGATCGTATTGCGAACGATGCCGGACGAATCCGATCGATCGTTTTTACTGTCTTCGCAAGTCCAAAAATTCCAGTAGATACGATCGATCGTTTGGGTGTCCGATCGATCGTTATCTCCAATGTAGTGTTTTTAGCGGAAGACGAGATCGATCGCGTAACTGATGCGATCGATCGTTTCTACTGTCCGGAATCTTCAAATGGCTATAACTTTTTGCTCCGAACTCCGAATTGCGCGTGGTTGGTGGCGTTGGAAAGCTGACTCCTTGACCTTTCGCATGAGACTTGAATCAGTCCAATCCGATATTTGTACACGGAGTTATGATAATTTGACCATTGAAGTCCGTTTTCGCCATATTTTTGCATCTTTGCTCTCATTTCCTACAAAACCAAAAACTATATTAAAGTAGTAGTTATTCTAATCAAACACTAGCATAAACATAAGTTTAGGAGATAATATAATGCATATTTCATGTATAGATCACCCTACCACCCACGCCCCTTATATGCTGATACTTACAACCATCGGTGAGATAATCACTCTAACTTTGGGAGTTGCATATCTTCCCTACAATCCACAACTCCTTTTATGTTGGAGTTGTGGACTTTGTTTAAGTCCTATTCATACCCCAGTGGAGTGCCCTTTGGCTCATAAGTACCCTGATTTTATAAGAAAATATGTGAATGAGGCCCAAGGTCTTCATAGGTGGGAGGATCATCCTATTTCCCCTTGGGAGCAACCCAACCCTGGGCCCACTCTTCAGCAGGCCCCTAGACAAGATTTCCTAAGCCAACAACTGCCTTACCAACTAGCCTCTACTCCTTAGTTTGGCCAATCTAGCTTAGAAGACCAAATGAGCCAAATGTTAGCCCTTTTAACTGATATGAAAATGAAATGAAAGCTGAGATGGAAACCAAACACAGAGAGCTGAGAGATGAACGACAGACCCATGCCCAGCTTGTCCATTCCCACACACAGGCTCTTGCCAACATTGAAACACAGTTAGAAAAGCTGACCCAGTCCATGGATATGAGAGAAGAATGCACTTTACGTATCTAACCCCAATATCCGATGGGCCAATTTTCTGATGAAGGGATCTGTTTTTCTCTTGACCATGATGTTACAACCCTTTGAAGTGCCCAAAAATTTGAAAATAAGCTTGAGTGGATTTTACGAAATGATCAAGAAGGTGTGGAAATTAAAGAAGAAGTGAGTGCGTCGATAGAACCCACCTTTAAACCTTCTTCTATATCTGAGGAGTCACAGTCTACGACATTATTAATGGAGCCTTCTGTTCCTAAAGTACCATTCATACCATATCTTTACCGATCTAACAATTTGCTTATTGAAAGTAACTTAGACTGTTTCATAGATTGTATATTTGATTCACTATTAGATGCAGTTCTTCAACATGTGTTACTAGCAAAGGCCCCTATTGCTAAATTGGTTGATTTGGGAGAGGAGGAGCCCTTTATTTTAAAATTCTCTCTTGACTTTTGCCCATGGCTAGTGCAGGGACCCCTCTTTCCAATGCTTCCCCACTCACCACTCAACCCTTTCATTCCACGATATGCTCTATACATAAGTGACAAGGATAGGAGTGTGTGGGACAATCATTTGATAGATCCGGGTTTATGACTTGAGGATCCGAGTCCTGCAAAAGACAGTGGCTCAGTTTGGCTGAAGACGTTAAACTTAGTGCTTGGTGAGAGGCAACCCACGTATTCAGGTGTATTATCTCATTTTCTTATTTTCTTTGTTATATGATCATTGTCATTTTTATATCTTGTTCACATTGAGGACAATGTTCATAATAGGTTTGGGGGAGGGAATATTGCTCACATAAAAAAAATCAAAAAATTGAAAAAAAAAGAAAAAAAATTTTGATTAGTTTTTAGGATTGTTTGCTAGTCTTGTTCATAGGTTTTAATAGTTTATCCCATGATAACGCATGCTTCAATTCTTAAGAGATTAATTTACATTGGAAGTGTGAGTAAGTATACTGGAGGATAGAACCACTTAACTGAGCATATCTTTCTGTTAGAGTCCTCTTGGAACAGGTGCTTGAACTAAGAAAACTCACTCATACACACTTGTACATAAAGTAATACCATCTAGAGATTTGTTGAATACTAATCTTCAGTGGGATGTTTTTAGTCAGAGTCATTAAGTGATATATGGTTGTCTGTTAAGCTTAAAAGATCATGATAGACCATTTACTTGGCAATGGCAAGGGTTGGAACCGGAAATAGGTTGAGAGTATAATACAGGCTGGACAGAATAAAGATGTGATGGAAAATATGAAAAAAAAATGAAATAAAAATATGAAAAATGAGAAAAACAAAAGAAAGAAAGGGGTTGCTTGACTATTATAGGATTAACTTAGGCTAATGCTTAAAACTTAATGCCCTCATCAGAATCTATTATAGGATTAACTCAGGCCCGAAGCGGTCTATACTTAAAACTTAATGCCCTAAGCCAAACTGGTTGGGAGTCATTGGTCTGAGACATTGCTAAACCTAAGCATCTTGAAGTCAGGCCTTACACAGTCCTATTGAAAAAAAAAATCTATGGTGTATTATCCTCTCAAATCTAGAATGTTGGTCCCGAAGGAGGCGCGCAAGCATTTGTGCTATCATGAACCCAAAGATTACGATGACTATATAGATTCTGATGTTCATTGGTTAATAGGTAACACTGGATCTATGTGAAACAGAAATTTAGAATGTATGACTACAATGTTCTACACTTTTTACTATTTAAACTATCATGCTATATTATATTTGAGCAAAAATTTCCAAGATGAAAGTGTGGAATAAAACTACTTGCTTGAGGGCTTCTATATTCCCGTTGATTATGAACCAAATACGTGTGGTTGATTTTCTTAAGCATTGTAGTTTGCATTTGTCGGGATAATAGGTTTGCTTGTTTTGTAGTGTTTTAATTTTTCTTTTATTTTTACACTTAGATTAATTAGGTTAATAAGTACATGTTTGTGGGTAGCATGGCTGCAAACCCTCACGAGACACAACTCGTCCTACTAGGGACACCCAGAGGTTTAACGGCTTGTTGCATACGCTCAATGCAATCATGTTCCCTACGAAAGTGGTATTTATTTTTCTACTCTAGTCTCTTATTTATTTTAGTTCCTTTAGTTTTGTTTGTTTGATTTTGTTTTATTTTGCTAGGGACCAGTAAAATGTAGGTTTTGGGGTGTGATCTATACATGAAATATGCATTTTATAAGCTCTTAAACTTATATTTATTTTAGTATTTGGTTATATTAAGTGATACTTTAATATAATTTTTGGTTTTTATAGGAAAACAAGAGTAAGATGCATAAATGAGGTGAAAAGTGACTCCAATGTTTGAATCTTCATAACTTTGTGTGTATATCTCTGATTGGACTGATTCAAGCTTTATTTTAAATTTTAAGAAGTCAGCTTTCCAACGCCACCAACCGCGCACAATTCGGAGTTTGGAGTACAAAGTTATGACCATTGGAAAATTAGGTTGCAAGAATAAACCGAGAGAACGATCAATTGTCCCGTATTGGCGATCGATCGCCATGTGCGCAAAACTGGAAATTGACCTATTTTGACTTGGAATTGGAAGGGGCCTTTTTCTGTTTCCTTCCCAACCTTATAAATAGGCCTTAAAGGGAATGTGTAGAGCATTAGATAATAGAGTTTTTAGTCCCTTTGGATACCTTAGAAGCTAGAGCAAAGGAGAGAAGAAGATAAAAAACATGATGGATTCTCTTCCAATGCAAGGCTAAACTGCCATAGATGAAGCCCAATAGACTGGTTGGGTATTTCTTTTCTCTCATCTTAATTTTATTCTAGTTGGTGTATGAACCTTTGTTATGCAATTAAAGTTAATTCATTAAAGTTTGTTCTTTGTACTCGAGAGAGACAAGAGTGAATTAATTGGATTTCAATATGAAAGAGCACTTGCGTGTCCGAGAGGAACATGAGTAATCTGAAGTGTTATATACTAATAAAGTTTCACTACAAAAAAATTGACCAATAGTGACATTTTTTATAGGGACGTTTTTATAAACATCACTAATAGGAGGGGATTAGTGATGTTTTTTTAAGTAAAACGTCGTGCAATCACGTAACACCCGCGTGCGGGGGATTGAGAAAATCCCCCGTGCACACGACTTCCCGTTTCCCATCTCCTCCCTCTGGCTTTCACCAAACCGTAGCATACCCCGCCTTCTCGTCCCTCGGCGGTGACATACGCTAGGAGAAAATTCCCCGTGCACACGACTTCTTGTTTCCCACTCTCATCGTACGTGTTCTCCTTCCTCTCGCTTCTCCCTAAACCCTAGCCTACCCAGCCCCCATTCTCGTCCCTCGACGGTGATAGACGCCCTCTACCTGCTGCCTTGATTGCCCACGACCTCGCCCTCGCATCGCAGCTTGCCGTAGACGCCCGCATGCGCCCCAATTTTGCCAGTTCTCCAAGGAGTTCTTCTGGCTCAATCCGTGAGTTCTTCTGGCTCTTCTTAGAAAGCATCAATTAATTCCTCTTCTTTCTCTTTTCAAAAAGGTGAAACTTTAATGAATTTCGATTTTGAAGCACTTAATTAATTGCGTTTCATGCGAAGATTCTGAACAATTATGTAATTTAGTTCGACTTTTTGAGGGATCATGGGCTTTTCGTGACTTTCCATTAGTCTTCTCTATCACCAAGATAAACTAATGAAAATCAAAGCAGCACTTAATTGGTAGCGTGTATATGTCAGATAATTTACAAATTCTTTTTGAGCTGGAGGGTTGTTGGCGTCTTGATTGATTTTACGTTTGTCAAAGGTCCTTGTATTGTGCTAATTCAACATAGGAAGATCTGTAAGAAGTCAAATTAAGTCCATGAAAATAATAGAAGCAGCTGGCCTTGTGCCAAAGAAAGAAGAAAAAGCCCTAGGTTATCCATGATGGAAGCTGGATGGATCAAGTTTGGGAAGAAAAGCTGCTTAAGAGAATACTCCATACATATTAGGTGTCCTATTTAGTTTTATGAGATCTGATATTACAAGCTTGCGGTCAGTTTTTTTCATCTCTGGACTAAACAGAGGCTGTGGATGAGGCACGAAAGATAAAAAAATGCTCAAGGTGCACCAAGTTGCCTTCAGCATGTAATAACAGAACTCTTCGTTTTAGTAGTAATTGAGTGTAAATTAGCTCTCCATATGAAATGACAGGTAAGATAGTGAGTATTGCAAACAGTTCATCGTTCAAATTGAAAATAATCCAACAAAACATGTTAGTAAAACTCTAGAAATCATCCCGTTATAAGGCAGAGCAAGCTTATACACACAAATTATTGTCGAAGAAGATATACATATTTAATATGCAATGTACCATCTTGAGTGTTGGGTTACTCATAATTTGGGAATTGCATCACTGATTGTAATGGTTCCCTATTTTGGTCTTTTGCTTTCAAGCAGCGTTTAATGCTGAGAGTTGCGTCAAGGATTGAAAATTATTTTTATTTTTTAGGAGCTCTGTTATGCAATCCCTCAAAAATTCACAATGCAATTTGTCAATTGTTTCTCATCTGATATGGCGCTATAAGGGGTCATAACATATTGGCCCTTAAATGTTGTCTATTACTAGCACCACTATTATGGAGTTTTTTTATGTAAGATTGAAAAGATAAAACATTGCTGATTGATTTTATTTTTTTATTAGTGAGGACTTATATGTTTAAGTATTAAGGACTGAAACAAATTTTTTCATGGTGGTTTGGATAGTTGAGGTGTGCTGGTCAAGTTACTCCCAATAAGAGGAAAAAAAGGTATTGCATTCTAGTTAATCTTTTTTTATGCACGAGAACTTTTAAGTTATAGGGAGCATGCAAATTGGATGTTAAAAGAGGGCATTGTTTCTGTGTCAATTTGGATTTTTTGGCTATGAAACTTTGTTGTTGGACATGCGTAGTTGAATTTATTTGATAGTTATGACTATAATGGAGTTTTTATTATGCATAGTTGCATATACTTGGATGTTGCTGGCTAATTTGCATTCTCTTTGTAAATATGACTCTCTTACAATTCAAATCATGCCCCCTTTTTGTAAAGCAGATATTACCCATTATGGATAAGAGTTGGATGCAGAAAAGTAGGGTTTCAAGTGAATACAATGTGGGGGTTGAAGGGTTTCATGATTTCGCGGAATCTCATGGAACGCCTATTAATGGGATGTTCAAGTGTCCTTGCATTAAATGTGGTAATGTCTATTACCACGATAGGGAGATGATACATGAGCATTTGATATGCAATGGGATCATCCAAAATTATACTGTGTGGTTTTATCATGGAGAAGATATCCTCGAAGCAACTTTTGCGAGTACTAATACTGAGGGCGATGGAGCAGATGAGGATGTTACAGGTGACGACATCAGAACTCTGTTGCATGATGTGTTTGAAGGACCAATTCAAGGGGATCTTGCCAATGAAGTTACAAGTAATGAACTTACTGTAAATGCTAACTTCAACAAACTAGCAATAGATGCTAAGACAAAGTTATACCCAGGGTGCACAACACAGACAAGACTTTCTTTCATGGTTAGGTTATGGCATGTAAAAATCATGTGTGGATGGAGCAACAAATCGTTTGAGATGTTGCTTGCCCTGTTGAGAAATTCTTTCCCAAAGGTACTTTGCCAAGTAGTTTGTTCCATAGTAAGAAAATTATTTCAGACTTGGGTCTAAATTACACTAAAATTGATGCTTGCCCCAGAGATTGTATGTTGTACTTTGGAGATGATGCTGAGAGACAGAGGTGCAAAATATGTAACACCTCACGATATAAGGAGGATGAAAATAATGAAGAATCCAATACAAAGAAGACCCCAATGAAGATTTTACGTTACTTTCCTCTTACCCCTCGTTTACAAAGGTTATATATGTCATCCAAAATTGCATCTGACATGAGATGGCATGAGAATGAGCGTACTAAGAATGGTATTATGAGGCATCCTGCAGATTCCCAAGCTTGGAAACATTTTGATGCAACCAGTCCTGACTTTGCCGTAGAATGTCCCAATATTAGACTTGGATTGGCAAGTGATGGCTTCAACCCATTCAAGGCTATGAGTATTAAGTATAGCATATGGCCAGTGATATTGATGCCATACAATTTGCCTCCTTGGTTGTGTATGAAGCAATTGAACATGATCCTATCTATGCTTATCCCCAGTCCATGTGGCCCAGGAAATGACATTGACGTGTACTTGCGACCTTTAATCGATGAGTTGAATGACTTGTGGACAAAGGGGGTCAATACCTATGATGCTTCTACAAAAGAAACATTTAAGTTGCGTGCAGCCTTGCTGTGGACAATTAGTGATTTCCGGGGTTATGCAATGTTGTCTGGTTGGAGTATGAAAGGTAAGTTGGCATGTCCTTTTATGCCATAAGGACACATGTAGCTGACACTTGAAGAATGGAAAGAAACATTGTTATCTTGGTCATCGTCGATTCTTACCATCAAATCATATATTTCGAAGACATAAAAAGTCCTTTGATGGTACAGTAGAGGTTAGAGGTGCTCCAAATCCATTGTCTGGGATGGATGTGTTGAGCCAAGTACAACACAACAGACATGTCTTTGGGAAGAAGAAAGGGAGGAAACAAGCAAGGAGAGTGGATGAAGGGCTCTTGTATAACTGGAATAAGAAGAGCATATTCTTTGAGCTACCATATTGGAAATACAATTTAGTGAGACACAATTTAGATGTGATGCACATAGAAAAAAATGTATGTGATAACATACTAAAAACCTTGTTGAACATTGAACGGAAGACAAAAGACAATTTGAAGTTACGACTTGACTTGGTAGAAATGGGGTTGAGGCACGAGCTACATCCCAAGAGGCAAGAGGGCAATACCAGGGTATATCTACCATCAGCGTGCTATTCAATGGACAAAATGAGAGAGAAACTTTTTGTTATGTTTTGAAACATTTGAAGGTTCCAGATGGCTACTCGTCTAACTTTGCTAGGTGCATTAATGTTAAAGAGCGCAAGATATATGGACTAAAAAGTCATGATTCACATGTTATAATTCAACAATTTCTTTCATTGGCAATCAGACAAGTTCTTCCAAAGAATGTAACAAGAGTCTGGATAGAGTTAAGTACATTCTTTCGGGAATCGTGCTCCAAGACACTTGTTACTGGTGATTTAGAAAGGCTTCAGAAGCTCATTGCTATAGTACTTTGTCACTTATAGCGAATATTCCCCACCTCATTCTTCGATGTTATGGTTCACTTGCCTATACATCTTGCATCAGAGGCGCTGCTATGTGGTCTAGTACAATATTGGTGGATGCATCCAATCGAAAGGTACTTTTATAATTTTATAGTGAATTCAACAATGATACTGAAACATGTGAAACTTAATGATACTTGTTAAAATTATTTGCATGTAGATACTTGTACGTATTGAAATCCTATGTCCGCAATAGAACTCAACCTGAAGGGTCCATAACAGAAGCATATATTGCAGATGAATGCCTGACTTTTTGTTCTAGGTATTTATCGGATGTTGAAACAAGGTTGAGTCGACCTCCAAGGAACCCAGATGAAATTACAATGAGAGGTTCTTCACTTTTTAGGTTGAGCAATGTTGAATGGACACAAGCACATCGCTACATCTTGTTCAACCATGAGCTGGTTACAAGCTATCTACAGTAAGAATATGGCAATTCTATTGTTATGTTATACCCATGTTTATTCAATCTTTGTAGTTATATGACTCAATAACCTGCAGGGTTCACAATCATTACTTAAGTTTCATTCATCAAAAAGCACGTCCACATGAACAACAAAGACTGCATAATGAACAATTTGTTGGTTGGTTTAAAGAACATGTAAGATGGGTAACTCAAGTATCAATAGATTTCCATATTTATATTTATTGTTGCTAACTATTTCATTTACGTTTAAAAAATAGATGCAAATGTTGCGAGCAAACAATACATCACTACCAACAGCTCTTTATTTGCTCGCTGAAGGTCCACATTCTCTTGCTAGGAGATTTGGTAGAGACACCATCAATGGCTATAGATTTCGAACAATAGAGAATGAGAAGATGACAAAAACCCAAAACAGTGGTGTTGTCATTGAAGCAGCAACTACAAGCTACGCAAGTACGAGGGATAAAAGACCGAGAATAGGAGAAATAACCTATTATGGATGTCTAACGGATATTATTGAATTGACATACTCAGTGGACCTCAAATTTGTTTTATGCAAGTGTGACTGGGTTGATGTGAAGACACATGGAAGTGGAATTAGACTGATGAGTTAGGGTTCACACTTGTGAATTTTACGTGTTTTTTGTTCTCTGGGCAGGATGTGGGTGATGAACCTTATGTGTTGGCATCTCAAGAGAGGCAAGTTTTCTACGTCACAGATCCAAATGACCCAAATTGGCATGTGGTCATGAAGACTAATCCAAGGGACTTGTATGATATGGGCGGCGAATCAGAGGAATTATTAGAGAGTGAGGCATACGGGAACCAAAGACTTCAAGACATTGTTGAAGATGATAATGATGGTGTGAATTGGGTGAGAGATGATGTGGTGGGAGAAACACTTGAGGCACCTCTTGAGATGTTTCAACTCATCAAAGTCATTTAGAGGATTTAATGGATGATGAAGATGAATTAATTTCTGATGTCCAATCTGATGGAGAAGAATATGAGGAACTATAATACTATTTATGCATTGTGGGTGGTGGATGCAAGTGCAATTTTTATGATTCGTCTTCTATTAGGAAAATGGGTTCTATTTGCTTATATCTCTATTAGTTGTTTTTACTTAAGTTGGCTGGTCTGGCCCATAAACCCTATTTTAGTGTTTTTTATTTTAGCTTATGCCTTCTCTTTGGAGTAATAAATAAACAATGCTTTTATTTATCATTTGGTTGAATTATTTTCAAGTGAAATAAAGATTCCTTTTTGTTTGCATTAAATTGATGACTTCTTTTCATTTTATCTGCTGTTGTGATACTCCAATGACTCGTTTTTCATGATGCAAGATGTACATATATGAAAAATTTTGGGCAACCTATTTATTCTTCTAATGTTAGTACAGATGGATAGTTTGCCTCCAACGAATGATTCTACTACAGATGAGACAAAGAAGGTTCGAGGTATAACCAAGTGCAAAGGCGTCAATGATTTGCCACCTGGTTCAAAAATGAAAGTGGACGTCCATGACAAGCAGCCAGTTGGAGAGAAAGCCACTAAACTGGCAAATTATTGTGGGACTTTGGTAAGGGATAATGCTATAGTGCCAATTGATAAACCATCTTGGCATAAAGTAGACCCTCCTGTGAAACAACGTTTTTGGATAGCAGTAAAGCTAAGAATTTTCTTGCATTACATATTTTTAAACGTTTTAACTATTGACTATCATTTTCTTAATATGTAGACCAAGTTTGAGTTGGATGATAGCATGGCAGATTTCGTCTTAAGTCTCTAGGAAAAAAGTGGAGAAATTATAAGAGAACACTAAAGAGAGATTATTATGAAGCTGCACTCAAGCTGGATAAGGATCCTTTAAACAATAAGCCAGCACATGTAATCGAGCCACAATGGCAAGTGCTTGTTTCTTATTGGAACACACCACTCGCAAAGGTAAAAAGTTAAGTAATTATCACTTGGATTAAATATTATTATGTAGTAAGTACTGGAAAAGATAAAATTATTTGTCAATAGGCAAAAAGCCAGAGAAATAAAGAAAGTCGGGGGAAGCATAAGCTTCCCCACACAAGTGGCACAAAAAGCATTGCTCGGGTACGCCATGAGCAGGTATGCATTGACTATACTATTGGTTACGACAATGTCTTTTCTTATAACTTACTAAAGAGAAGAATTGTCTTCACAGCGTATAAAAAATAAGTGTGAGCCTAGTCAAAGAACAATATTTAGTTAGAATTCGCAAATGAGAAATGAAAATGATTTAGTTAGAATTCTCAAGTCGGTTATTTGATTTGAAGTAAGCGAATGACTTATGGACCGATGAAAATACTCCAACATTTATATCATATCTTTGCAGGATAAAATGGATGAGACTTTCAAGACCCAACGGGAAGGGACGGAGGATGTCTTGTCTGTAAATGATGTTTATGCTCAGGTCGTGGGACCAGAGAGAAATGGTCGTGTATGATGAATGGGATTAGGTCTGACTCCAACACAAGTTTTTGGTTCATCATCCAAGAATGATGGGTCATTAATGCAACTTGATGCATTAAGGGAGGAGCTGGAGAAAGTGGTGGCAGAAAAGGTTGTTGCTATGGAGGCAGAAATGGATGCCAAAACTGCTGCTATGGAGAGACAACTTGAAGTGCAACTAGCAGAAAAAATAGCTGCTTTGGAGGCACAAATGGCTGCCAAGAATGCTGAGGTCGATGTAAAATTACAAGCATTTATGCATAAGATGACGACCCTTACACAAGTAAATTTCAACCATTATTTTGGCTACATACTATACCATTTAATAGTAGTTTTAGGATATATTTTACTAGACTCTAAGTCAGTTGTCTTGCAGGGAAAGAAGTAGAGACTGAGAGTATTCCAACAACTAAGTTCGTGCAAGTTTAATGGGTATGTATGTCTCAAGTTGCATGTCTTTTAGACATGGAAAGTACATATTCACACTAATTACTAAGGAATTTTGTCTCAAGTCTAATGATTGGAAAGTTATAGGACGACATATGAACAGGAAGGGGTTGATACAGAAGGCAATACACCTGGGAGCTACAAGGAGCCTGGGGTTGGTTGGATGACTTGTTTCCTATTTGTTACAAGCATTGTGGGGTTATTAGCTCTGGTTCCTCTAAGAAAAGTAAACCTTTTCACTTGGAGTTGTTTCTCAACAGTAATTATGTTGATACAAGGTAGATGTATCATATTGGATTTGTTGAGTTTAATAATTCTTCCTGTGCTATTATACTGTAATTAATTTCTTTCACAGGTTGCTTCTCTTGAAAATCCTTTATATAGAAGATAATTTTTCATACAATTTGTCAAACAAGAGTAACATGTTCATTCTTAATAATAAAGGATTCAGTGGAATCTCTTCTTATAATCCTTTTCGACTTTTTTGTTCTAATGGAATTGTTGTTAATTTCCAGATCATGATAATTGATATGTCATCCTTGCACATATCAATTATTTTCATATGTCATCCTTGCACAATTTGCATTTCTGAGCAGGTTACTCACTGCTGCAGTGGCTTGGCCTGTCCCAGTGATCATTTATATTGGGATCATCCTCTCTACCTTGGGTGCAGCATTTCAGAGTTTAACAGGGGCACCACGTCTGCTTGCAGCAATAGCTAATGATGACATTCTACCTGTCCTAAAATATTTTAAGGTTGCAGGTGGCAGTGAGCCACACCTTGCAACTCTTTTTACAGCCTTCATATGTATTGGTTGTGTTCTTATTGGGAATTTGGATCTTATCACACCAACCATAACCATGTTTTTCCTGTTATGTTATTATGGGGTAAACTTATCTTGTTTTCTTCTGGATCTTCTTGATTCTCCAAGTTGGCGTCCTCGATGGAAGTTTCACCATTGGAGCCTCTCATTACTTGGTGCCTCATTATGTATTGGTATACTGACCTTCCAATTTCGGATTTAATTTTGTTAGAAGATATCTCGTTATGGATTATCAGAATCTTACTTTGAGATATTCATTGTCAGAAAATTGCCGTCAGCTTAAGCATTTGGGTTTTATTGAATAAGCAACATGATATCAAAGTGGAAGACCGTGGACTTATGGATTCAGTTTTTTGGGTAATTGATATGCTCTTATATCTGTCTCCTCTGCAGAACCTTTTGAGCTTGTAGTTACAGGGGAGCTTGATCTATTTTTTTAGCATATTATTATTTTGAGTTCCAGGAGTGCCAAAACAAGAAAGTTTTTGGGTTGCTGGGGTTTTTCACAGTGTGTGATAAAAACGTACGATGCATAACCTATCTCTACTTCTGGGAGCAGTGTACTCATGGGGAATAATGTGGCCTCTAAGACATGGTCTTAAAGGCGAATGGTACTCTGAAAGCTTATCAGAAAGCAGTATGAGAAGTTTGCAGGGTTATAAGGTCTGAACTGAAGATAAAGGGCTCTCTCCTCTTATTAAACTTACTGTCTAATTGAAGTTTGTTTTTTACTCATTATATGCACACTTGGCTTGTTTACAGAATGAAGCAAAACACTTTCAAGTTTTGGAACATGAAGCTGAGAAACTTCACATTTGTTACAGGTATTCATCTCAATTGCTCTCATTGTAGGATATGGACGGTACAATTTTACCAAGATTTTTGTCATCACACTCAAAACTCATATCTGCATCATTTATGAGGGGATAAATGCTGGGGAGTAGATTTCTCTGTGAACCTGGCAGTGTGTTAGTCAGGCTTAATAAACACCTTTACCATTAGTTGTGCTCGTTTGACCAATTTTAAGTTTAATGTTAGTGATCTGTTCATTCGCTTTTCTAAGGAATTCAAATGGTGTGCTTGTGAGAGTAGTCACCAGGCCATTTGTAATAAACGTCTGATACAGTCTTTCTTTAAAACCTCGATCAGTTTGTGAAATTATATATTGTCTTTCTTTTAGGTGGGAAAAAATGGATCTGAAGTTTCATGTACCTCTATCTCTCAAATAGCGGAACTCGCTAATTAAGGTGGTTGGAGTTATGCCCGAAGACCTGGGAATTTTTCCAATGCAGAGCACTTATAAATTTATCTCCGTCATGTATATTTTTTGTATGCATCTGCATCTCAAATGTAGATTTTTGGATCTGGCAAATAAAATGTAGATTTTTTGAAAGGCAAATAGGCCTATCACCAGGATTTGCAGAGTAGAGTATTTGTTCATTGGCCTCTACACATTGACAAGCATTGTCCACTAAGAACCAAATGGATAGCCATTACATTGGCAAGATATTGCTTGAACCTATTAAAATAGGAGAAAATGCTTGTTGTGCTACAAGTGCCAGAAGCATTTTTTCTTTTCTCTTTTTTTTTTTGCTAGAAACTCGACCTTTTTCTCTGGCTACCCTTTAGATCACATCTAAGTATTCTTCTTGGGTTCTTGTTGGACAAAGTATTTGCTATAAATGATGGCAAAAAATTCTCTGGAGTTATTTTGATTTTGATTTGCTTATAACTCGTATGCTCTATCATGGTACTGTGGCCACCTTGTTTCCGGATCTGATGTGATTCCTAAATTGAGGACAAAAGATGCTATCTTATATTCCTTCAGATGCAACAGAATTTAAGCGAGAGATATATCCGGTGAGTGGTTTCATAATTTCAGGATATGGTTAGGTGTTTCCAGTTCCTTGTATAATTTCTTTGTCTATCTGCTCTTGGTGATGCACTTACGTAGGTTGGTTTATTGGAAAGTTAGCATATAGAGTGCTTTTGTTTTAGGTTCTTATATGAGAGAAAAAAGTACTGGTTTTCTCTGTGATTTGCTTTTTGGCTTCCTGATTTTTTTGTCAGCTCAGTTTCGTTCTCATTAACCCCCACGTTAATTGTCTTAGTACATTTTGAAAAACGAAATTGGACTGTTAATGTGGGACAGGGGGTTATTGTTTATCATTTGATTGATTTATCTTATCTTACGAATAAAAAGAGCAAGCTCACAACATTAATTCGTTACCTTCAGGTTCAAGCCCATCGATCAGATACTGATATTTATTCTGTTTTTTGTAGATTCATGGAATACTGAATGTGGTGAGTTGGGAATTATAAGAAAGGACAATTCGAAGAGAATTTTCAAAGTAGATATAGATACTTATTAAGATGTACAATATGACATCTTATAATTTGTTGAAATATATTGTTTCATGTACATTCATGTGGAAAACAATATTACACTTTTGATAATGTGAAACACATGGTTTCAAGTGAATTATTATTTTTTATCATTAAAAAACTAAATTATTTTCACTGACGCTATCAAAAACGTCGCTAAAACTCTTTTTAAGACATTCAGCGACGCTAGAAAAAACGACACTAATGCCGACATTTGTATTAGCGAATTTTTTACCGACGCTTATCTAAACGTCCCTAATTCTTTTTGCAACATTTTCCCAAAGCATTTTTTCTAACCAAAAACGTCGCTAATAACTTTTGGAGTCGTTTATCAAAGAGTTGCTAAAAGAAGTAATGACGTTTTACAAACGTCGCTACAAGCGTCACTAGTACTTTCAGTGACGCTGCAATTAGTGTCATTTGTTAATAGCGTCGCTAATACTTTTAGTGACGTTTGTTAAACTTTTAGCGACGTTTTCTTAGCGTCGCTACAACCCTTTTTTAATGTTTCATTAGTTTATACTCGAGAGAGATAGATCACAATTCAATGTTTTAATTATTTTATGTGTTACGTCCGAGTGGAGAGCACTATATTTTGAGTTGACAAGTGTATGTTCAAGAGGAATATACTAGCCAATTGGAAATCTTAATTCAAAATAGAGAGAGAGAGAGAGAGAGAGACGATATACTAGTTTATTGTGGTGGATTTGGAGCCTTGGTCTCTTCTATATTGATTAAATATCAGCTTAGTTTAGTTAAAGTTCACTGCTTTCCTTAAAGTAATAAAAACTGCACTTTTCTTTTGAATTTGGTAAATTGTTTAACCGTCCCTAAGGTTTGACAACCCTTTAATACTCGCTGTAGTACGCAATTGCCTTGTGCACTTGCAAGGGTTTAATTTTAAAATTTTCTACCCACCATCCATGTATTGAAAGCTTCTGGTCAGCATTGGAAAATGACTGCATGCATGCACAAAGTAAGCAATAAAGAAGCATGACATCACATATTAGTTTTAAATGGTATTGTAACTATATCACAAGTATGCATTCATGTACAAGGTTAAGTTACCTGACCAAGAAGTGGGGGTCAAATATGAAGACCTTGGTAAACTCTTCAACATGCAGCTCCCTCAATTGCGTTCACATGAGTGCCACATATGCATCCATGACAAAGTTATCAAACCATCCTACGTCTGATATCTCTTCCTCACCCCTAGGTAGCCTTGCAACCTAATGCACTGGAGGTTGCTAATCTTGATAGATACCCCATTATCAAGGCCAACATCGACGTTTAAGAATTCTTTTGGGAGCCTCCAAACTGTGTCAATAATGGTCTCATCCTTGGGTGTTAGGTAGAACTCAGTGGGATGGTTTTCCCTCTCATTGCATCGGAGTGCAATTTCACAAAAGAAAGGGGATTGACTGTAACACCCGAAAAATTTATGTGCTTACTAAAATTGATTGATCTAAAAATATTAAATTTTAATGCTTGTTTTTGCTTTGTTTTGTAACTTTGGAGTTAAAGTATGTGAAGAGAGCTTTCCAACGCCACCGACGGTGCACAAATCGGAGTTTGGAGCATAGAGTTATGTTAGTTTGAATTTTGGTATGCAGTTGGGGTATGCGATTAATCGCCGGGATATGCGATTGATTTGACGGGGTACGCGATTAATCGTCGGGGTACGCGATAGATCGCAACGGCGGATTGAATACGAAAATTGCGTTTTAAGCGGATTTTTTTGAGAAAAAGATACCAAATCCTAACCAAACTTAGAGATTAAGTTCATGAGGAGATTTTGGAGGATTTTAGAGGATTCTTATTAGAGGAAAGAGTACATGATAAGGAAGGATTTGCATAAGAGATGGAAACTCTAAACTCTATATAAACCCATAAGAGGGGAGGGCTTGTGCGATTCATATCAAACCCCAGCTCTATAAATCTTGTGCTTTTCTCCTTCCCATGTTCACCCTTCTCTCAAGCCTCTTCTTGGTGTGAGTCTTTATCTAAAGCTAGGAGTGGAGGCATCGCTACGAAGCGAAGAAGGTGAATGACGCGTAAAGGGCGAGACTTTTGTGAAACGAAAAGTAGGATGATTTTACCACTATTCTTTGTGATTTATTTCAATCGTATGAATGTTTATGATTCAAGTTCTGATGTACCTTGTTTGGGAATGAATATGTGTGGTATTTCTATTCATAAGTTGATTATGATCATGCTCTTATATGTAAAGATGTAGGGGTCAATTGATATATGATATGTAACATGATAAAAGGGTATACTTTGGTGATTCCAAACAATCTTAGGGTCTGTAATTGATCTAGAAGGGGAGTATGATTGTCTGTTAATAATTTATTATCACCTATAATGTGTTATTAAGTGAGATAATTGAGTTTAATGAAGAGTCTTAATCTCGGCCAGAACTGTTTCTGTGTTGACAGTCTGTAGTAAATAATTCATAAGTAATTCAAATAAACTTGGAAAAATATGCCGTATATTGGGTTAGAAACTAGACTCAAAGGACTATATACAGTAGAAATTTTAGAGAGTAGTTCAATCTGTACTGACGCTGGGAAGAGCCGGAATTCAACTGATAGGTAAAAACAGAATACTGTAATTAGGGTAAAAGTTGGAGAAACTTTAGCAAAACATTACCCTATGCTAGAATAGGTATACTATGAACGTAATATGTGTTATACAAGATCTTTCAAAAAGAATTACAGCAGAATGGACTAAATATAATACTTTAATATCATGGGCTAATGATGGATAATTTGGTGTTTAGTAAGTCCTATGTGTTTCATAGTTGATATTGACTAGACTGTATTTTCAATTGGAAGCCGAACCACCATCCCCTTTGACTAAAGTCTTAAACCTTGAAGTTTGGATCAATGTTTCTATGGCCGAGTTGAGTATTGGAGTAGTTCCACCTATGTTAAGGCAATGTGTGACACTTCTGTTGTTAACACTTTATTTTGATACTTCTATGGTTAGTTATGTGACAATAGAGATTAAGTAATCCCATTGGTACTCCTTTAGTGAGTCAGACTTTTGAAAGAGTATCAAAATCTTTGTTGTACTTCTTTCGTGAGCTAGTTATCAGAATGAATATTTTCTTCATAGAGGATACCTTTCCTTCGAGTAAATAGTTACATCAGAGATTTGTTTTAAGAACTTTGTGAGATTTTGCCCAAGAGAGGTAAATTAGTTTCCCATGATGAGAGATGGGTAGTCTCAATAGTACCTGAGTGAAGACATTCGTAGTATGCTGGTAAAAGCCATAATAGACTCCGTCCAGTTGAGAGTTATAGAATACTCAAAAGCACTTGGATTAGGAGAGACTCTGTCCAGTGGAGAGTTGTAGAATACTCAAAAGCACTTGGATTAAGAGAAACTCAGCCAGGGTGAGAGCTAATGATACTCAATAGCCCCTGTGTTAAGATAAACTCAGCCAAGGTGAGAGCTAATGATACTCAATAGCCTCTGTGTTAAGGAAAACTCAGCCAGGGTGAGAGTTAATGATACTCAACAGCCCCTGCGTTAAGAGAGATTCAGCTAGGGTGAGAGTTAATAATACTCAAAAGCCCCTAAGTTAAGAAATTTAGCTAGGGAGAGAGTTAATAATACTCAAAAACCCCTAAGTTAAGAGACCCTGCCAGGATGAGAGTTAATAAGACTCAAAAGTCCCTGTGTTAAAAGAGTATATCTTTGGACCCTTGTTAGGTTCCCACCCAAAAAGAGGCATTCCATAAGTATTGATAGAGCCAGTATTCTAGACATGACAGAGGGTTCCAAGGAGAGAACCTCTAGGATAGTTTGGCGAGTGAGAGTTGTAGCTCCATACGCCTGTGATAGTTGAAGTCTCTGTGAATGATATTTTTCTTATGCACTCTCAATGTTTAGATAATTGATTAATTATATTATCTCCATACATTCTAGCTGTTTTGGAGTCTTAGTGACTGATGATGATTTTTGGTAATGCAATTCCTTATATTGGATATCGGTATTGCTAATTTGTCAGCTGTTGTTGAAATCTTGTGCATTGTTATATATTGTATATTTCGTGTTTGTGTGGGTTTTGCATCCTACTGGGTATTTCTTTGGAATACTCATGCATCCTGTGATGCAGGCTTGGATAAAGATTAGATTTGGAGAACGTTGCAGCAGCAGGAAAAGCTCAAGGATTGCAGTCAGGAAGTTATGAAGTTTAGGTTGCCTTTAAAATAAATAGTTGTGACATTAATGGCTTGTGTGCCAAGAAGTTTTAGTAATTTTATTAAGATATTTTAATGACTTTTATTTTGAGATAATTTGATATTAAGAATTTTTATTTCATATGGTTTAATGATGTTGATTCCCATAACTGAGTGGTTTCAATTACACATCCTTTTGAGATGTTGGGGTTGACTGGTGAATGGGTATTTAGTTGCGTGCCCCAAATTTGGCTTCAAGAATTTCTCGCTTTAAGGTCGACTTCCGCACTCCGTTGAGGCTTGAAATTTCGGGGCGTGACATTGACATTGTACAATAGGATTTGTATTTCGCAACACATATACCATCAGAGGGAGTGACCTAGTTGTAGTGGTGTGGGAAACATCCTGCCTATGGCGTACGCTGCCTGTATCATACCATAATTAATGAATGAGTGGTTAAAGTTTGCACATATAAGGCCTCATGAAAGGAAGTATCAAGAAGGTAAACTTTTTCACTTACTAAAAGGACCATTGGTTTACAAGCAGTGGAATCTGATGCAATGAAAATGATTGACCTGTTTTGATGTGAATTCTCCACCTTCCTCTCTGAAACTTTTGTCAGTGACTCTTCAGTTTCATCATCCTCATGAGCCTCATTTAGATTAAGAGACTAGCTACGAGGTGACTCCAATGGGGAGGCAGTGTCCTTATTGCCTATTGTATCTGGAGAGGGAATAGGTGATGAGCCAATGTCATCATTGTATTCTAGAGCCGTCCCCTTATTAGGAGAAGATGACTTGGTTGTCAAATTCTTCCACCTTCATGAGAATGGGACATTGGGGGACATACCATCCACCACAGCAGAAGGCCTTGGCAGCTCTGCCTCTTGCCTCTTGGCCACTCCATCTGCCTGCTTATACTTTTTGGCAAGCCCTTGTCCCACCTCCAATGTATGATACCTTTGCTTGAAGGAGCTGGTCTTCCTTTCATGTTTATACTTGATCACACAGAGTTCTTCCCCCACCTTGTGATTGAACTCATACCTGTGAAGGCAAACTACAAAGAGGAGGTTATTATGCTCATGGAAGGACTCCAAAGTCATAGGTCTTTTTCAGAAGAAGGACCTAAGGTCTACAACATAAAAACATATAAAAAAACACATGCAATAGTAAGAAAGAAAAGTACCAACATGAGACAAAGAAGATAAAACATCGCAATAGAATCATAACTGAATCAAAACATCATTGCAATAGAATTACAAATGAAAGAATGTTACCTATTTTTGAAAAAACATCATCTGCTCCATCCCCTACTTCTTCTACTGCTTTTGTTGTTTCATGCTATTTGGGCCTCTTTTGTTGCCTAGTAGAGTGAGCTCTACTGGTCTCAGCCCCAGCATTGACTACATCAACTAACTCAGTCTCAGAGATATCGAGTGCCTGCGATGTTCCATCTCTTGGCCTCTTTTGTGCAGGTGGTGGACTTTTCTTTACTTCCATCTCCTCCATATAGTCATTACCTGTCATATCCTTTTCAATATCATCTGCCACGTCAAAGCCTTTGGCAACCACCTCAAGTGCAGACTCAGTGTGATGACTTGAAAAATTGTATAAAAAAATTCTTTAGAGGATCTAAATCAGGAAGGTAATGTGCAAATTTAAATTCGATGCTTTTGATTTAAGGTATTGATTTTGGGTGTTATGATGTTTTTCTATTTATAGTTGGATTGAGTTGATTCATGTTTCCTATTTCTGTCAGGATCCTCTGGCACGGAGGCCACGGCTAGTGCTAGGGTTGAGTCATCATGGTCTACGTTAGTAGTTATGGGTTTTGATTGGTTAGTGTTCATCTAAATTTGGAAGGAGTGGAGGAGATATAATGGACGGTGGTGATTAGATATGTGACTTGGGTGAAATGTCACGTGGGAGTCTTGATTTCTAATTTTATTAATTCTAAAGAACCTAGTATGGAAGGAAGATCAATTTTCTTTTTGGAATCAAACTAAAAAAGGGACGGGAGCCAAGTCTTTATTGGGAAGGTCGGTGATTGATTTACTTGATTGATGCTCAACACTAATCAAGGAAATCTAATGCCCTTGCCAATCAATTAGGACGCCAAGAGGACATTCGTGGTATTTTTGAAAAGTATCTTTTAGTATTAATCTAATTAGTTCCTATTGAATTCAATTTAGATTGGGCGCCATGACTTATTAAAGGAAGGTATAAAATTGATTTGATTGCATCCCAATTAGTAATAAAAGAGGAAGTGAGTCAGCTTGCGATTTAATTAGGATGTCAGAAGTGGAAAGGACGCCATGAGTTTTGGATTTCAATAGGCAGTTACCAAGTTTAGTGGAGAAAATCTTAGATGGAGAGATAAGTATGGAAGGTGGATTAATTGAAGTAATGGGCTCGGTTTCAAAAATGATTTGGATGCCAAAGATTATTAGGGAAGTTATGGATAGAACAGTTATGATGGAATGAATTTAAATTAATGGTTGAGATGCATCCAATCAGAACTAGGAAAGTCCAAGCTATTTAAGCAAAGAGTAGAGCTGAACGACCATTATTTTGGGCCGACTAGTCTCTTTTCTTTCCCTTATTTTTGCTCTCCTTTGCCATCACGACCAGTACACTCTCCCCCTCATCTCTTTCTCATTCTCCTTGCTGGTTGATCTGGGATTTACATCGAGGAAGAGTGCAAAGCTCCGGGACTACTCGTGAGAAGAAAGACTACTACGAGCATACCAGGTAGGATGATTTTTTCACTATTTTGTCTTTGATTTTGTTCCACCTTGATTATCTCAATTCTAGTATTCTAATTATGTTATCCTCATAATCATATTGTGACTGACATGCTAAGATTCGATATACATTCAATTATTCTATTGCTTGTGGATTCTTGTGTGATAATTCATTGATTTCATTGAGATACATGATCATTATGTACTTAAATCGTTCATGTTACTATTATGGACTCAATTAAGGTTTCTTAGTTTTGTTAGGAGTAGGATTTCTTAGCTAATTATGTTTCTTAGTTAAGAATTACTATTTGCACTAGGATTAGGTTCTTTTCACTCTTTAACTATGTGAGGCCTCTGGCCAAAACGAGATAAGACACAAGCAATGGAGAATTAAGTTTATTTTATATGTTTTACTTTCTTAGTTATATATGTATTCCTCTATGGATTCTCATGTAGACCACCGTCTACAGCATTGGTATCGGAGCAGTCAACCCTCGCCTCCCACCCAGCCCACCCCTGCTGTCGCACTCACACAAGAGATTTCCCTGATTCTCAATGGAAAGTGATATTCGAGCGAGAACTTACCGATTTGAAGAATTCGATCGCAAAGATTGCAGAGTCCAACCGTCAGGAAAACGATCGCTTTGAGGAGATCTTGTTGTCTTTGCATCTCCTGTCTATGTCGGCTACTCCTCCGAGCTTCGGTGCCTCTCCGACCTTGTTTCTGCCTCCGTATTTCCCTGTTGGCACACAATTGCAACTGCTTGGCAGGGCATAGAGTTGTCGGGCTCCTTCGCGGCAGACTCAGTATCGTCGGGGTTTGTCCCATCGCTCGCCTTCAGCTCGCTAGTGTCATTGACTCACGCTGAGTTCATTCTCTTGACCACCGGCATCGTGTCCACCGCCTCCTTGTCAGCGCCCTCTCTATCGCGTCTGTCGGATACCATGGCGGTGCCCGGCCAAACCCCTACTACTATGGAACAACCAACCCCTTCGACGGCGGCGACGATATCTCCTCCTAACCCCGCTGCCTCCCTCGACCAGCAGTGAGACCTTGTGCAAGGTGGCGCTTTTATTGTTCATGGTGCCTCCCCACCCCCAGCGAGGCCGAGCCAGTTCTTGTCCTCTAGCTCTCCTCCTTCTGCCGCCTCCACCTTGGCTCTCCTCGGTCCACCTCCTCTGCTTCGCGTGGATGACCGTCCCTCTGTTGGAGCTCTGGTGGACCTCCCGTTGCCACTGCTGCACCCACCACCACCATCGTGACCGCCTGCACCATCTCCTCTATCTTTCGTCGCTGCCCCAATCGCTCTGCCCGATGGGTTTCCAGTCTACCCTGGCGGCAGTCCTCCTCCGACTGTGACCTCTGCCCTACCTCAGCCAAAGCGGTCACTTTTTTCTGATGGATTTCCAATCGTTCCCGGTGGACATCAGGTGATTCCAGATCTATTGACAGGGTTTCTATCCGATCTCGGCCACCACCAAAGCCCCTGCTCTTGGGCCGCCCGCTTGCCTTGTCATCTCCTTTTGCGATTCACATAGAATCTTCCATTTCCCGCCTCCCTTACCTAGAGAGAGAGAATCACATAGAGATGTCGGGAGGAAGAAGAAGCAACTAGTGGTGCTAGGGTTCGAGGGCTCGGCCAACAAGATCGGTGTCGGAGTCGTCATCCTTGATGACATCATCCTCTCCAACCCCTCCACACCTACATCCCTTCCCCAGGCCATGGTTTCCTTCCCCGAGAGACCACCCACCACCATCTACACCACGTCCGCTCCGCCCTCGATGCCCATCTGGTTTGAGGAAGACAAAAGTGCATAGCTGTTGTTGGTTTGGTCTAAAAGTGGACCAGGCTAGCTAGTTCAAACTTGGTTCGTTTCTATGCCTCAGGTTGGTCCAACAGCATTAAAAAAAATTGCAGCAGGCTTTTGTGTGGCCCATTATTGGTTCACACCTTTCTCGATGACATATTGTACGCCAAACCGGATCCACCCATTTATGAATCCATGTCCAGCCAACAATTTGTCTATCAAAGCATTGGTAGTCCCACCATATTTTGCTGGAGTTGAGTCTCGCGCATTTTTGCCTTCGATGGAAAAAGACAAGAGCACCTCGAGGACGAGGTGATGCGGAAGCGTTTGTGGAATGTTATGGACTCAATTAGGGTTTCTTAGTTCTATTAGGAGTAGGATTTCTTATCTAATTATGTTTCTTAGTTAAGAATTACTACTTGCACTAGGATTAGGTTATTTTCACTTTTTAAATATGTGAGTCTATGGCTAAGATGAGATAAGACAGAAGTAATGAAGAATTAAGTTTATGTTATGTGTTTTACTTTCTTAGTTATAGATGTCTTCCTCTATGAATTCTCATGTAGAAACTCTTTAAACCGTTTCCATTACACGTATCATGACTTGGTGAGAATTCTATCTAGTATGATCCCTCAGTTGAGGGCATGTTGTTATTCACAGTTGTGTCCGAGTTTAGTTCTCCCATGATTTGGATGAGTTAAGTCTTGTTAAAGTATTAAGATATTATTAAAGATGAATATATGTCTATGAAGAATTGTTTTGATCAACTCATCTTCTTACACCTTTGAATTTCGTTATTACCAGTTGTTGATTGGTAGTCAAGAGGGTCATGCAGACACCTAATAAATTATTATCAGTTATGTAGTGTCCGGTATTAATAGTCTTATCGGTCAAACTTGAGTGTCTTGTGTCTAGTTGAAATAGACATACAATTCCTGATTCATAGCCAAAAGCCAATACTTGTTCTATGTTGGGCTCAATATCC
This sequence comes from Houttuynia cordata, assembly GCA_039654745.1. Taxonomy (NCBI): domain Eukaryota; kingdom Viridiplantae; phylum Streptophyta; class Magnoliopsida; order Piperales; family Saururaceae; genus Houttuynia; species Houttuynia cordata. The sequence goes on from CM077507.1 coordinate 3,963,117, forward strand.
TACTGGTCATTAAGATACGCGTCACTATAGTCGAGTGAACTGTTGTCCATGATTAGCTATCTAGTTTGTTTCATGGGTCCTTCCTAGTGGAGTACTACCATGTATAGGATGAGAATTAAACCGCATTCTTCTTAGAGTACTAATCTAATGATTATTAGGGCTATGTAATAATGGGAAAGAAGCTTTTTTCTTCCTCCAACCCTGCATGGGCCCAGGAGAGAGTTGGCACCTTTTGGTTCCTCTGTCTTCATCAATCAAAGAGAAAACTTTGATCCTCCTCCCTTTCATGAGAATGCCTTAGACCACCTCCCTCGCCCCTTTCCGGTGCCCCTCCCCTCTCCGTTCTGTATTATGCGTCGTACCTGCTTGATAAAATGCCAACGAGAGAGTAAATGAAGTTAGGCTGGTAAGTCTTCACCCCGATTTGTTGCTCACTCTGCCCCCTCTCTGACCCTGCTCAACCAGCCCTCCTGACTCTCACCCACCATGCCTCCTCCTCCTCCTTCTCGTACTCCCTCATGGAGTGCCCTTTTTCAGGAAAACTCATCAAAATCCAGCGCCTCCCTTCTAGATTTTCCTAAACTTCGCAACCAAACTTATGTGGTCGTACTAGAGGATCTCCTTGAGGCTGAAGGGGAGCGCTGGAAGTTCACCCTTGTTAGCTATCTTCTCGGCAAGCGTCTCTTTTACAATGGCCTCAAAGTGGCTGTTGAATGCATGTGGAATACGTGTGTAGCTTTTAAGATTATTTCTCTTTCAGATGGTTTTTTTTTCTCTTCAAATTCTCCAATGAAGATGATTGCACAAAAGTTCTTGGTGCAATTTGGTCAATAGCTGGCAGACCGCTTATACTCAAGCGTTGGAATACAGATATGAAGCCGGCATGGGAGAGATGCTCTCATCTATTCCAGTTTGGATTAGGTTCCCCAACCTTCCACCACAATACTGGAAACCAAACATTCTTGGTTGGGTAGTGAGCACTATTGGAAAGCCTCTATATATGGACCAACTCACGGTTGAGTGGAAGAGACTAGCATACCCACAAATTTGTGTGGAGGTTACTGCTTCTTCCACTCTACAAGACTCGGTCGATGTGTGCAGAACCAATGGGTCCACCTTCCCACAATAGGTTGTTAATGAGTGGAAGCCTCCTCTATGTAGTCGATGCAAAACCTTCGGCCATGAAGAGGCTGCTTGCACCTACTCACAAGTTTGGGTTATGACTGGTAATCTTTTTGACAATTCAAAGCTTGCCGACACTGCCATGGTTCCCAACCAGTTGCACGCTGAGGTAGAGGAGAATCTAGATGGAACTCAAAGGATTCAATCTGAGCCATTAGATAACATTACAAGGCGTGTAATATCACAAGCACACGCTACTCAAGCGCAGGTTTTTGGGCAGAATCTCTTGTGATAGCTAGGGCGGATTTGGATTCGGGAGGATCGCCTACTCAAGTTATTCATAAGCCAGGCCCGAATCCGCTCATTCATCAAAGTCCTGATTTGGCATTGAATAGTGACAAAATTTCAAAGAATGGTAATTTGGAGTTGCCTAGTCTGGGTTCTAGGGAGGTTCCAGCACCCGTGCCTCAAGTCAGTGCTACCTCTAATGTGGGTTTGAGTCACATGAGAGAACAAGCGCCTTTGTCCCACATTAATGCAACCACAGGTTTATTTTTGGGCCCCATTGGCCTGACTAACTCTGCATTGGTGCCTCAAACAAACAGCCCCTCGGACATCTCTAATGCAATGGTTAATGAAGGTTGGACAAAGATTCAAATGAAAAAGGTGAATCTATATGTGGACCTTCCTCCTATAGCTGATGTTTTACATAGTAAACCTGCACCAATCCGTGCCTCATTCGAGGGTGAGGAAGAGGGCACATCTTGCTCTTCTTCTACTCAGGGACGGAGACAACACACAACTAAGACTGTTATGACTCGAAGTGAATTAGTTCATCTGCAAAGCCAAGAGAAAACCCGGAAAGTAACAGGATGAGGAAGGGGCAAGCCTCCCATATCCAAATAATGGCGTTATGTACTTGGAATGTCTCTGGCCTAGGCCAACGGACAAAAAAATCGGTTGTTGCCAATTTAGTTCATGAAAATAATCTAGCTCTTCTGGGATTATGCGAAACAAAAATTAAAAGTCGAGCTCTTCCAAGGGTTACATCTATTCTCAGAGGTTGGGACAATATTCACAATCCCTTGAGTCCGCTCCAAGTGGTCGCCTCCTTTTATTCTGGAATCCAAATATCTTACATGTCACTAAGTTATCAGAATCATCTCAGATGGTGCATTGTCAGGTGAGATCTATTTCTGACGGATTTATTTTTCATTTTACATTGGTTTACTCTTCTAATTCTCTAGAGGAAAGGGTGACCTTGTGGCATAATTTAATAAACATCAAGAGCACTTTGTCAGACCCGTGGTTATTGATGGGAGATTTTAATGCCATTAAGTCAAAGGAGGAAAAACTTGGTGGTAATGTTGTTCCCATAAGAGATCTTGAACAATTTAATGACTTCTTATTTATATCTGAGCTAGTGGATATCCCCTCTTCTAAATTGTTTACATGGAGTAATCATCAAGAAGCTGAAAGATTAATCATGTCATTTAGACAGGGGGTTGTGTAACACTGCATGGCTCACTAAATTTACAAATTTAGTTATTCAGTGTCTTACTCCTTGTTTGTCTGATCATTGCCCGATTGTGTTCGATCTAAAAAAGTCATTCTCTCAAGGGCCTAAACCCTTACGGTTTTTTAATATGTGGCTTCAGGATGATTCATTGAGACAAATTATTACTAATGCATGGACTCTACAGATTCGGGGCCGCCCTCTCTTTATCTTGTTCAAAAAGTTGCAGAAAGTTAAACAGGATGTAAAGGTTTGGAATATTGATCATTTTGGCAATGTTCAGCAGCGGTTGAAAAAAGCTAAAAATGAACTAGCTCATGCCCAGCTTTCATTAATTGATGATCCCACTAATCCTTCTTTGTTGTCTGCTGAAAAGGAGGCTCGACAACACTACATTGCTGAAGAGGAGATTGTCTCTATTTTTTATCACTAGAAATTCTGAATCCAATGGTTAAGAGATGGTGATAAGTGTTCTAGATTTTTCCATGCCACATTTGCTACAAATTCTATCAAAAATCTTATTCATGAGATAACTACTACTAATGAGGAAATTCTTGATAAGCCAGAAGATATAGGCCATGAAGCGAAGTTATATTTCTCTGGCCTTTTCACTCCATCGGTGCCTTGTCCAGCTTGTGTTATTCCTTTTAAATGCAAATTGCTATCTAATGAGGCAACCTCTCTCTCTCGTCAGGTGGATGAAGATGAGATTAAGCTAGTCATTATGAGCTCTCCAAACAACAAAGCGTCAGGCCCGGATGGGTTCATGAAAGAGTTCTTTGTGGCCTTTTGGGATATAGTGGGAAATGATGTGATTTGTGCAGTCAAAGATTTCTTTGAGCATGGAAGTATCTGCAGGGAGGTAAATGCTACCTTCTTAACTCTTGTACTCAAGGCTCTGGATGCCAAAAGATTTGATGAGTTTCGTCCTATCGCACTCTGCAATTTTATTTATAAGATAATATCTAAAATCCTGGCAAATAGACTTGCAAGTGTGCTCCCTTCTTTGGTGTCATACAATCAATCAGCTTTTGTTAAAGATAGGTTGATTGGGGAGAACATATTACTTGCTCATGAGCTGTTAAGAAACTACCTCCATAGATTGGGCCCTAAAACCTTCTATTTGAAAGTGCATCTATGGAAAGCTTATGATCGAGTTCAGTGGGATTTTTTTATCTCTGTGTTGAAGCAATTGGGTTTCGATGATACTTGGATTAAATGGGTATGGGAATGTATCAGTTCTCCTTCTTTCAGTGTGCTTATAAATGGCTCAAATTATGGCTATTTCAAGTCCAAATGCGGTTTTAGGCAAGGATGCCCTCCGCTGCTCTTTATCTTGTGCATGGAGGCGCTTTTTTCTTTGGTTGAGAAGGAGTGCATGGAGGGCCGCATTACTCCTCCCATATTTCCAGGCGGCCCAGTCATTTCTCATTTATTGTTTGTAGATGACTTATTATTCTTCTCCAAAGACTCTATACAGCCAGCTCTTGCTATCAGAGATGTCTTATACAAGTTTTCTTCTTTGTCTGGGCTTGAAATGAATAAAACTAAGAGCTATATTTTCTTCTCATCAGCTTGTATGCAAAAAGATGTTACTAAAGCTATTTTGGGAGTCCAAGAAGGTATTCTTCCTATCCGCTATCTAGGCCTCCCTCTTTCTCCTAAGAAGTTATCAGCCCATATGTGTAAACCCCGCCTGGAGAAGATTATAAGGAAAATTGAGGGGTGGAAATCAAATCTCCTCTCATATGCTGGCCGATTAGAGCTCATAAAATCAATCCTTAATAGCATTCAATTCTATTGGACTTCTTGTTTTAAATTGCCAAAGAAGATCTACAAGCATATCGAAAGGCTTTTCTTAGGTTTCCTTTGGAAAGGTATCTCCTCATCCTCAGCTTTTCACAATATATCTTGGAAGAAGGTGGCGCAACCTTTTAGCGAGGGTGGTCTTGGTATTCGCAGTATCAAGGACTGTAATGAAGCCAGTTTATGCAAGCTTTTTTTACAGCTTCTAACAAACAAGGAATCTTTATGGTGTAAATGGATCCATGGGGTTTACCTGAAAAATGAACCTATTTGGATAGCAAATCCAGGTAACTGTTCTTATGCGTTCAACAATATTTTCATGTTACAGAAAAAGATGTTAAATTGGTGTCATATGAGTATTGGAAATGGCATGGACACTTTTACATGGCTGAACCTCTGGCTAGCTCACCGGCCCCTCATCTCTCAGTTTTGGTCGACGTGTTATCATTAATTCAGGAGGTAACCTGTCTGATAAGCTGGCTCATTCATTGCACAATGGTCTCTGGAAAGTCAGTGATGATGGCACTTATAGATCAAAAGAGCTTATTGAGATTCTTGATGAGAATAGATTGGTGCCAAATAATGGACTGGATTCCTACGGTTGGCTCTCACCCAAAGGTAAATTTTCATACAAATCGGTCTGGAATGTGATTCGTAGTCATGGTCCTAAGTTCCCCTGGATGGATCTGGTGTGGCATAAGTATAGAGTAAATAGATATGCTTTCTTCTTTTGGCTAGCTATCCATGATGGGCTGCTGACCCAAGAAAATCTATGCAAATGTGGCTTCCAACTTACAAACATGTGTTACCTTTGTGGCACTAATTTTGAATGCAGAGACCATCTATTTTTTCAATGCTCTTACTCTAAAATCGTTTGGAAAGTAATATTGCAAGAGAGCAACATATTCCGGATTGCTTTGGACTTTAATGGAGAGATGGCATGGATCTTAGATTTTATTGGGAAAAATAAACATGCCGGGGAGCTAGTGAAGACATTAGCAGCCATCTATATCACTTTCATCTGGAATGAAAGAAATAAGCGCATCGATGATTGCTATCTTCAAGCTAACCTCCTAGCCCAAGCTATTATTTGTCAAACTCACCAAGTCCTGAGAGCTTTTGATGAACATCAGAGGATCATGGGCACTTGTTCTTTCCTTCATGATTTTTGGACAAATTGACTCATTGCTGCCGAAAAAGGAGATCCTGATAAAAAATGAAGAGTCATTTAATAATGGCCAATTATCAAAGGTTCCAGCTTCACTGACTGAGAAAGGGAAAGTCATTCTTGTTCTAAATGCACTACAAGAGAATGTCAGCATGAAGATTTTTGCTGTACCAGTTGATCCGATGGAGCTTGAGGGGTACTCGAAAGTAATCTCCAATCCTATGGACCTTTGAACCATTTGGAGGAAAGTCGAAGAAGGAAAATACCCAACCGTCGAACATTTTGAGAGAGATATTTTCCTCACATTTGACAATGCTCTTGTATTTAACGACAAACAAACAATTTATTACAGAATGGCTGATGCTCTGAGGTCACTAGCAGAGAAGATGTTGCATATACTGAGAACTGATCAGGTTCACTTCTTGTCAAGCTTCTTCAAGTTGCGAAAGGAGCCACTGCGTGTCAAAAGGGCTGCAAGAAGACTAGCATTGAAACAAATCAAGATGAAGCTCGATACCCACATGGTGCTATCAAACAATCCGGTGAAGCTTTATAAAGGAAATGGTTCTTTTTTGTTTTTTATTGATGAAAATAAGTCTTGTTGGGGCTGAAGGGAAAAACATTCATCATCAAGTTCTGGTCCTGGCCATTATTAGTCAAGCTTGTGAAATCTCTCTGCATTTCGGATGAAGGAGAATATAACTGAAAAGTGCCAATTCCAATTGGATTTCTGGACTGACTAGTTCCTAGTGCAGTCGGCTGATCAGCTAGTAGCAGTCAATTGGAACTGATTCTAGTTTCCTTTTTTTTTGTTTGGTGTTTTCCTTTTCAGTGTTGGGGTTTCAATTGTATTACTACACCTTTTGTAATCCCCTTTGCTTTTAATATTATTTTTCAATTATAAAAAAAGGGAAAATATCATGACTCTAAACATCTTAAGTCAGTAAGAGTCAAGAACTTAGCACTAAAGTCAGTAATTAGATCTATTAAACAAAATCTAATTAAAATAGTCCTCTCGGCCAAAATTGATTCTGCGCCGATGACCAGTACAAACTAATTTCAAAAAAATCCTAAAAATATTTCGTCAGTTTTGTATGAAACTAGACTCAAAGGAAAATTTACTGTAAAAATTTCAAGTGTCAGTTCGATCGGTATTGTTGCTGATAATTATCTGTTTTCAGTTGATCTATCAAAATAGCATATCTCTCTTATAATAAAAGTAACTAATACTTACTTAATATAAGTCCTTATATTATAATTAAGCTTATGACTTATCTAATGAATGTTAAAAAACTCTAGAGTAGTAAAGTCAGTAAAATTTGACTGAGTCACAAGTCCTTTAGTCATGCGTTTGACCGATGATCTTCCGTTTGTTTGAAAAACTTCAGTTATCCTGTTATTGTGTATGTCTGTTTCAATTTTTCTTTTGAAATTAGAATTTGATACTCTTCACGACCTAACACAGGATTTCATGGAGTCTTAAAAGACAGTTCTTGATCAAGTCTTTTTCTATGAGTTTTTATCCAATGTTTCTTACGTATAACATGTCTGTTTGTTATCTCATTTTGTACTCTTGTGGTGAGTCAATTATTGAAAGGATGTGATATTCGTTGCGGATATTTTTATATCGCTGTCATGAGTATTGTTGCTCATCGAATCTCAATAAGAGACCTTGCGAGGATCTCTCTGAAGTAGATTCATAGTATGCTCATAAAGCCATGTTAGACTCTGCCAGGTTGAGTTTCGTAATACTAAAAAATACCTAGAATGGGAGCAGTCTCGGCTAGGGTGAGAGGTTTTATATTCTGGAAAGACCATATGTTAGAGATTATGTTTGTTTGGAACATTGTGAGCACCCTCCCAAAAAGAGGCATATAAGTATGGTTTTAGTTGTTGAGACATTATGGAAGGTTTACCAGTCTTCACCTATTGTGTCCGTAAGCACTGATGGGGCCAGTATCCTAGACACATAGTCGAGTCCTGCAAGAGAATCTCAAGGGTAATTTGGTACGTAACTACTTGCGAGTGGTGTTTACTGAGAGCAGAAATTGTACCTCTATACACTTAAGTTGTTTTAAAGTCTTGATGAATGTTGATATTCACATTTGATGGAAGCTTTATGTTTCAGATTCTGGAATTGCTGAAGATTCATTTCTTATTCCATTGATCTTATTCTCTTATTTTATCTTGTATATCCCTATCCTGTATGGTTTTTGCATCATACTGGGTATTTCTTCGGAATACTCATGCATCCTGTGATGTAGGTATAGATAAGGATTAGGCATGGAAGAGCTGCAAAATGTTTAGAAGCTTGAAGATCGCAATAGAAGAGATTTAGCTTACTTTTAATTCGGAAATTGTAATAATTTTGGCATGCAGCCAAACTTTTAATTACTGGATTGTTTCTAGAACTTATGGATCTTTTATTTCATTTGATTAATAATGTTTATTCTCAGGATGTGTTAATTCAATTACTCATTTTTTAACGATTGTTTAATTAATGGCATGGTTACCCCGTCACGTCTCCAATGATCTTGGCACTCCGTATTATAAGACTTTTGCACTCCGATAAAGTCTAAGAAAAATTGGGGCGTGACATTCAGTGTCAGTGAACTCAAGCCCATCAGTAATCTGTCCTTTGTTGAGGGCTCGAATACTCAGCTTGTAGTCAGGGGCCTTTTATATAAGCCGCTTCAAAATCCTGGGTTGAAATACATCCGCCTGCTGCAACCAATCCAATGCACTAACCAAAACTGCATAAATACATAATTAAGAATGCAATTAGTACATGAAATATTAAAGGAAGTATATTGAAAACCATACAAGTTGAATCTATTTTTCCTCATGTCCTCGTAGGCATTTGCAACTCCTCTCCATAGCTGCACGTACACTTCCTTGCCCTAAGGATAATTTGAGAATGTACTCAAGTCCTCCTCATCCATCAGGGCCGAGAAACTCATTTCAACAAGGTCTTCTGGCCTAGGTAGGAGGAATACCGCAATGATGTACAAAATAGCCAACTTAATCTTATTTTGTACCTTTATCTTCTTTCCTTCAAACAAATTCCGAATCATTGTTGAAATGATTTTTTATTCTCCTTTAAACATTCTCTCCTTGAATGCACTAGAAGATTGGAGTCCATACTTTTTAGCTATAGTGTGCAGCGGCAACCCGAGAATTAGACAAACATCCAAGGCCTTAACTCAAGTCCTCCTTCCACATATATTAAATGTCAATCCATTGACCCTCCTCTGTAGAATCTCACATACTAGTCGATGACAGACTTTCGAGTGAGGAATCTTCAATATATCTCTAAATATAGAATTGGAGAGATATGATGAGCTTTTCCTTTGATTGTTTGGCTAAATTTAGCAAGTTTTTTCATTGTGCACTTGCAATCAAGTTTAGCCAGCTACAGTTGGACAAAAGATTTTAATCAGATAAACATCTTTATATAATAATCAGATGCATTCTTACATTACATCATCACACCCTATAACATTAACCTTTGAAACCTATGCAATTAACCTTCACAACCTATGTAATTTACCTTTGCAACAATTATATCAACCTTTAGAACTAAATAAATTTCACTCAACTTCAAATAAAATTACTCAACCATCGCAACCAAAGTAATTAACCTCCGCAACCTATGTAATTTACCTTCGCAACAATTATATCAACCTTTGCAACTAAATAAATTTCACTCAACTTCAAATAGAATTATTCAACCAACGCAACCAAAGCAATCAACCTTCGCAACCTATGTAATTTACCTTTGCAACAATTTTATCAACTTTGACAACTAAATAAATTTCACACAACTTCATATAGAATTACTCAACCATCGCAATCATAAGTAAATAAGTTCGAGCTATTATTCCTACAGAATCACAACCCATCACATTCTACACAATTATAACTCTCAATTTATATATTTAATCTACGCAAACCTTCACAAATACATAAACAAGTATTCTCATCCACAATTAAAACAAAAACAACACACATTTATAACATTCATATTCCCACAACACTATCTCAATCCAAACAACCCAAATGAAGTGACGACTGGAAGAAAAAAAGACACTTTGTGTAAGCACTTACTTCCTTTTCGGGGTCGGTTTGGCCTTTCTTCTTTTTTCCCGCATTCTTCTCTTTGCTCTGTGTAGTCTGTGGAGCCATTTGTGTCGATGGAGAGGGGAGTCATCGAACCGGCGAAGAGGGGGCATCAGTTGAAGGGCATCTGTGGTGGTAGGGGATGGTTTCGAAGTGGCTGCAAAGGATTTTGGGTGGAGGGGAGAAAAAGGAGAGTGGGAGGTGTGTTGGAAATGGGGAAATAAGAAAAGAGGGCATGACAGAAGGGGTATCATCGAACCAGCGAAGAGGGGGCTCAGCGGGAGTCGGCGTAGAGGGGCGTCCAGGGAGAGCGGCATCGTCGAACCGGCAAAGCGGCGTTGATATATACAAAACATTTTTATATAACTTTTTACTTATAAGTTAATTGTAATTTCAATTAAAACAAGGATAAATATTGGTTATCAATGTTATGTTTGTCATTAAGAGTTTGATAAATAATTATGCTTAATTTATTCATTTATTTGGATGCATTAATTTATTAAATGAGATTATATTTTATTATGCATCTAAATTGAATTTAATTTTATTTATGTAGGTTTCATGAGCTTGAGTTGCAAATAATGGAGTTTTTGCATGTCAAATGGATTTTTATCCGAGGAGATCAATACATAGAATATATGACGATTATGAAGGCTTGTAGTGGGTTTTCAAAGCTTCCAAATGCAATAAAGTAGAGGACCAAAGTCAAGACTCATTGGGGCCATTGAATTTCACTAAAAGATAGCACGCATTCTATTTTAAAGAATAGATCCTCCAGATGAAATCCGATGAAGGAGAATGAGACAACAGGTTTTGGAATGAAATAAAAAAAATAGTTGAGCAATTTTGTTCGACTGCTCGGGAGATGGCCATAGGATGGGTGTAACATCCAGAAAATTAGTAAGTATCTTAAAACCGAAATTTGACCCTCTTAAAATTTGATTTGATTGTGTTGTGCCTTGTGCAAATTAAAGTTGGTGAGAAGAGCTTTCCAACGCCACCTATTATGTGCGATTTGGAGTTCGGGGTAAAAAGATATGAGAAATTGAATTTGATTAATCGTGACAGCGATCGATCGCCTTAAGAGCCGATCGATCGGCAAGCTGAGCCGATCGATGCCTTACCAAACAGATCGATCGTAGTTACTGGAATTTGTGAATATTGTTTTTCGCGTAAAGCGATCGATCGGCTGTAATAGCGATCGATCGGCAGTAGCGTATAGTGTTAAAACAGTGCATATGACGATCGATCGCCGTATTGCTGATCGATCGCCGGTTGCGGTTTTGTGTTTTCAAGCTTATCTTTGGGTGGATTTGTTTGGGAAAGATACCAAATACCCATAGGACTTGATTTGCATGTCTCTTATAAGATTTTGAGGCCTTCCCATTGGTTGGAAGTGTCCATGATTTGGAAGATTGGTTTGAGAATAGATTCTCCCCCAACTCTATATAAACCCTAGAGTATTGGCTTGTGCTAACCCTAGAACGTCCAGAGAGCTTTCCCTTCTCCTTCCCACGTTCACCCATCTCCTTGGAGGCTTGTTCTTGTGGGAGTTTGCGAGAGTTTGGAGCGGGAGCTTTGGAAGAAGCGGAAGAGACGAGAGGCGCGTAGTAAGGCGAGATCTTTGGAGAATTAAGTAGGATGGTTTTTCCCCTCTTCTCTCTTTTGATTATATCTGCTTTTGATGAGTGTTTTGATTCAACACCTTAGTTATTGCTTGGATTCTTGCGAGATGGATGAGTTATGTCTTTAATTCTATGCGTAGTACATCGTAAATCATATGTGCGTTCATGTTTCACTTCTAGATGGGAATTCGCATCTAAAGTCTAATGCTTTATTAATTTTCCAGAGACTAAAGGTTCTGTTATTGCTTTGTTGATGATGATTCACGTTGAGTTTATGTCTTTAAGGTGTGTCTTACATTAATTGTCTTGTTTAGGGTATATTAATGTTTATAAACTATGTTATCTATATAAGAACACAAGAAAGGAGTGAACTTTAGTAATTCCAGATAATTCTAGGTTCTGTAATTGATCTAGGAGGGGAGTATATGTTCTATTATTGATGTATTATTATTTATAATGTGTTATTAAGTAAGATAATCAAGTTTAATTAAGATTCTTAATCTCGGCCAGAACTGTTTTTGCGCTGATAGTCAGTAGTAAATAATTCATAACTAATTCAAATAAAATCGGAAAAATATAAAATCAGTGGGGTTAGAAACTAAACTCACGAGGGTATTAGCAGTAAAAATTTCAGAGATTAAGTATTACTGTACAGAGCACAGTATCCGTCAGAAGAGGACTGTTATGCAGGAGACAGTGAGCAGAATTGAGAGAAAATACTAAGTATATAAATAACATCATGTAATATGATATGATAACGATTAATATGTTAATAACAGTAATCAAACTATATACTTATGGAATATCACAGTAAGAATTGGGTTAGATGTAATTCAATTATAAAGAATAATCCTTTGATCAAGTAATTCCGAACTATCTATCGGTTTTAAGAGCGTTGATGTCGGTTTGATATTCTATTTGGAATTCAAATCATCCTAGATTATTTGATTTCTTATCTCTAATATTTGTATTATAAACTCTAATGCGAATGAGGAATTCCTATCTAGGGCTGAGCATGAAAGGCATGTATTGATTGTGTGTTACTCCTTGTATGAGTTGTCTTGTTATTCTATGCTACTCCTATGAGTGAGTTATGTGTTGACCAAAGACTTTGATGCTTCTATCCATACTCCTTGAGAGAGTCTATCATGGTAAGAGATACCCTATGATCTTAGAGTGTTGTGACCTCTATTCCCTTGAGATATTGCTCATATTGATTACATGATTATTTCTTCCACTGGAGACCTTGCGAGACTCTCCCTATGGTGGTTTCATAGTATGCTCAATTATGCCATTGCTAGATCTTGCGAGGTCACTTATAATTATGAAATTGCGATTCCATATTGCCCGAAAGGAGGCACTATACGTACGTTAGATTGTGGACATTACGGAAGGTCCTCAGTCTCCGCCCATCGTGTCCGTAAGCACTGGTGGGGCCAGCATCCTAGACGCATGGCAGGGTTCCACAAGAGAACTCCTAGGGTGGTTCTGGTATGTTTAGTCACTTGCGAGTGACTAGGTTCAGCGAGCAGAAATTGTAACTCCTTTCACTTTCGATGTCTGGAGCCTTTATTATGATTATTATTCTCTCCTTACTCATATGTGTAGTAGGAGCCTTATTGATGTTTTCCTTACTTGCGTGTTGGAATTGTTGTTGACTAACCTTGCAGGTGTATAGACCTCGGTTCAGTTTAGATGTTGTGAGATGTTCACCATCCCTTGTTATTCTTATTCTCTTCATACTGCTTGTTTTAATTCAGTGGGTTTTTACATCCTACTGAGTGTTTCTATGAAATACTCATGCATCCTCTGATGCAGGCGCAAATGGAAATTGAGATCAGGAAGTGCAGTAGTGGAATGGCTGATTGCAGGCGCCGAGAAGAGTTTAAAAACGCTTTAGTTATTTGCTTTGCTTTTTATTGATGCTTATGACATTTTTAGCAATTATGTGCCATAGACTTATAGGTTTATTTTATTTGACCTTTTTAAAAAGGGATTATTATTAAGTAAATTCATTTCACAGTATTCATTGATGTCTATTATTGTATTACACTGATTGCGGGCATAATCGGTTACACGTCCTTTTGAGATGATTGTAATCGATGGGTAAATCGACTGTTCGGTCTCGCGCCCGGGATCTCTACCTCCATTTGTATCTCTTTGATTGGCTTCCGCACTCCGATCGAGGTATGGGATTTCGGGGCGTGACAATGGGACGATTCGGGAAGGTCTGGATTTAGAAGGTTGGACCTCGGAAAGTCGGGCTTGATTTGGAAGACCCTAGATATTGAAGTCATTCGAATTGGAAAGCTGTTGAAATTTGGACGGGAAGATTTGGGCAAGATTTCGATCAATCCAAATTGGGAAAGGAGGAGATTAGGGCTCTCAATTGAATCCCTATATAAGGCAAAAGTAATAGAGGAGAAGGGGAGAAGTTTTTTTCGCGATGAACAGTACTGCTACAGTGCCATGAATAGTAAAAAAAGAAAGAAAGTAGATGTTGCACGTTGTAGGAGGTTTTGGTGAACAAATGTAAAGATTAGAGGAGGATGAGAGGAGATCAGGATTTGCATATCGGTTCGAGATGACGTTTTCTCGTGCTCTATATCTCAACTTTTTACACATCACCAATGAATACAAGACATAATTTTTATTCTCAGACATCTATGGCTAGCTAATCTCTGTCTGAGGCATAGATGAAGCCCTAATTAGATTGATTATATCTCTCCTTATTTTATTTTTATTTTAGTTTGATGTATGCAACTTTATTCTATATAAATGAATGATAGTTTCGTCGATTTTTATTCTATGCGCTCGAGAGAGGGTACAGTAGAGTTTTGTATGAAATTAAACTGATGAATGCCCATGTTAGAGAGGAATGTGCGCACTCCGAGGTACTTTTGAATAAAGTTCTAATTTTTATATAATTTATATGCTCAAGAGATATAGTCTCTAATTATCATTGTTTTAATTATTTAAGTATGTATGTCCGAGAGGAGTCTTCATGATTATTTTGAGCATGAGTCCGAGTGGAACACGTTAATTAATCAATTATAAGTTCATGAAAGTGAGAGGAGATAGAATTGATTTAATTTGGAACTTTTATAAATTAGTTTATTGTTAATTTTTTTTTAAGTTGAAATTAGTTGTCTAAAATTTCTTTCTGTCAAATTAGTTAAGTACAGTCTAGAATTAGGTTGAATTAATTCTATGTCTCTCTGGGATAAGGGATGCACCAAAAACCCAGACCTAACCAAATCCGGATGGAATCGACCCTTATCGGGTCCTATCTTGGGTAGGGTCAGTTCGAATATTTAAAAACCCAGTTCTATCTCGTGTTGGGTCTGGTTTACCTTTAAAATACCAAAGAACCGAGATATACTATTTAAATCCTTTATTTTTTAATATATATAATTTTTTATTATTTTTATAATTATATAAATTATTTTATTAAAGTTTTTTATAATTATATTTATTATTTTATTAAAATCTCGGGTTCTTGGGTATTGTGGATTTTATCTTTGGTAGGGTCGTATTTAGGGTTCTCCGGTCCTATCTCGTGTAGGGTTGGGTATAGCAAAACCCGTCCCTACCCGACCCAAGATGTAGCCCTATGTGGGATCTATATTAGATATTTATATTTGCGAATAATAAATTAAAATTCACAGCAGATATCAACAGAGAAGGGAGTTAACGAAGAGGGGCGTCTGTGGTGGCGGGGAGGGTTTCGAAGCGGTTGCAAAGAATGTGAAGAGAGAGTGGGAGGTGTGTTGGAAAAGGGAGAGGGGAGAGGGGAGAAGAGACATGCAGCCGCTTTTCGAGTAGGGCGGTCGCATGGGCCACATAGTGTTTTAAAATTTTATGTTGCTGTATGGGTAGTATATGTATCACATAAATTCTTTTTTGTTACATTTTTCCTGTCCTTTGGGCCTCTTTTGAACTTCCAGTTTTTTTATCAGGCCCAAATCGTTTAAAACGGCAAAATGAATTTTTAAATGAGATTGTCCTTTTTTTCTTTTTGTCGCTAGAAACCCAAAAGGGGTATTTGAAAATAGATAAGAATCTGGGCCTTAAGTAAAACCTTATAGGAGTGCCGCTTCCAATAAATTTGGCTAAGTTGAGTTTAGCAAAAAAACTAAACTTGTTCTACTTTCGCAGCAAATATCTTGAAGTTGAAACAACTTAGCTCGCTGGTAAAAGTAGGAGTAAGGTGGCCATTTTTTATGTACTATAAAAAATATAAGGGCAATAACTATTTTTCATTCTCATATATAGTCTGTGTTTTTTGCAGCAGCTGCTCATGCAGTGACAACTCATACACGCAGCACCCAAGGTTGCTAAGATCCCCTTTGTGCCTGGGTCGAAACTCACACCGGAGCACGAAGATTAAGGGGCCGTTTGGGGCGTGATTAAAAACAAAACATCTACAGTGGATGTTTCAGCGGGATAGGAAAAAAAATATGAATGCTACAGTGGATTTGGAAAATTCAGTGTGGATATTTGCTTATAATCATGCCCCAAATGGCCCCTATCACACTAAATGTTCATAGTCTCTGTAACCTCTCCTTGTGCTTAATTAATAGAAGGATCCCATTCCCCGTTTACCAATAATTATTAAAAAAAAGACTTTCACTAATTGTTGACTCTTCCAACTGCCTTCTAGAGCCAGTGCTGACTTGTATAATACAAGGTCAACGGTGACCTTTTGGCTTTCTACAATTCGATGGTACATGTCAACTTGCAGCATGCGGCCCAGCAACGTGCTACAATGTGTCCATATATGGACATGATGGCTCACGTTCAAGTTGATGATGTAATTAGGCCCAAAAACCCATTCTTTTTGCATGACCCATATCTGCAGAGTTGACGCCCGGTCTTTCTAGAGCACCCTCCGGTGGGTCAGCCTTTGGTAAGGTCATTGTAGGCTTGCACCCAACGAATGTCGTATCGGATATAAGTAAAATATCGGTGGGCCAAAGAGATGAAATATCAGAGATATTATGTAAAAAAATATCGATTGTCAAAAATTAATTTTTATTATATATTTTTAGAATTTAACTTTTAAAATAATTTATACTAATTTAGACAAAGAATAGATTTCAAAATATACATAAAAATGCATATTAGGATAGGAAACAAATAAAAAAAATTCAAAAAAAACTCCAAAAAAAATATTTTTTTATAATATTTTTTTAAATAGAAATTGATATATCGGCAATATTTGAAAAAATTTAAGAAACCAATACTGGATCGTATTGGTGTATCGGGTGGGGCCCAATACCGATATATGGACAAGCCGGCATTCCTTATTTGCACCCCATTCACTAGATATTTTTTGGGGGAATTTATTAAATAATAATTAAAAAAAATTATCGATCAGGAATATTTTAAAAATAATTCTCGATCTGGTTATTTGACCAACCATGCAGGCGCATTCCATTTAAAGTGAGAGGCATCTCGGTGATATAAATAGAAGTGTATGTCGACACCGGGCAAGCCTTAACTATTTGGAAAATGTTTTCCTAACCACATTATGTGACTAGAAAGTAGGACCAAAGGACAAGTGGAGGGGGGACCCAAGAATATTAGGTAAAATTATAATTTTTCCTTCTATTCAGCCATTTCTTTCCTTCCCTCTGTTGACATGGCAAAATCTGTTTCGTCGTAACCTGATTTTAGTGACCAAGTTGGTCAAGCTAGACAAGTCCTAATTATTTTATTGGGACAAACTTTAACGATATATATCTCTCTAATTTTTGATCCGTTCTTGTCTATTTTTTTATTCTTTCTTATTTTTAGTATTTTTTTATAATAATGATATCACAATGATGTTGAACCACTATATGCTATTTATCATGGTTTTTATAGTAATTTTTTTTATATGATATCATGATGATTAGAAAGAGCACTAGAAATAGGAAAAACGGAAAAAAATGGATAAAAAATGAGAGATATATGATTCGTTAAATTTTGTCTACAGCCATAGTTATCGTAAATAATATTTATATTTCACCTAATTATATATTCTTCATTTCTAGTTCATTCTTACCTATTTTTTCATTCTTTTTTATTTGTAATACTCTTTCTGATCATTATGATATCATAATGATCTTGATATCCTATCAAAAAATACTACAAAAATTACGTAAAATATTATGTTGTGGCTCAACATCTTTATGATATCATCATTATAAAAAATAGTACTAAAAAGGGAAAAATAAAAAAAAATTAGTGAGAATGGATAAGAAATGAAAGCGATATATATTGTTGTTGCCTCTATTTATATCACCCAGAGGTGAACCGAAGCCTTCGGGTCAGGGTAAAAAAAAGTTGCATAGGGCCAACGCCACGCTAACGCCTGCATAGCTGGTCAGATAACCGGATCGATAATTATTTTTGAAATATTCCCTATTGGTATTTTTTAATTATTATTCGGTGAATTCCTCTATTTTAAAAGCATCTGATCAGCCCACTTAATCTAAATACTCCACAAAATAAGATTTCAACATTAATTTGAACTGATCATCGAATAAAATGAGGGAAGGGAGAAGTTCAGTGAACGTTGTTCAATAACCACGTTTCTGGCAGAAATGTGTGCTAGGGACGCTGACGGAAGGGTTTTAGCATGCTTTTCCGGCCGGGAAGAACTGGTTGTGGACTCTCGTGACATTGAGGCGAGGGCCGCCTGGGCGGCAATCAACCTGGCGCTCAGAAGTGGGTCTCTCAGATTGTGCTCGAGGGAGATAACTAGCAAATCACCCAGCTCTTGATGTTAGAAGACGCTGATGCAACAGCGGCGGGAAGATTCATACAGCAGGGGCGGAATTTATTTTCATGTCAATGTCCAACACATATATCGGACAGGGAACGAAGTAGCTCATGCTCTGGCTAGGCGAGCCCGCTCCCTGGTATCCGCTTTTGAATGGGTGGGGACATGGCCGAGTTTTCTCTCTGTTCCTGGGTATGATGACTGCCTAGTTGGGTTTTTGTCCCTTTAATGCAAGTGGAAATTCCAAAGAAAAAAAAACACGTTTCCCAAAAGCTCTAGAAAGAGAAATTTGATTTATTTACTTTCCATTCTAAAACGATCAGATTTAGTTATCGCACACGCGATTTACATACGGAAATACGTAAGTTCAGCCAAAAAAAAGGGCATACATATATCTAGGTAATCAGCTAGCGAAAATAATATTGGCGTTTTTTTTCTTCTTATAACAAGGTCTCCCAGTCCTTGGGACCTGACTAGAAGGGGCACAAAAGCTTGCCTCTTATTGCACCATGCATATCCCACCATCAATCCCCTTTGGGCGTATGGACAATGCCCCATACCCCTTTTGGGCAGGTGTATCTGGACATATTCCCAGGTGGGTGGCCAATGGAGCGGTAAGAACTTAGGACCTCCACTTTTTTTTTTGATAAACAGGACCTCCACATCATGAAGCGTTTACTGTCCATCCCACCGAAACCTTGTTGGTTAATATTGTTTTTTTTTTGCTGATAACTTACATCACTAAGTACAAAACTTGCTAGAGCATTTCCTGTCACGCCCCAAATTTCCAAACCCAATATATGCGGAAGCGACAATCCCATGAAGGTCATAGGGTAGGAAACCTGGGACGGACCGAATACTCGAGTCATCGTTTATCCCATTTGATTACATGGGACTTGCAAGATCATGATGACTTAACCATTATTTACTTACCGCAGATATAAAATAAACAGAAAGGAAATCCAATTAATTAATACCAAAAACTCAACAATAATAACTTAATTCAAAACGGCGCGCAGGCCGCGAGTCAATCAACAATAATATAAAATCATAAATAAAGAAGCAATTCTTCTGCACTCCTGCAATCATCAGCTCCATCAAACGCTATCACTTCTGATCCTTCCCAATTCCTGCATCAGAGGATGCATGAGTATTCCATAAGAAATATAACACCCGAAAAATCGGTATGTCTATGAAAACTGCTATTTTAGGAAACCGGTCTAAAATAGGCAAGTTTTTCCGAGCGCGAGGACTAGGCCTGGCGCTGTAACCCGTCTGACGTTAGGGGTTTGATACACCTGACGCCAGGACCACTCGAGTGCCAGGGCTAGGGCTAGTCTTGCGTGTGGCGGAGCCTAATGGGCGTGCTACCAAGTGTAGGACTCGTGTATAGTGGAACTGCACATCACACGTGTAAGTCATCTTAACCGTTCATCTAAGAATTTGTGAGAACCTTTAGAGGGCCACGTGGACCCTGTAGTGGTGCGCCACCTTATGGGTGACGTGGACACCCTTGGGCGCCATGTGGTGGGGACCCTTTCTATTTGGAAATTTCATTAATGGTTTACCTTTTTAGAAATCAATTTGGGAATTAGTATTTGGTAATCAAGAGGGGTAGGTGGTAGATGGGGTGAAACTCTAGACAATTTAATAAGAGCTAAGACCAAGATGAGTTAGTGGAGTTAGTTGAGAGTTAACACTAATTCCATGCAATTGACTCCATTAACTCAATTAGTAGAAAACCGAAGAGACATATGGGAAAGAGAAATTCCAGAATTTTCTATTGCAATCTGCGCCATTGAGTTGGGGAAATGATCAACGGTGGAGAATTATTTAAAATGTCTATAAATAGGGCTCTAGTAGGGGGCGGTTTTTGCTTGAGTGCTTAAGCCATTCAAATCAGCTTATGAGCACCTCATAGCTCGACCTCTCCCTCTACCTTTTCCGACCGACGGCAGCCCATCTCTAGTGGTGTTCGTAGTGGTCCAAGCAAGGTCGACCGGCGTGGCGGTGCAAGAAGAGTTACCCGCATAGGAAGAGATTGGATTTTCGTCTACAAGGTAGGTGCTTTTCTTTTTCCCACTTATCCTTGATGCAATGTTTGATACCTCAGATCGAAAGTGTCCTTTGATCATGCTGCGATTGATATATATGTGCATGTGTTTATGCTGATCTATGAATTTTGGGTGATGTTCTAGATTATGAATCACTTTTGATATTCGGTATATCCAATTTTTGAATCGATCTTCAATGTTGTAAACCATAATCACGCATGGCTCCAACTAGACCATATGGTATTCTCACTGATTGAATCGAGTTGATCCCACTTTGTTCTGTATGGACAATTTGCTGTCCATCTAAAGCTGTCCATTTTTCCTTGTTTCTATATTAAATCTAATCGATGATGATATGGTGTCATCCCGGATTCCAAATGTGTTGTGTTCAATCCCTAAAGTTTGAATCTTTGATGTTAATACTTGCTGTTGATCAGATGTTTCAATCTTCCAGATTAGCTTTGGGTCGTCAGATTTTCCTGTCTCAAGATAATTGTCTATTTTGGGTTATGTTAGCCGAGAAGGAGTTATGAGTGCAAAACTGTTTTGATATAATGAGATATATACCTTATGACACTAAGTGTAAAATAATAACTTTAATGAAAAAGAGTCACTAGAACTCAAAGGATAATGTACCCTAGTTGTCTCATGCGTCAGTGTTGACTGTGTCCCTAAGTAATTGTTCCACTTGCAGATTTCGAGTTAAAAATGAATGTGTTGTACAAAACTGTTTTGTATACTAACACATATCTTAAGATTAATAAAGTAATAATTATGGAAATGAGTTACCGGAGTTAGAAGATTGCTGTACTTAGTCTCTCATGGGTCAGAGTGGGTTGTGTCCCTATTTAATTGTTCAACTTGTAGTTATTAGTTTAAACCGTATGTATATGTACAACCGGCTTTGAGATTAACAACTTGGGTAAGAAACTAAGTAATTACAGAACTATTGGGAGTTATCAAAATCCAGGAGAGTAAAGTAATAAGTATTGAAGGCATTAATAAGTGATTAATTAATTAATATACTGTATTGATTAAGTAAGTTTAAAAGTAATACTCTCGGCTAGACATAGTCCTGCGCCAGTAGACTGTATTCAAAAAATTGTAACTAAATGAAGAAATTTCAGAAAATTATGCCGTAAAATGATTTAGAAACTAGAGTCAGAAGACTATTTGGCATAAAAATTTCGGATTAAAATTTGTTCTGTACAAACTGTGGTGAACAAGTGAATTGGGCTAATGTGTAGATAACAGTATAAACTTGGGAAGATTTAATCTCTAAAACTATATGATATACCTATTAACAAATTGTAATAATCTCATTTAAAACTCTGAAGAAAGGAGTCTGTGATGTCACTGAATTAATCAAATTCAGAAATTGAGTTATGTCAGATTGAATCATTCTTTTGTGGTGCATCGCACGACAAACCTGATATTCTTTGGAACCAAACTTGGAATCTTAAGCTCTCGGTTATGGTTTATTCCCTTAAACCCTACCTTCCAGTATTCATGACATATAACCCTCAGTAATGTTAGAAAACCAGATGTCTTGAATGGAGTTATGCATGATGAAGGTGTCATTCTGTTGAGTTTCAATTATGAGTCATCCGATGATTGAATTCAGAAATTCCTTAATCACTCTTATGTGAGTCAGATATTGAATATTACTCCTTTGTAAGTCCGATGTTGAATATTACTCCTTTGTAAGTCCGATGTTGAATATTACTCCTTTGTGAGTCAGATTACTCCTTTGAGAGTCAGATATTGAATGTTACTCTTCTGTGAGTCCGATATTAAGAGATGATTGAATAGATCTTTAGAATAGGAGAACCCTTATTATTTCAGATTGATTCAGTTCCATGTAAACTGCTTCTCCACCAAGAGTTTTGATGAATGCTCTTTGTGTGGAATCATAGTATGCTCACGAGCCATTGCTAGATCTTGCGAGATCTTCGATGATATATGAACCTCTGTAGTTCAGCCGATGACGGCAACGCATGCGCTTTAGATTGTATGACATTACGGAAGGTTTGCAATCTCCACCCATTGTGCCCGTAAGCACCTATGGGGCCAGCATCCCTAGACGCATGGCCGGGTTCCTCTGTAGAACCTCTAAGATGATCTGGTATTTGATGTCCATAGAAGAAGTGGACTGATCAGAGAGCAGAAATTGTTATCTTCGAATCAGAATTCTTGATTATCTTCCTCCGTTGCTCTGTTCGTGTGGAGTTGAGTTATTGTTCATCAATTCTTACCGTTGGTGGTCCTTGGAGTTTGAGTTATCAATTGACTATTCTTTATCGTTGATGATCCTTGATAATGATGATTGTTTCAGTAAGGTAAACTCTGTATTTACTCATCCTGTCATTGATTAATGTGTCTTGATATTTATACCATCTCGTCAGTTTCCTATTATCTGTTGTGGGTTTTTCTTGGCACCTACTGGGTATTTCTTTTGAAATACTCATGCATCTCTCGATGCAGGTTTGAAAGTGGAGAAGAATTGACAGGGTTCGTGTTGGAAGCCCGATGATGGAAGTTCCTAGAAGTGGATTTTCTTTATCAGTTTTTATTTTCTGTATGCTGAGATTTTAGCAGCCTGCGTGCTGTCTTTAATCTGGATGTTTGGCAGTTATTTGTCTTTCTTTTTTTTGTTTTGTATCAGAGTAGTGGATCTCTTAAGGTTTGTATTATTTAAGATTCTTGTACAATAGATATTGTTTAAGCATTCTGGACAGAGAGGAAGTTGTGATTGAGTATTCGGTCATGGCCCGGGTTTCAACCTCAAAACCTTTATTGAGTTAGTGCTTCTGCGCATTTTTCGAGGTTTTGAAATTCGGGGCGTGACAGCTTGGTATCAGAGCATTTCCAGAATAACTTAGATAATTATCTGTTTTATAGGAATTTTAGATAATAGTATTAGTTGTGAGTGTAGAACTATAGCAGACTTATAGGGGTAGTAATCTGACCTTGGAACTTTTGGTGTTGTGAATTAGGTTAAATGGTGAAAACTCGAAGTGGTAGGATTTACGAGAAGGACCAACAGGAGGCAACCCAGCAGTGGCTAGCCAACTGGATACATGGTAATATAGGATCGGGAACCAAGGAAGAGCCTTACCTGATTGAGCCTGAACCTGAGCCCAACCCAGTAGCAGGCATCCATCCACTAGCTGAGGAGTTTTACTTTCCAGTCGAGTGGGTAGATGGTGTGGGACCAGGAACCCCTGAACATCAAGTGGACTTTCTGGAGGAGTTCTTTCCAGTTCATCGAAAGCAGGAAGCGCAAGTTGTGAAAGATCATCCGGTTTATATGCGGGCTAAGGAGGATGCAGATCTCTTTATCACACTGTACTTTAGATTTAAATCCTTGGGATATAAGTGGCCGCATATGATGGATTGGGAGATCGAGGGGAACTCTCAGTTGGTATTTGCACCTGTCGGGATAGCTTGGGAGATTTTGAGTGAATATCTTTGAAGACTTAGTTCGAGAGAATGATTGTTAAGAAACCTTAGTTTGTCCAGACTTTAAAACCCTGATCTATACGCCAGGGTACTAAGTGTACTTTTCCTTTGAAATGAATAAAAGTTATTGATTTGAGTTTCTTGTGGTGTTTTTTTTTCCTGTGATCTGTTGTATTGTTGCGATTAGGAGTCAATGGAACAGATGATGAATTATAATGAAACCGTGTGTTTAATTCTAATTCATCTATTTCCTTGGCTATAGTTAACCGGAGATGGCGACAGCGGGAGCTCGTGGTAAGCGATCTGGTACTGCACCGAATCCTTTGCAGGAAGAGGCCTCGAGCCAAAACCTGTCAGACATGGTGCGTGAGCTGGCAAGGGAACTGCGGAATGGCGAAAGCAGCGGCAATACGCCCTATGTGAAGGCGCCTACCCTAGAGCGGTTCAAGAGAGCGGGACTAGCTTTCTCTGGTGATGACAACCCTGAAAAGGCAGAGTGCTGGATGGCAGAGGTTGAGCGTCTGTTTAAGGGAATGAAAGTTCCGGCTGGTGAGCGAGTAATTTTTGCGACATTCCTTTTCGTTGGAGAAGCTGTTTTCTGGTGGGAATCTGCGGAGAGGAATAACTTTGAAGCGGGACATGATATCTCATGGGAGGAGTTCAAGGAGGTATTTAACAAAAAGTACTTTCCCCCTCATGTTCAGCGCAGGAAGGAGAAGGAGTTCCTGGAACTGGTGCAAGGTTCCATGTCGGTACTGCAGTATGAAACAAAGTTCGAGCAGCTGCAGCGGTTTGCAACTGATGCGTGTCCTAATGAGCTCGTGAAAGCTAGGAGGTTTGTTGATGGACTGCATGATCGGCTTAGATCGAAGGTTCTGGTTTCACAGCCAGCGACGGTAGCTAAAGCAGTGGAGTTAGCCTCTATTCTTGAGGACGACTATAAGAAGACACAGGAGAAGAAAGGGAATTCTAGTGAAGGCCTTGATGGTAATTTCAAGCGTATCAGATTCAAAAGAAGCAATGGTCATTCCAATGATCGACCGGATAAGCGACATAAGCATCATCCACAGATAAACAGTGGATTTGGTCAGAGTCAAACGATGGCTCCTTACCGTCAACCTCAGCACAACAACAGTACTGACGCTGGAGGCAAATGCAGGTTTTGCGGACAACAGTCGCATGCCGGAGAGCCGTGTCCTCGGGATACCAGAAGATGCTATAGTTGCAACGAGGTTGGGCATATAGCCCCATACTGTTCCAACCGTGACAAGAAGACAGGAGGGGAGACGAGCAAGAAGGCTCAGGCAAGAGTCTTTGCCTTGACTTCAGCTGAGGAGGCTCAAGCTTCAGATGACGTGTTTGAAGGTACTCTACTCATCTTTGATAGATTGGTTAGAGTTTTGATTGACTTTGGATCATCGAGAGCTTTCTCATTTGTGGTGTGGGTCTAGAAAAGAAACCTTCTAGACTAGAGTGTGTGATCTCTCTATTTCTTTTTCTGTTGGAGACTCAGTAATAACAACTGAGCATCTGGAGGATTCTTCTGTGGTGTTTGTGATTGTTGTGTTGATTGTTTTTTTTGGTGCTGATTGATTTGTTTGATTTTCGGCATTTCGAGGACGAAATGTTCTTTTTAGGAGGGGAGGATGTAACACCCGAAAAATCGGTATGTCTATGAAAACTGCTATTTTAGGAAACCGGTCTAAAATAGGCAAGTTTTTCCGAGCGCGAGGACTAGGCCTGGCGCTGTAACCCGTCTAACGTTAGGGGTTTGATACACCTGACGCCAGGACCACTCGAGTGCCAGGGCTAGGGCTAGTCTTGCGTGTGGCGGAGCCTAATGGGCGTGCTACCAGGTGTAGGACTCGTGTACGGTGGAACTGCACATCACACGTGTAAGTCATCTTAACCGTTCATCTAAGAATTTGTGAGAACCTTTAGAGGGCCACGTGGACCCTGTAGTGGTGCGCCACCTTATGGGTGACGTGGACACCCTTGGGCGCCATGTGGTGGGGACCCTTTCTATTTGGAAATTTCATTAATGGTTTACCTTTTTAGAAATCAATTTGGGAATTAGTATTTGGTAATCAAGAGGGGTAGGTGGTAGATGGGGTGAAACTCTAGACAATTTAATAAGAGCTAAGACCAAGATGAGTTAGTGGAGTTAGTTGAGAGTTAACACTAATTCCATGCAATTGACTCCATTAACTCAATTAGTAGAAAACCGAAGAGACATATGGGAAAGAGAAATTCCAGAATTTTCTATTGCAATCTGCGCCATTGAGTTGGGGAAATGATCAACGGTGGAGAATTATTTAAAATGTCTATAAATAGGGCTCTAGTAGGGGGCGGTTTTTGCTTGAGTGCTTAAGCCATTCAAATCAGCTTATGAGCACCTCATAGCTCGACCTCTCCCTCTACCTTTTCCGACCGACGGCAGCCCATCTCTAGTGGTGTTCGTAGTGGTCCAAGCAAGGTCGACCGGCGTGGCGGTGCAAGAAGAGTTACCCGCATAGGAAGAGATTGGATTTTCGTCTACAAGGTAGGTGCTTTTCTTTTTCCCACTTATCCTTGATGCAATGTTTGATACCTCAGATCGAAAGTGTCCTTTGATCATGCTGCGATTGATATATATGTGCATGTGTTTATGCTGATCTATGAATTTTGGGTGATGTTCTAGATTATGAATCACTTTTGATATTCGGTATATCCAATTTTTGAATCGATCTTCAATGTTGTAAACCATAATCACGCATGGCTCCAACTAGACCATATGGTATTCTCACTGATTGAATCGAGTTGATCCCACTTTGTTCTGTATGGACAATTTGCTGTCCATCTAAAGCTGTCCATTTTTCCTTGTTTCTATATTAAATCTAATCGATGATGATATGGTGTCATCCCGGATTCCAAATGTGTTGTGTTCAATCCCTAAAGTTTGAATCTTTGATGTTAATACTTGCTGTTGATCAGATGTTTCAATCTTCCAGATTAGCTTTGGGTCGTCAGATTTTCCTGTCTCAAGATAATTGTCTATTTTGGGTTATGTTAGCCGAGAAGGAGTTATGAGTGCAAAACTGTTTTGATATAATGAGATATATACCTTATGACACTAAGTGTAAAATAATAACTTTAATGAAAAAGAGTCACTAGAACTCAAAGGATAATGTACCCTAGTTGTCTCATGCGTCTGTGTTGACTGTGTCCCTAATTAATTGTTCCACTTGCAGATTTCGAGTTAAAAATGAATGTGTTGTACAAAACTATTTTGTATACTAACACATATCTTAAGATTAATAAAGTAATAATTATGGAAATGAGTTACCGGAGTTAGAAGATTGCTGTACTTAGTCTCTCATGGGTCAGAGTGGGTTGTGTCCCTATTTAATTGTTCAACTTGTAGTTATTAGTTTAAACCGTATGTATATGTACAACCGGCTTTGAGATTAACAACTTGGGTAAGAAACTAAGTAATTACAGAACTATTGGGAGTTATCAAAATCCAGGAGAGTAAAGTAATAAGTATTGAAGGCATTAATAAGTGATTAATTAATTAATATACTGTATTGATTAAGTAAGTTTAAAAGTAATACTCTCGGCCAGACATAGTCCTGCGCCAGCAGACTGTATTCGAAAAATTGTAACTAAATGACAAAATTTCAGAAAATTATGCCGTAAAATGATTTAGAAACTAGAGTCAGAAGACTATTTGGCATAAAAATTTCGGATTAAAATTTGTTCTGTGCAAACTGTGGTGAACAAGTGAATTGGGCTAATGTGCAAATAACAGTATAAACTTGGGAAGATTTAATCTCTAAAACTATATGATATACCTATTAACAAATTGTAATAATCTCATTTAAAACTCTGAAGAAAGGAGTCTGTGATGTCACTGAATTAATCAAATTCAGAAATTGAGTTATGTCAGATTGAATCATTCTTTTGTGATGCATCGCACTACAAACCTGATATTCTTTGGAACCAAACTTGGAATCTTAAGCTCTCGGTTAGGGTTTATTCCCTTAAACCCTACCATCCAGTATTCATGACATATAACCCTCAGTAATGTTAGAAAACCAGATGTCTTGAATGGAGTTATGCATGATGAAGGTGTCATTCTGTTGAGTTTCAATTATGAGTCATCCAATGATTGAATTCAGAAATTCCTTAATCACTCTTGTGTGAGTCAGATATTGAATATTACTCCTTTGTAAGTCCGATGTTGAATATTACTCCTTTGTAAGTCTGTTGTTGAATATTACTCCTTTGTGAGTCAGATTACTCCTTTGAGAGTCAGATATTGAATGTTACTCTTCTGTGAGTCCGATATTAAGAGATGATTGAATAGATCTTTAGAATAGGAGAACCCTTATTATTTCAATTTGAATCAGTTCCATGTAAACTGCTTCTCCACCAAGAGTTTTGATGAATGCTCTTTGTGTGGAATCATAGTATGCTCACGAGCCATTGCTAGATCTTGCGAGATCTCCGATGATATATGAACCTCTGTAGTTCAGCCGATGACGGCAACGCGTGCGCTTTAGATTGTATGACATTACGGAAGGTCTGCAATCTCCACCCATTGTGCCCGTAAGCACTGATGGGGCCAGCATCCCTAGACGCATGGCCGGGTTCCTCTGTAGAACCTCTAAGATGATCTGGTATTTGATGTCCATAGAAGAAGTGGACTGATCAGAGAGCAGAAATTGTTATCTTCGAATCAGAATTCTTGATTATCTTCCTCCGTTGCTCTGTTCGTGTGGAGTTGAGTTATTGTTCATCAATTCTTACCGTTGGTGGTCCTTGGAGTTTGAGTTATCAATTGACTATTCTTTATCGTTGATGATCCTTGATAATGATGATTGTTTCAGTAAGGTAAACTCTGTATTTACTCATCCTGTCATTGATTAATGTGTCTTGATATTTATACCATCTCGTCAGTTTCCTATTATCTGTTGTGGGTTTTTCTTGGCACCTACTGGGTATTTCTTTCGAAATACTCATGCATCTCTCGATGCAGGTTTGAAAGTGGAGAAGAATTGACAGGGTTCGTGTTGGAAGCTCGATGATGGAAGTTCCTAGAAGTGGATTTTCTTTATCAGTTTTTATTTTCTGTATGCTGAGATTTTAGCAGCCTGCGTGCTGTCTTTAATCTGGATGTTTGGCAGTTATTTGTCTTGTTTTTTTTTGTATCAGAGTAGTGGATCTCTTAAGGTTTGTATTATTTAAGATTCTTGTACAACTGATATTGTTTAAGCATTCTGGACAGAGAGGAAGTTGTGATTGAGTATTCGGTCATGGCCCGGGTTTCAACCTCAAAACCTTTATTGAGTTAGAGCTTCCGCGCATTTTTCGAGGTTTTGAAATTCGGGGCGTGACAGGAAATACCCAGTAGGATACAAAACCCACATTGGTATAAAATAGAATGAAAGAAGACTCCAAAATAGATATAGGTCAAAAGACTCAGGTTCAGCAAATACCGAGTTTGCTTACCTGAAAACAACTGTCCTTCAAGACACCTCATAGTCAAGGAAGGAATAAAATAATTCAAGGACTCCAAACTTAAGTAGCAACATCGGCTCCGAACATCCTGAGTATCGGAGGTAACAATTTCTGCTCTCAATTCTGTCCATTTTCTCGATGGACATCAGTACCAGAACATCCTAGAGGTTCTACAGAGGAACCCGGCCATGCGTCTAGGGATGCTGGCCCCATCGGTGCTTACGGGCACAATGGGCGGAGACTACAGGCATTTTTTACTTTTGTAACGAAAACTTTCCTATTTTAGACCAGTTTCCTAAAATAGCAGTTTTCAAAGACATACCGATTTTTCGGGTGTTACATTTCCAACCATATATAACAATTATAGCCGTTATATATGCCTAAGTGGCATAAAAAGACTTACCATCTACTTGGTGGCAAATTGCCATACGTGGTTGCATTGAGAGTGTGAACCCCAACAACATAAGGCAATTACATTATTTTATCATTCTTAATTTAATATTAAAGTACCCAAAAACCCAAACTACGAAAACGACAAGTCAAAGGGGAGGTATAGTGAATAAATTAGTCAAAAGTAAAAAATGCCTTACGACTTTTTGATACATCATTTGTGCCGTGCTACAGGTGACAGGGCATTCACACCTAGGATTTGCCGAGTCCATCTAGATGGGCTCATTTGCCTTATAGGGTCGGAGTGGAGTTGCTGGCATGGCACGGCATTGATAGGCGTTGCCCTTGCCTAGTAGGAAAAGCTCTCTGCCGTTGGAGATACTCTAGGGGGCTTATTTCCATGAGAGCATCATATTTTATTGATATGAGAGAAACTTTAATTCTACTACTTCCCTTAGGTTATTAATAAGATATTTGACATCTAACCTCCGATATAAAGTTTAATCTCATCAGATTTGTGTTGGGACGCTGCTATTTGCACCTCCTATGCCAAAACAAAGGTTTACATTGTGGAGGATAGTTAGCATATATCCTCCAAAGCATGTGCAACTTGCTTATTACTATTTACTACAGGAAATTCAAATTATGTAGGTTGCAAACAAATTTTAGGAATAAGGTAGCTACCTGATTGTCGAAGTTCTAGGTTCATGATAGTTGGAAATACCCTTTAATTGATTCTATGTTAATGTAGGATCATGTAGAATCAATTTTATAATACGACACTGTCACGACACTGTACTACCCAAATGCTAATTTTAAAACCATCCACTACCTGACTACTTTCATTTTCTCTCCACCTGATCACGAAGATTCCCTGAATTCTGATGAGGACAGTAATATTCTTTAATACCGTGTTGTCTAAACTCTAAACTTTTCTGTATAGGAAGATGAATCATTAGGGTTCCATGTTCGTAAAAACTCTATCCATCTACCTACATTTAAGGATTGTTTATCTGATTAATCTAAACTTGCAGTCTCCTTAATAGCTATAGATCAGTCAATACAAAAAACTAATTGGCATCTTCTTTCCAGCCCATGCGACAGATAAAAGGAAGCATTGACTAGAGCAGAACAAGAGACTATAAACATGACAAAGTAGCTGATGTGTTATGTAAACATGACAAAGAAGCTGATGTGTTATACACATTGAGTCATGGATAAAATTTCGTCAGGGAGCTAAGAATGAGAGAGACAGAAAAAGTTCAGATTTGCTCATCAGATAGGCTCCATTTTGGTGGACTTTTACACGTCACTGGTGCATTTATCTCTCTCACATGGTACTTGTCTTGCATCAGCCAGGTCTCCATATTTGAACTATATATTTATTTCTTACGAGGTTTTGCTATCATCAAAAGGAGAGGTAGAATATTTTCCTCCACTGAGATAATAAACAGAAATGTTTATAATATTTCATGAATCAATAATATTTCCTTTCAACATTCATGCACATATATATAATGTAGTGAGTTCTTAAAGTTTTAACGGAAAAAATTTCACAACCTTGAATAATCGAAGTGTGTCTTGAGTATTACATTTGTTTGTTTTATTGAATGGTTCGCCTACTATAGTATACTGCTCCACTAGGAAAACCATTATCTGACAATATGGAATGTATGTTTTTGGTGCACTGACTGTAAGACTTAAGATGAAAATTTACGTAAACTATTTTGCCATTTGAAATAGAGATGGCTAAAACTGGCTTGTAATTGCTTTCCAATCTTCTTCTTTTTTATCGGTTTTCCGATCTTTGTTATTGCATTTGGTTCTTTAATCAATAAAGTTTTCAATTATCAAAAAAGAAGTGTGGGTTTTTTCTTTATAACCAGAGTCTGAGTTATTTAAATACAGTAATGAAATTGTGAATGAATTGTACCAAAAAAAGTAGTGAAAGAAGACCGGTATCGGTTGGATTAGACCTATGTCATCCAAATAAACATGGAAAGCTACAAAATATGTACAAAATTGGCAATATTTTGTGGTGCCTACTCCTTTTGATACCTCATCTGTATCAAATTATAATGTTTAATGGCTGCATGAATTGAACTATAGGCTGGACATTTGTTGCTTTTTGGTGGCCACTTCACGTGTAGCCCGCTTACATTCCACAAGCCATGCAAGCCCAATATAATAGACATGACGTTAAAAGATTAATTGTTGTGTATAGGAGAATCCTAAATACAATAAGGAAAAAGTTAATATGCACCCAGCTCACGCATGCGTCAGCACAACCACCAGTCTGCCCCTTGTATTAACGCGCGTCCTCGGATCAAGATCCAACAGCCGGGTGAGTCAGGGCACATACTAACAGGACTCGGTACAATCAATGATATGCATGGAAACAACCAAATGAAAGCCAATCCCATATGGGGTGGGCCCATGACACCACATGGACGGTCCAACTGTGTACTGGGCATTTGACCGACACCAAATCTACAAAGTGTAATCCACACAAAATCACAAGCCAATACCAGCCTAGTTTAGTCGCACAGCCTACTTTCCCTTCCATTTCCTTTGCATGCAGGCACATTGCTTTTTCTAACCATCGCAGCCACCTTTACTCCTTTCTCTTTTTCACGTCAACTTATCTGATCACTCTCTTTACCTTATGTTACTGAAGAAAGGAGCTCATATGAAGCTTCTTTCTAAAGAAAAGTAGAACCTGGACATCAAGATAAGAGCCCCATCACCAGTGCACTCTCTGTTCCACATGTCATCCAAATTCGGGTTTAAGTATATCCAATTTCTTGAATGAGGAGTGAGAAGTGAGAACTTGCTTGGAAAGTAAATGATACTTTTTTTCCAAACCATTAACTCTATTCAAAGATCAAATGTTTAACACCTGGATCAGGGAAGAAACCATTAAGATGTTTATATGTGGGGGCTTTTGAAGATTTCAAATTTGATGAGCTGCAGCCAGATGTTCAGCTTCTTTAGCAATTCATGAACTTTAATACCAGAAATGGCACTGGATCATTCAAGCTAAGTCTGATTTGAACTGACATTGACAAAGACAATGGTTGTGTCATTCCTCAGGTCTCATCACTCCCCTAACATGAGGAAAGGCGCAGCTTTATTAGAACTTCCTTCTTGAGCTCAATATTCTAGTTGTCAGTACAGCAAAAGTGGATGAATGTGCAATATAGCTAAAAAACGTTATATTGTTTTGGACCATGGAGAGATTTAGCTAAATAATGATCATATCACCAAAGATCTTCATACATGTAAATTCCACTTTTTACCATAATTTACTAGAAAACACATATTACAATGCTCTCAAGAGCTGAGAAATTGGTTCCCTCATTTATAGAAGATCCAGCTTTTACACTTTAATCAAATAAAAACAAGATCTTACACTATAATCGATCAAGCGTTTGGCGAATACCTTCTTGTGGGTCCATCAGTTATGAACAATACAAATCACCCAAGTGGATTATCAGAAACTTAATGGACCAGATCACTCAATGAGTCCAAAATAGATGAGCAGTTCGCCAACTCATCACCACCTTTATATTGGGGGGGGGGGGGGGGGAGGGTAGGGTGGCTAAACCGTGGGGTGGTGAACTCATCCATCCAAGATATGCATCTATTTCTTTCTGGAGAAGAAACTTCAAGGCAACTTTCTGTTTAACATCGGAATGATATAAACAGAATCCAGAAGCAGTTATTTGGCATGTCATTGGTAAGAATCAAAAGCAGCTGAACCCAGAGACAGAAAGTGAGAAGACAGAGCATAAACAAACACTACAACTATTACAAAGGAGGCAAAGAAAGGCAAAGAGGCATTCCCTATAAATCAAAACTCTCAAGGCAAGCCAAGACAGAAATTAGAAGACAAGAAAAGAAAAGAATTCTCCACCTTCACCCTTCTCCATCCTCATCACCTTTTCTCTATAAATTTCTTTCTCTTTCCTTCATTCCTTCCCCTTTACTTCTTCTCCACACCTCAAATGGCCACCACCTGCAACATTTCCTCTCTCATTCACATTCTTCTCATCTTCTTTCTCCTAACAACTGGTACTACCATCCCCTTTAACCTTCTTCTCCCATTCATTGTTTTGCTTATGTATGATTTTTTTTTCATTATTTTTTGCAGAAATTGGTTATCTACAAAGAGTAAATGCACTAGGGATCAACTATGGCCAAGTAGCAAATAATCTGCCTTCACCAGACAAGGTCCTCACATTGTTAACATCTTTGAAGGTTACTAAAACAAGAATTTATGACACAAATCCCCAAGTCCTCACTGCATTTGCAAACTCTGGTGTTGATCTCATTGTAACTGTCCCAAATGAACTAGTTGGTAGACTCATGAACCCGGCAGAAGCACTTGATTGGGTGAACACCAATGTGAAACCCTACGTCCCGGCCACCAGGATCACCGGGATCGCCGTTGGCAATGAGATCTTCACTGGTGGCGATAGCGCAGTAATGTCATACCTCGTGCCTGCCATGACTAGCATCTATGAAGCACTTGTGCAATTAGGCCTTCACATGTACATACATGTTTCAACAGCCAATTCATTGGCCATTTTGGAAAATTCATATCCACCGTCCGCCGGAGTCTTCAGCGACGACCTTGTTGGAGTTGTCCGGCCACTTTTGAAGTTCTTGCAGGACACAGGAGCCCCATTTTGGATCAATGCCTACCCATACTTTGCATACAAGGATGACCCATCCAGGATTCCACTAGACTATTTGCTTTTTAACCCTAATTCTGGCATGGTGGACCCCTACACCAAGTTACACTATGACAACATGCTTTATGCACAAGTTGATGCTGCCATTTTTGCATTGGCTAGAATGGGGTTTGGTGGGATAGAAGTAAGAGTTTCTGAGACAGGGTGGCCATCCAAAGGTGACTCTGATGAAATTGGTGCAACACTAGAGAATGCAGCTGTGTTCAATAGGAATTTGTTGAGGAGACAGATGATCGGTCAAGGGACCCCACTCCGGCCAAATCAAAGGCTCGAAATCTATGTGTTCGCGCTCTTTAACGAAGACATGAAACCTGGGCCTACCTCGGAGAGGAACTATGGGTTATACCAGCCAAATGGTACCATGGCTTACAATGTTGGTCTCACTGGCTTGTCAACCTCCACTGCTTCTATTAGTCTTACATCCTCTTCTACTCAGGTATCATTACCATACTAATGATTCATATTATTCAATTCATTTACTTGAAGAAGAGCTTATTAGCTATTGTAGTTGAACAAGTTCCTACGGGATACAAGAAGAGGCATGGTAGATTCATTGAGCAAAAGTTGTCACTAGGCTTTCATTTTGCTGATTGTTAGTTTTCAGTATTAGCAACTTGTACATATAAACTATACCATGTATGTAGTTAATTTTTTGTAAGAATGTCAATAGTTTTCAAATTATGAATTCAAATATCTAATTTTCATGTTTTTTTTTCATTTTCAAACAAAATTGTTTGGAAAACAGGTGGCAAGGAGGGATTTCAGAGGCTTGGGATATTGGATTTTCGTATATCTATTCGCATTTCATGCTTTAATTGAACGACATGTCTAAGATATATAGATCAAGGGACTTGTGAA
Source organism: Houttuynia cordata (assembly GCA_039654745.1). Taxonomy (NCBI): domain Eukaryota; kingdom Viridiplantae; phylum Streptophyta; class Magnoliopsida; order Piperales; family Saururaceae; genus Houttuynia; species Houttuynia cordata. The sequence goes on from CM077507.1 coordinate 3,998,265, forward strand.
TACCATTTTGGGAGGGAAATTTCTTTATGTGTTTTCTATCAATATATGTAGGGTTTCTTTTGTGCATATGAATTTAATTAATATCCAAATTAGTTTAAAGTCTACACTCCACATATAAGGTATAGTCTTCAAGGGACACATACCAACTGTCTATCAGTTAATTTGTTTAAAAGGTGATTGTACATTGGTCATAAGTACATTATTTTCTTTACTACTTTAACAGAGCAATCCCTTTAGTGTCATGATTCCCATTTTCTTAAGGAGCTAATTATCAATACCATAGATGAGTCAATCAACACTTTCACAAGAATGTGTGGTAGAGGTTTCTTGATGACCAACCAATCTCCACATGCACCCTATTGGCCATAAAACATTTTTAATTGAAGCCCCTTGTTGGTGTGTCCCCTATGACTCAACTCTTCACCAAAGCTAAATAATCAAATGTTCCAATTTGTAAAGAATCTCTTACTATTAACCAGCGAAACTTCTATAATAATTTACCATCCATCCATACATTTTTATTATGGGTATCTTTTTTTTGACTTATAATTATTATGGGTATCTTAATTATTAATGTAAGAACAAATCCTTTTGTGGGGTGGAATTGTATTGCCCCTTTAGGACGTGGAATGCAGTCCAGTGCAAATTATATTTAGAAGTCCTTTTTAACTTTTCTATCTCTTTTCTCCTTTTCAAGTTTGCAGAATTTTGAGTATGAAAAGGAAAAGGTTCTCCACCTTTGTGGGGGCTTCTCTTTTCTTCACACGTGAAGAAGAAGCACCAAACACTTTATTCCCTTACCAAAGCCTTTCAGCATTTATGCCTTGTGACCATGGTTTCACCGCCCAAATACGTGTGGCAGTTACCCTTGTTTAAGGGGAATATGGTTTCCAAGCAGCCATTGTCGGCTTTCTTTGAGTTGTTAAAATGCTTTTCATACTCTACTCTCCTTTCCTGACCAAATTTTTTTTTGCTACAAGTCCTAGTCCTTGTCATACTCTAAATGATCCCAACCATTGGATGAAATGCCCATATGGAGATAGCATAGCCATAGCTCTCTTGTAATTAAGGCTTCAATGTTGCAAGTTCTTCTTCTTTTTCTTCTTCTATGCAATTCTGAAGGATCACGGCATTGGACGGGAAAAGTAGGGTTGAGGGATTCATCCTGCCCAATTGTCGCCGACGCATCACTGAGAGAGCGTCTACGAATGTTGAAAGTTAGATCTAGTAAAGAATGGCTAGTAGATAACTTGGCATGTGATTGTGTATGAAAGAGCCGGTGGTTCCTAGATAAATGAAAGGGGGTCCACTAGTGGATGAAAGGTGATTAGCCCAGAGAGGCTAAGGATACCTAAAGGATGGATGACCACACGAAGCCCTTACAGTGGCTAAGTGGGTAGAAGCCCTTATGAGGCTAACTTAAAATGCTTGTGTGGCAGATGGTGGAGTGCTAGATTGCCACAATGAACACTATTGCTCAAATCAAGATATAAGACGAGAAATAGTGGAGAAAATGAACTTGCAGTAGAATGTCTCAGGAAGTTGTATTCTATGTGAAATGTATTGTTAATGCAAGTATGTGATAGTTGTCTGCTTATTAAGCTTTAACTGTTGAGCCTTAATTGATATGCTTGATGCAATTGTGGAATTATAACTTTGCATAGGCTTCGTTTTGCTGAGTATGATGTAGGTCTCCAACAACTAGTTCGGGAAGGGGATGCGTGAAGTCCACTAGAAAGGATGACTTCTAGTACATCCGCTCTATGGTGTACTGATTGTAATAATGAGTCAATTCATTTAATATACCATTTTGCTTCTAACTTGTATGATATGGACACTGATAAGGGAAGAAAGTTTACATGTTATAACTCCAAATCCTACATATGCTACTATTTGAGTAGTTGCTTTTAGTGTTTAGTAATATGATTTGTGGTTTTTGTAGGTAAACAAGGCTTGCACTTCATTTGGCTTAAGAAAGTGATAAAAGCTCAAATATGCAAAAGATTGTGGACCCTGTGATCGATCACCAAAGAAGATTTGTTGCAGAAAAGACTGAGTGCCCTGCAATTGATGGCAGGTGCATGGCAATCGATAGCAGGCGGAAGATTGCTCATCAAATAGGCTTGAACCCTGCGACAGATGATGGACGCGAAGATGGATCAAATGGCTGTTGTGCGTCTGAGATTGCAAAGGCGATCGATCCCATGAAGCGGAAAAGATTAAAAGACCCGCACTCATGCTAGGGTTTAAGGAGCATTTCAAGGCATTTTCCCACAGCATATATAAAAGGCTTAATGTGACTCGGGTGTGGGCTATTGAGGAGGGTGTTAGATTGTTCTCAAAAGGAGAAAAAGGAGGACGAAAAGCAAGGGGATTTGAAGGCCATTGAGTGGCTAGACCCTAGGCATAGGGCTTTGATGAAGCCTTTACAGTAGCTTATTTGTATTTCTATTTTTGTTTGAGATTTTATCTATTGTTTGAACAATTACATGATTGAGTAAAGCTACGACTTATAGGGCTTAAATGTGTTCATTCAATATCCATGTCCATTTTGCTTTGTACTTTAATTGAATCAACATGGTATTGATGTCCACTTTCCTTTTTGTACTTGTGGTCTTAAATGGGAGTTTCATGTAATAGTATTGAATATGATAGTAGAGGAATTTGGATGAGTTATACTTTGTGGGATAATCCATGCATATAAGTAGATTAATGTAGATGGGTTATGCTTGCTAGATAGTTCATGCTTTTGGGAATCTATTATTGTCTTATTGAATGCTTCTAACGGATTAGTTAGGAACATTGGTTTCATGCACAAAATGACTATTAATCAAGGATGGGAATTGGTGGAGTCAAAAACCCTGGCCATTCTCTCAACCATACTTCTCTTTATTTTCATTGTTGCGTAGTTTATCTAATATATAGTGTAGTAAAAACCTCAATCTCTTTTTAGAATTTGGTAGATATCCTAACCGTTTGTATGGATTCGAGCTAGGCGGTTGGGTTTGGACTATGTTAGGTTAGTTGCTAAGGATAAACATCTAATCTTTTTACTAGATTAGAGATTTTGCGGTCATCATTTTAATGCTTAATAACCAACTAATGCTAATCATTTTGTTTTAAAATATTTCACTAGGAAAAAATTATGATTTTGATTATGTCTTCCGAGGCAAACTTTTAACATATACTTCATCCATATTAATTATCTGACTTCGACAAAGATTATTCCATATTAATTGAGTTATTTCATTCTGTCCTTGTAATAGTAATTAGAGTGGATCAGATAAAAAAGATTAGTGGGATGAAATAAAAAGCTTTCATTAAATGTCAAAATTTTGAATTAAAAGATGTCACATTTCCAAATGTGGACAACACATGTAGGATGGAAGGAGTTTATTAGAGATCCATTTGTATATACTACTTTTTAAAATAACAAGGAGTGTCCAAGTGTCACAAACCAAGATTTTGATATTTGTTAAAAATAAATAAAAACTTATTTATGATCAGAATAATGCAGTGGCAAAATGTGCAATAAAATTAAATGTGATTAAACATCCCCGGCCTGCAACTAAAAATATAAAAGAAAAACGTAGCGAGAAAAGAATTCATTACATAGTACTTCTCAAAGTCACATCCTTGGCAAATGTCTTAATTTACAAGTCAAAAGTAATAGTTTTAAAATTACAACACACTACCAAACCAAATCAACGAAGCATACGCTAGTATTATGATCTTCGTACATCTATTGTAGCTGCCATCACACCTCATAATTGAAAACCTATAGTCATAAGGATGCATGAGTATTTCCAATACTTAGCAAGAATAGTACTAACAAATAATAGTTATCACATTGAGCATTCAATAATCAAATGCTTCTAATCATTTATTCAGATATATTACAATTCATACAATAATGTAGTATTAGAATAAATTATTCCACCAATGGAGGGCCTCATAGGTTCATCTTGACCTTTCTTGAGCCTCCACCATTGTCACTATTTTGGCCTCCTTTTGGCTATTTATGAGAAAACATCTTTATGGTCTATCCTCCTGCTGGGTGTCCATAGCCTCCATGGGCTGACCTCCCATCATCCACCAGTTAAGCTCTTTCCATACACTCTAAAGCTTACCAGCTTGTCCATACAAACATAACAACCAATATGTAATTAGACATACATCAATACTTGATCGTTTAAATATAAACTCTTGCAAGTACAGAAGGCAATTGTATTACAGTAAGTATTAAAGGGTTGTCGAACCTCAGAGACGGTGAATACTTTACCAAACTCAAGAGAAGAAAAAGATGTAGTTTAATTAATTCTAAAGAAAGCAATGAACTTTAGCTAATCTAACTAAGATTTAATCAATATGGAGAAGTATCAAGGCAATGAATCCACCACTAGACATGAAATTACTACTCTCAATTATTATTAAGCATACATTGACATGATATGATAATTCGTGTTCTTGATCGGACCCACGAATTACTATTGAATTCACTAACGTTCTTGATCGGACACGAAAGTTCATCCACTATTTTGTAATCAATCCTATCCTTGATCAGGCATAGAATCAACACAACTCTATTATAATGTAATTAATCTTATCCTTGATCGGGCATAAAATCAATCACAATATCTAATTCCATTCATAATCAATCAAGTCTATGGTCAAGCACTCAAAAGAATACTCATGAAATCGCATTAAGAATGAATCACAATCAACTTTATAAAATTAAACTATCAAGAGTAGCAATATACATCTAGGGCTTCATCTAGCCTTGAATAAAAGTTTAGTTACACATAGAAAGAAAGAAAAGAGAAGCCGGTTTATGTAGATCCATTGTCATGAATCCTTCTTCTTCTTTACTCAAAAAGACTCCTTCTCTTGCTCCTCTCTAGCCTCCAAGGTATGTTCTCTAGTAGTCAAAACGTTCTCCCTTAAGGCCTATTTATATGTTTGAAGCGAAAGCACGAAATTCCCTTCCAAATCCGAGTCAAAATCACGTTTTTCGTATACGGCAATCGATCAGCACTATTCACCGATCGATCGGTTACTATTCATGAAAATTTTCCAGTAGATACGATCGATCAAATGGCGACGATCGATCACGAAAATTTCAATTTTTTTTTCAGGCGATCGATCGCCTCATTTAGCCGATCGATCGGTTACTATTTATCCAGCAGCACAATTTTCCAATGGTCATAACTTTTTGCCCCGAACACCAAATTATACGTAGTCGGTGGCGTTGGAAAGCTGACTTGTTGAACATTAACATGAGACTTGAATCAGACCAATTAGACATATAAACACGAAGTTATGAAAGTTTAACCATTGAAGTTATGTTTCACCATATTTTTGCATCTTTGCTCTCATTTTCCTACAAAACCAAAAACTATATTAAAGTAGCACTAATTCTAATCAAACACTATCATAAATATAAGTTTAAGAGATAATAAAATGTATATTTCATGTCTAGATCACACCCCCAAACCTACATTTTGCTAGTCCCTAGCAAAACAAAACAAAACAAAATCAAACAAACAACTAAAGAAACTAATACAAAAAAATAAACACCACTTTCGTAGGGAACATGATTGCATTGAGCATATAGAACAAGCCGTTAAACCTCTAGGTATCCCTAGTAGGACGAGTTGTGTCTCGTGAGTGTTGCAGCCATGCTAACCATAAACATGTATTTATTAACCTAATTAACCTAAGTGCAGAAATAAAAACAAAAAATAAAACATTGTAAAACAAGCAAACCTATTATCTCGACAAATGTAAACTACAATGCTTAAGAGAATTAACCACATGTACTTGGTTCATAATCAACAGGAATATATATGCCCTCAAGTAAGTGGTTTTATTCCACACTTTCATCTTGGAAATTTCTGCTCAAATATTATATAGCATGATAACATAAATAGTAGAAGTGTAGAACATTGTAGCAATACATTCTAAATTTCTGTTTTATACAGATCCAGTGTTACCCATTAACCAAAGAACATCAGAATCTACATAGTCATCGTAATCTTTAGGTTCATGATAGCACAGATCTGCGCACCTCCTTCGGGTCCAACATTCTAGATTTGAGAGGATAATACACCATAGACTTTTTTTTTCACTAGGACTGTGTAAGGCCTGACTTCAAGATGCTTAGGTTTAGCAATGACTCAGGCCAATGACTCCCAACCAATTTGGCTTAGGGCATTAGGTTTTAAGAGACCGCTTCGGGCTCGAGCATCAGCCTAAGTTAATCCTATAAAGTCAAGCAGCCCATTTCTTTCATTTTGTTTTTATTTTTTTGCATTTTCATTTTCAGCATTCATATTTTTTTTCAACACATCTTTATTTTGTCCAGGTTGTATTATACTCTCAACCTATTTCTGGTTCCAATCCCTTGCCATAGCCAAGTAAATGGTCTATCATGATCTTTTAAGCTCAATAGACAACCAAAAACATCATCAAATGACTCTGACTAAAGACATCCCACTATAAATTAGTATTCAACAAATCTTTAGATGGTATTACTTTATGTACTAATGTGTATGAATGAGTTTTCTTAGTTCAAGCACAGGTTCGAAGAGGACTGTAACAGAAAGATATGCTCAATCACTACAACAAAAATGGGCTGTAACGGCGAATTTTTTATTGACAGATTTAAATCCGTCGCTACTGAGACCCATTTCCAGCGGATTTTAACCGACAAAATATCTGTTGCTAAATGTAACATTAACGACAGATATTTAACGACAGAAATATATCTGTCGAGGGAAGGGATCAGTATCGGCGGTTTTTGTGACAGATTATAATCTGTCGCTAAGGATCAAAACCCTGATTTTAACCCCTTTCAGCCTCTCCCCTGTGGCCATTTTCCCCGATCCTCTCGAGCTCTTGCCCCGGATTCCGGGTACCCCGCCGCCAAGCTCGCCATCCCTCAAGCTCCCGCCATTCCTTGCTCTGCCTCCCACCCACCGCCTCCTTCCTTGGCTCCGTCCTAGTGGTGCATACTTCTCCCAAGGTCTTTCCTTTCTCATCCCTCGATTGCTCGGGTGTTCTAACAGGTGATGAACAGAGCTCTGTTCGAGCTCTGCTCGGACGACTACGCAGATAGCCGGCGCGATGAAGAGGAGCAATGGCGAGGGTTCACGATCGGACGACTCGAGGAGAGGTCGACGGTGACCATGGGCCCGGGAGCACTGATGCAGACGAAGGCACACTCGAGCGCACCTGGGCCCTTGAGCCGACAACGGGAGGAGGCAAAGCTGAAGAAATCGGATATATTGGATGCTTTCCAATTTGAGGATGTGGGTGACAAGAGATCAATTTCCATATTGGATGAGGTCTATGATATATGGGGAGCAGAGCCCAGGTGGAAGAAAGATGTTGTATTGCAGAATAAGAGCCTTGAAATCGAGGCTGAGTATGGCACAATCAACTACTGGAAACAACGGGCTATGCAGCTGGAGGTGAGTATGCAGGGAGAGCAAGTTCTGCAGGAGATATTTTCAGGAACAGGTGTTAAGGAGTCGCAGGATTTCAGGAGAGAACTCATGGAGCGAGGTGTACCTGCAAAGAGTGAGATTACCTTTGTTACTGAGTTATTTGGCTAAAAAACCTTTCTGATGCATGTGGAGCCAGTATTCAGCAAATCATGGGAGACTATCGGTGTAAATTATATGGGAATGAATGTAACTGACCAGGTTAGTTCTTCCAACTTTGCAATCATATATGAAGGATGGAATGGAAGAGGCTTCTCATCTATCTGAGTAGACAAATTATTTTCTTCTGATTTTACAGGCACGTGTAAACACCATTTTTGGTACATGACAGGTCAATAAAAGAGAAAGAATGGCAAAGATTCGGGAGGAAATTGTTGTCCAAAAAGCGAAGGAAATAGAACTCAATAAATTGATTCACATTACAGGTAATGCAGAAGTAAATACTATACAATGTTCAAATAAGGTCTTTGCATAAAATTTTAAATACTATACTGAATACTGTTCTCACCGCACAAATATCTACTGCAATTTGCTAACTTTTTTAGAGGAAACAATGCGGGCTAAACAAATGTTAGCTACCATGTCGCATGAGATAAGGTCTCTCCTTACAGGGGTGGTTAGCATTGCTGAGGTTCTTGCCAATACGAAATTAGACCAAGAGCAGAGACAGCTTTTGGATGTCATGTTATCATCTGTAGATTTGGTATTGCAACTTATCAATGACATTCTTGATCTCTCCAAGGTTGAATCAGGTCAGGACACATGCCGTGCATCTTAAGTCAATAATTAAGGAGGCGTACATTGAATCATACATTTATCTCCACAGAGGAGCAGGCATTATTTCTGTAATCAATCACTTTCTCTGAGGTGCCAGATGAATATGAACCAATTAAATGATTTATCTGTTTGATTTTCTTTGTCTTATACCATTTTTAACACACATGATAGATGAATATTTTGCTCACCGAGCTTGTAAGAAGCTGTAACTCAGAATTTTGAGAGAAATTTCTATAGTTCTCTGATCCATTGATCTTTATCAAATGATAATTCTGCATGCTTCATTCTTAGTCAAAAACTGTTTGAACTATTTTCTACTAAAATGAAATTTCTGCGAATTCCTTTGCATAATACTTATGATGGTTATATTATTTCCTCTCTTTTAGGTCGTCTGTGACGTGCTAAGAATTCGGCAAATTCTGACAAATTTAATCAGGTAGGTACCTTTTCAGATTCAATACTGAGAATATCTACTGCTGTTATATTTATCTAGATCTATCGGGTGGTCTTATATTTTGGATTCAATTATACAAATGACTCCAAATTATTAACTAAACTTTGCAGTAATGCAATCAAGTTCACCCACGAGGGGAAGGTTGGCATAAACCTATACGTGGTCCCAGAACAAATCTCTGGATCCACAGATTGGCACCAATCTACAAATTCATCACAAGAAGGAATAGGAGAAAACTCTTCAATTCTCCAAAATAGCCGTAAGCAAAGTGGGGATCATCTTGATATATGTAGTAGTCTTGTTGAGAATGGAGAAAGAATTTTGACTACAATGGCTAGTCTAATGGATGAAGATAGAGGAACGCATTGTAATCTGCATGAGACAACAGTTTGGTTGCAGTGTGATGTGTATGACATAGGGATTGGAATTCCAGGTATGCTTTTGGGGTCTGCCCATGCTTTTGAATGGCAATCCAGTTCATTCAAGTGCAATGACTTATAATGTTATGGTTTTAGGCAGAAGAAACAGTTATATGTATCTTCTTGTTGTTAAATTGCGGATTTCTCAAATGTTAGTGTTTTCCTCTAACAGAAAAGGCATTGCCAACACTCTTTAAAAAGTATATGCAAGTCAGTGCAGATCATGCACGAAAATATGAAGGAACAGGGTTGGGTCTGGCAATATGCAAACAACTGGTGAGTTGCATCAAATTTGGTCTTTGTATTTGGTATTGGAAGGAGAAAATGCGAAATGATTTCGTCGGTTTGGTAGGAAACAGTGTTCCTGAGTTGTAGAACATGTATGAAGTTTCTGTTAATTTTTAAAATCAAGGAGTCATACTGAGAGAAAATAGTTAATGCCTAGCCAAACATATGAAGCGGATATTCATTTGTTCATAACTTTTCATTCAAACTTTAAACAAGCCAAATGTTTTAAATGGTCATCAAATGCTTCTTCATCCATATTAATAATAAGAAGATTTCTTACTTGTGTTTTCCAAATTTCTTTTGCTAAAAGTTGCTCTCTGATGCCACTGATGCCAACTTATGTGAGTATTTCCATGTCAAAACAGATAATTAACTGGAGAACATGTTTGAAATTCCCAGGAGAGGGAAAAATATCAGAAGATGCTAGAGATCTAATCTGTCATTTGCTGTGTGATGTGGAAACAAGACTTGGTACAAGAGGAGTAGCTTCCCACAGTATTACATGTATAAAGTACTTTTACCTTGTAAAGTCTCCTTTGGCAACATTGTAAAGTTATTTTTATCAATACAATATATATGAATATATGTTGTTTATATATTCAATGTGGTACTAATTATATGAATAATATATGAGAATATCTTTTACATTTATGAATTATGCTTGTTATCCATATTTAGCATACAGCAGCATAAGCTGCTGTTTTTTTTATTTTTTGGAAGGCTGTACCGACAGATGAAATCTGACACAAATGAGCTAAAACCGTCGCAATAGGTAGCTAACGGAGTTTAGAGTCCGTCTTTAAAACCGTCACTAAACATTTATACCGACGGCCTAAATCCGTCGCTATAATACACTTGCGACATAATCAAATCCGTCAGTAAAACTGTTGGTAAAGATATTAGCGGCGGATTGCCATTTTTCCGTCGAAATGTCATTAGCGGCGCCACTTATAACGACCGGGCAAGCGGCGGAAAAAATCCGTCGCTATAAATTTGTAGCGACAGTTTATGAACTTTTAGCGACAGTTTTTACAGTCGATAAAAATCATTTTTGTTGTAATGAATTAAGTGTATCTATCCTCCAGTATACTTACTCACACTTCCAATGCAAATTAATCTCCTATGAGTTGTAACATGCATTATTAGGGGATAAACTATCAAAACCTAACAAAAAATACTAACAAACAACCTAAAAACTAATCAAATTTTTTTTTCTTTTTTTTCTTTTTCTGATTTTTATTTTTATGAAAGTAATATTCCCTCCCTCAAACGTATTATGAACATTATTCTCAATGTGAACAAAATATAGCATGGCAATGAGCATATAACAAAGAAAATCAGATAAAGGAGAGAATACATCTGAATATGTGGGTTGCCTCCCACCAAGCGCTAAGTTTAACGTCTTCAGCCAGACCGTGCCACAGTCTTCTGCAGGACTCGGATCTACACGGACTCAACCCGGATCGATTAAATGATTTTCCCACACACTCCTATCCTTGTGGCTTATGTATGGAGCATATCGTGGAATGAAGTGGAGTGGTGGGCGAGGAACTTTGGAAATAGAGGTCCCTGCATTAGCCACAGAAAAAAATTATGAGAGAATTTCAAAATAAAGGGATCCTCCTCCCCCAAATCAACCAATTTGGCCATAGGGGCCTTGTCTAGTAACACTTACTGAAAAGACTCATCTAATATAGTAACACTTACTGAAAAGACTCATCTAATAGTGACTCATATATACAATCTATGAAACAATCTAAATTACTTTCAATAAACAAAGAGTTAGATTGATCTAGATAAGGTATGAATGGTATTTCAGGAATAGAAGGTTCTGTTAATAGTGCTGTAGGCTGCAACTCCTCAGATATAGAAGAAGGTTTAAAGCTGGGTTCTATCGATACATTCACTTCTTCTTTAATTTCCACATTTTCTTGATCAATTTTGGAATTACACCCAACCTCATTTTCAAATTTCTGTGCACTCCGAAGGATTGTAATATTTTGCACATTGACAGGGGAAAAATATATTTCATCTTCAATAAATTAGCCCATCGGGTATTATGGTTGAATAAAGTGGGGTGTGCTCTTCTCTCATTTCTTGATAGTCATTTAACAACTTAGTTAAGGCTCTGAGGATGGCAGATTGGTTGGCTATTTGGTTCATTTTGTCTTCTAAGGTAGATTGGCCAAATTGAGGAGTAGAGGCTACTTGGTAAGGTAATTGATGGCTTAGGAAATCTTGTCTAGGGGCCTGATGAAGAATGGGCCCAGGGTTGGGTTGCTCCTAAGGAGAATTAGGATGGTCCTCCCACCTATGAAGACTTTGGACCTCATTAACATACTTGAGTATAAAATCAGGGTATTCATGGGCCAAAGGGCACTCCACTGGGGTATGAATGGGACTTAAACAGAGGGCACATGGTTCCGACATATAAAGAGTTATATATTGTAGGGAAGATGTGCCACTCCCAAAATTAGAGTGACTATCCCACCCACGATTATAAGTATTAGCATATAGGGGACGTGGGTGGTAGGGCACTTTATAGGGAGGGGGATTAGGTGTGTGTGAAGAACAATAATCATTAAAGCTCCTATATGGGTTCTCATGGCTAAATCCATAGAAAGGTGAAGATATTTCTTCACCACGTATTCATCAACACTCGAACCACACTATCACACATCCAAAAATCAAATAAACAACCCTAGATATCCACAATTACCAATCATCAGTCCTAGATATCGACAACTAGCAGTCCTAATAGCCACAACTAGCACAACATGCAGTCACAGATAGAAAAAAAAATATCAAACACATAAATTAATCTAAAAAGATAAGGATAAGAGAATGCAAACGAGGGGAAGGGGTGGCCCTTCCACGTTGGCGAGAATTCCACGTCTTCTCTTAATCTTGCAAAAAAAAGAAAATCACAAATTAAGCTACTGAAATAAAATCTACGTTAAGACTCACTAAACTACTCTATAACTAGCTACGCTAAGAATTCGGTAAACTATTGGCTTTCGTCCCAGGCAACGGCGCCAAAAACTTGATCGTTTAAATATAAACCCTTGCAAGTGCACAAGGCAATTGTATTACAGTAAGTATTAAAGGGTTGTCGAACCTCAGGGATGGTGAATACTTTACCAAACTCAAAAGAAGAAAAAGATGTAGTTTAATTAATTCTAAAGAAAGCAATGAACTTTAGCTAATCTAACTAAGATTTAATCAATTTGGAGAAGTATCAAGGCAATGAATCCACCACTAGATATACAATTACTACTCTCAATTATTATTAAGCATACATTGACATGATATGGTAATTCGTGTTCTTGATCGGACCCACGAATTACTATTGAATTCACTAACGTTCTTGATCGGACACGAAAGTTCATCCACTATTTTGTAATCAATCCTATCCTTGATCGGGCATAGAATCAAGACAACTCTATTATAATGTAATTAATCTTATCCTTGATCGGGCATAAAATCAATCACAATATCTAATTCCATTCATAATCAATCAAGTCTATGGTCAAGCACTCAAAAGAATACTCATAAAATCGCATTAAGCATGAATCATAATCAACTTTATAAAATTAAACTATCAAGAGTAGCAATACACATCTAGGGCTTCATCAAGCCTTAAATAAAAGTTTAGTTACACATAGAAAGAAAGAAAAGAGAAGCCTATTTATGTAGATCCATCGTCATAAATGCTTCTTCTTCTTTGCTAAAAAAGACTCCTTCTCTTACTCCTCTCTAGCCTCCAAGGTATGTTCTCTAGTAGCCAAAACATTCTCCCTTAAGGCCTATTTATATGTTTGAAGAGAAACTACGAAATTCCCTTCCAAATCCGAGTCAAAATAGGTCAAAATCGTATTTTCCGTATACGGTGATCGATCGGCACTATTCACCAATCGATCGGTTACTGTTCATGAAAATTTTTGACGATCGATCGCGGAAATTTTAATTTTTTTCTCAGGCGATCAATCGCCTCATTTAGCTGATCAATCGGTTACTATTCATCCTGCAGCATAATTTTCCAATGGTCATACATTTTTGCTTTGAACTTTGAATTATGCGTGGTTGGTGGCGTTGGAAAGCTGACTTCTTGAACTTTAATATGAGACTTGAATCAGGCCAATCAGATATATAAGAACGAAGTTATGAAGGTTTAACCATTAAAGTTATGTTTCACTATATTTTTGCATCTTTGCTCTCATTTTCCTACAAAACCAAAAACTATATTAAAGTAGCATTAATTTTAATCAAACACTATCATAAATATAAGTTTTGGAGATAATAAAATGTATATTTCATGTATAGATCAATACTCAAGACATTGTAAGTTAAATAATTAAACCTTCAACACTCGCTTATTTATTATAAGCTCATGCTTAACCCCTCAAGGAGATTATTCAAACTCAGAGTACTCTACTAAATGACGGTACTCCATCTACCAATTTAGTCATAGCGGTTCTTGGGATATATAGACTTTTAATTTATTATACACAAAATCTGTAAGGATTAGTATATCTTTACCAGGTTCCCTAACTTGTATAACTCCTTCTCCTTGCGTACATTTAACTATCCGGAGTATCCTCAGAAGAAGGGAACTCCTTTATGAAGTGTTAGTGTATTGCATCCAATACACAGATCACATGCTTCTTAGCTCTTCCAACACCAATAAAAAGCCAACCTCTCAATGGAGTAGGAATCACTCTTAAGTAAACTAATCTCCTCTCTCCTACTAGTCCATACTTCCCCTTACAGGAAGCTCATCATAAACATTCCAAACCATTTACAAATTTTTTGTCAAGCTTCTGCTCATTGGTTACACTCAGCTCCTTCACCTTGTCTCATTATCTTTCTCATTAACCCCTTTTAATGCATATTATGTTCAATTCCATTAATGAAGTATCTTATGTCCCCTAAATCCATTTAGTCAATTACCACTCTCAGATTACCCCTTTCTCACAAGCAATCTTGATTCACAATTCAATTAACCCCTATTACATATTACAATGTCGGCATACCCATCGGCTAGCCGAACACCAACAGTTTCCCCAAAACTGCCCTACTTCCATTTCTGCTACCAATTAATCCAACATATAAACCAATCATACTAACACATTGTCAATCACTACAATATCCCATAAAATGGCTTCCCTTACCTTCCTTTCACCCATTATACATTACCATCACTTAGATTCCACAATAAGCATTAATTCAACTTGATTCATGTTCATAACATCGCATCTCAGCTATCCATAGTCATAACATGATTAAAAACCATATATTCACATTCAGTAGTCATTCTTTCCTCAACCAAAGCTTCTGTCTTAGGTTGATTCTGAGTCCTTGCAGCCTTGCACCTTGATTAGCTTAACCATCCTCCTGAGTTCTCCCTTCGAAGACCTTCAATCTAAATTCCAACAAAGCTTCTGCCCCCTCAAACCCTCATTGATCCATTTTGCATGAAGGAAAAACCCTTTATATAGAAAAGGGGAAGGGAATTAAACTGATTTGAATTTGATTTCTAATCCATTACGCTCTGTATGTGACATGTTGGCTAACCGACTCAATTGCTTAACCTTTTTTCATTTCTTTTAATTTTCTATTAGTTAAAATAAATCTCAAGTATTATTTAGGTTGTAATTGAGAGATCATGGGCCATTACACCGAGTCCTTAGGAACTAGGGCAGGGAAGCTGGCCTCTTCGAGTACCATCTTTCATGACCAATCCCCTCGGGCACATACAAGTGTCACACATGATACGCATGGGTGAATCTCGATATACACATTTTGGCCGCAATAAAGGGGGCAAGTGGGTTTTTTATTATCTGCCCCTCTAAACTATGTGCGTTGTTAAATTTAAATCCGATGGCACACATTGCATGCAACTCAATAACATGATGTAAATATTTGCCCTGGTGCATTTTAACTTTCTCCTATTATTGAGCCATCTCTTGACAATTAGGGGTTACATATGCACTCCTTGTGTTGTTCAGCCACGTCTCTAAAAGCTCATTATACAGTAGTTTGTTGCTCAGATTTAGTTCTACTTCTTGATAAGAACTTCCACTTGCACTGGATTCATCTTACTTGCAATCAAATCTAGTGCTTATTGGGCTACATACAGAGCTTACAATCTAATTGAATGCAAATACTAGGAAAACATTTAAATTAACTACAAAATTCACCAAATGACATCCTAGGTATGTTTGGATGTTATATACAGGCTGCACTGGGTACATTGTGATATAATTCCAGAGTGGGGTTTCTACCTCAGGACCTCCACTTCTGAACAGTATCCTGGTCATCAAAATGCATCAATTATCTAAACTTCTGGTATTATAAAATATGGCATGAGACACAACTACATCACATTGTACCCACCAAATGGCTGAGCATTGAACTTGTTAGATAATCCAAAATTACTAAAAACTACTTTATTTGACAAGATTTGGAATCAAATTGTGTGGCTAGCCCCCACATCTGAATTATATAGAGAAGACACAAATACCGGGCATTCAGCATGAATTGTTGGTGACAGACCAAATAATAGAATATTCATAAGAGCACAGCTGCTTACCATGTCCTCATATTTGGGTAACTTTTTTAAAAAATGGACGCCTCTTCCAGAAATAGAACGCCAGTTAACCATCAATATAGTTAGAGCAGGCTTTATTATGATATAGAGCTTAACCATCCATCCACATCCAATGTGTCGCAACGTAGTGACAGAGATTAGACATCTTATGATGAGGTTATATCAACCTACAAAACACTAGATTATGACATATGACCTGGCGCCAACTTTGACTTTCCCATATCACCCGGAATCTTCCTCTTTCTCTCATATGACCCGGAATCGGCACCTAGAGTACCGAAAATACCCTTCTTTTACATTTTTAAGCCTTTTTTATCCCAAATGCTTCATTCTTCCTAAAATTAGTGATTTACGGGAGCATGAAGTTGGGGAAGAAGATATTCCGGCAAAGGTCTGTCCATAATCGCGGTTGAAACCATCGCCGGCGCCGTCTAACTCAGAAAAAAAATAAAATTTCATGCCAAAAAGCTGTAAAATAGCGGGAAAGACGAAAAAAATATATGATGAAAGGATTTTGATGTAAGATCAGCGGGGAAGCCCTCCCAACAACAAAAATTAAGATCTACATGTAAAAAAATACATATAAAGGCCACTCATTAGTGTTCAACCGCTCATGGACACAAAATAAAAGAATAAAAATCGGCAAAAATGTGAAATACACGTCGGCGAGCGACGAGTTCAATTTATATATCTTTCTGTGATCCTAATGAGGTGGAAGAGGAAGAAAAATAAGGAAGAACGCAAAAAAAATGGGCAAAAACGGATAAAAAATGAGCGAGTTATGACATTTTGAAAATTCCAGAAAAATCACGTTGCATATGACACGACTCAGGCTCAAGTCGTGTATTCGACAACACAACTTGAGCCTGAGTCGTGTCATATGCAACGCGATTTTTTTGAAATTTTCAAAATGTCATAACTCGCTCATTTTTTATCCGTTTTTGCCCATTTTTTTTGCGTTCTTCTTTATTTTTCCTCCTCTTCCACCTCATATAGATATATTAAGCTAAGAAATAAAGAAAAAAGAAGAAAAAGAAGAAAGTAGAAGCTTTGCGGCGAAGAGCTTCCACTTTCTTATTTCTTCTAATTTTTTCTTTATTTCTCAGCCTAATATATCTTCATGATGTGGAAGAGGAGGAAAAATAAAGAAGAACGCAAAAAAAATGGGCGAAAACGGATAAAAAATGAGCGAGTTATGACATTTTGAAAATTTCAGAAAAATCGCGTTGCATATGACACGACTCAGGCTCAAGTCGTGTTGTCGAATACACGACTTGAGCCTGAGTCGTGTCATATGCAACGTGATTTTTTTGAAATTTTTAAAATGTCATAACTCACACATTTTTTATCCGTTTTTGCCCATTTTTTTTGCGTTCTTCCTTATTTTTCATCCTCTTCCACCTCATGAAGATATATTAGAATAAAAGAAGAAAAAAAAATATGAATAAAGAATAAAGTGGAAGCTCTTCGCTGGAAAGCTTCCATTTTTTTCTTTCTTATTCTTTTTTCTTCTTCTTTCATTCTAATATATCTTCATTACGTGGAAGAGGAGGAAAAATAAGGAAGAACGCAAAAAAAATGGGCAAAAACGGATAAAAAATGAGTGAGTTATGACATTTTAAAAATTTCAGTAAAAACATGTTTTGAACGACACGACTTGCAGTATAGTCGTGTACACGACGACACGACTATACTGCAAGTCGTGTCTTTGGGAGACACGACTTGGATATTTTTCGTGTTTTCGACGACACGATAAAATAGGAATTTCAAAATTTGATAACTCACTCATTTTTCATCCGTTTTTGCCCATTTTATTGTGTTCTTCCTTATTTTTCCTCCTCTTCCCCTTCATTAGAATCACAGAAAGATATATAAATTGAACTTGTTACTCGCCGAAGAGTATTTCACGTTTTTGCCTATTTCTATCCTCTTATTTTATGTCCAGGAGCGGTCCAACACCAATGGGTGATCTTTATATGTGTTTCTTTACATGTAGATCATAATTTTTGTAGTTTGGAGGGCTTCCCCACTGCTCTTACATCAAAATCCTTTCATCCCGTTCGGTTTCTCGCTTTTTGGCGCGAAAATTACCTTTTCCGATTTGGACGGCGCCGGCGCCGGCGATGATATGGGCGGAGATGCCGGACGGAACACCTTCTTCTCCGATTGAACACGAGTTTCTCCGTGTACCTCCTCAGATTCCTGGTAATATGGAAAAACGAAGAGTGTGGGTGCTTATACCTAAACCTAAGGGTATTTTGGGTACTTTTTGGGTCATATGGAAGAAAGAAAAAGATTCCGGGTGATATGAGAAACTGAAAGTTGGCGCCAGGTCATATGTAAAAAGCTCCGGATCTCTTTGATAAACTTTCATTTTAAGTAATCATCCTAATGTATAGCATTTCTGTAAATAATTCCGTTGGTAAAACCTGACCTCCATCACATAAAAAAGTACCAGAATGCAAAAGGCAATAAACTTGATGGACCATGTTGTAAATACTACGTACTTAACAAAAGAATTGTTGTTAATACTGTAAAAATGGAATGATTTACATAGTAGTTAAATCTAAATGCAAACTTGAGAACTAATATGAAAAAAAACTCTCTTCTCAACTTTAATTAGAACTGGACACCAATTTTAAAACCTCTAGCTTTGACTATATATATTCCTTGATCACTAGGATTAGATGCAATCTTTTGACACCCAAAAAGGTTTTGTTCCACTCTTGATCATCAGGCAAAGCTCTCAACACTTGCGGTTGGAATAAGACCAATTGAAGCAATGCGGAATACGAAACCAAGACCTATACCATTTTAAATAACCAAGCTTCACAAAAGCTCAAGCTGGTAAAAAAGAGTTATTTTAAAATTCAATTCAACTCACCATTACCCGAATTTACAATTTGCATGAAGTGCAATACCGTTAGGAGAGATATCTTCCACATGCAAATGATCGAGCTCCTTAATTTAAGATATAATATGGGTTTTTTGTCAAATAATATTAAAAAAAATAATTACCGATCGGAAAAGAAGAGAAAATATTTCCCGATCGGGTTATTTGATAAGCCACGCGGGGGCTAGCAAGGTGCTGGCCCTGCGCGGGCAATCTTTTTACCTTCACCTGAAAGCTGTCACTTGAACTGATGCCTCTCTCATGTAAAGAGAAAGGTGTTGTTTCAACTGAAGCATTTCCTTTTGTTTAGAAATTCTGGAAAGGTGTCGCTTAAAACGACGTCTTTCCATGCCTTAGCGTATTTCCTCCAATAGTTTCATCCTAAAGGGGAAAAGAGAGAGGTGTTAGTTCAAAACGCCTTCCTCTTCTAAAGGGGAACCGGGGTCTTCCTCTTCTAAAGTTGAAAGGCGTTGGTTGAACCAAAGCCTTATACTTTATCTGGAATACATCATCTAGAATGACGCCTTCGTTTTCTTTTATATCCCTTCCCCCCCTCAGGCTTGGCCTAACTCCCCCGCGCCACACCCCATCGTCGCTCTTCTCTAGCATGTCCCTCCTCCCCCCGCGCCCCACCCTCTATCTCCTCTAGCCAACTCCTCCTCCAACCCGTGCCCCGCCCTCTCTCTCCTCTGGTCAGCCCCTCCTCCCCCTGCGCCCCGCATTCTCTCTTCTTCGGCCAGCCACTCCTCCGCCCACGCCCCACCCTCTTGCTTCTCCAACCAGGCTCTCTCTTCTCCGGCCAGCCCTCCATTGGTACGTGACTGCGCCTTCGACCTTCTTCCACCTATTTCTAAGGTAATAAACTCTCAGTCTCTCAATCACATTTGAAATGTATACACTTTAGCAAGTAGTTGATCTTTGTGATTGATTTATCTCTAATATTTTATCAAATTGTGGATTGTTTATTGTTAATTAATATATTTTATCATATTTGAGTAGTATTTTGTTAGTGTTTATTAAAGATTTTATGAGTAGAGATGGCCGGAGAAATGGTTTCGTTTGTGCTAAGGCATAGTGGGATAATTGTAATTGATAGAGGTGAATACGAAAGTGGTGAAATTGTAGGATTATTTATTAGTAACCCAAACACTCATGAGGAATTAAAGATGCAAGTGGCAAATAAAATGGGATGGGAAATGAAAATGTAGTTTAACTATTCAACTTATGTTTTGTATGATTGTTTCTTCATGATGTTGTTAATTTTCTTTTGAATAAATTAGGCACACATCTCATACTCATGAAGCTATGAATCTTGGCATTGCACAAGGTGGTGAATAGTTTGCTACACAAACCTCATTTCATAACCCCTATACACTTATACTGGTTCAAGTGGTTGGGAAGAGGGAAATATGAATGATGAGGAAGACGATGGGGTGAATGAGGAAGACGATGGGGTCAATGATGAAGAGATGCATAATTCGGCGGCTAATGATGTTGAAGGCATACGAGCTGAAGATAGTGTGCAAGAGATTGTTGATAATTAGGGAGATGAATTAGTGGACATCGCAGTTGGTACGGATAACTTGGATGACTTTGAGGAAGAGTTGTCATATGCGGAGGAGTATGCGCACGCGAATCACAGATGAGGATTAAGAAGACTTTTCACGTAGATATTTCATACAAAAAATATGGATGGCAAAGAATATGGCCATCAAAGGTGATTGAGTTGAGTCTTATCGATTGTTGTCAATGTACTTTAAGGCAATAATTAATGTCAATCTAGGAACCATTTGTAAGTTGGTGATGAACCAAATGGAAGATGTCGGGTGTCGACAGTTTGATAAGGCGTTTTGGGCCTTTGGGCTATGTATCGAGGGTTTTAAACATTGTCTCCCTGACATAAGTGTTGAAGTACTTTCTTATCTGGCAAGTATACTGGAGTCCACATGGCAATGACGGCTAACGACCGGCACAAAGGTATGTTTCCACTTGCATTTGGCCTTATTTCGGGTGAGGATTACCCTAATTGGAGATGGTTTTTATGTATGTTGAAGGCGCATGTTGTCCTTGATGGGACATGTATCACTATCATATCTGATTGACATAAAGGGTTGCAAAAAGCCGTGTTGGAGGTGCTTCCACTTTTGAATTCTTGTCACTGATATTGTATGCGACACATAAAGGCAAACTTTCATAAAAAATTCAAAAATGATGTATTGACAACATTGATAGGGGAAGCTGCAATGGTGCTTATTGTATAAGAGTTTAATGACAAGATAAAACTAATCGGTGTAGAAAGTCTAGAAGCAAAAAAGGCTACTCGGTGAGGAAGGCGGATTATCCCCTCAATTATGGTCTCTTGTTCATGACAATTTTATAAGATTTGGAATGGCCACAACAAATTTGGCTAAAAGTCTAAATAGCGTGTTGAATGGGGCTCGATTATTACCCGTGCAAGCCTTAGTGTCATCCACATTCTACCGGATCGTCAAATTCTTTGTGAAGCAACATTCAGCAGGGTTGGTAGTGGCAACCATATATACCCCTAGTATTGAGTTGAAGATTAAACAACATAGTCGCCTTATTGGCAGTAGTTGGGATGATCAAATCAATTCCCACATGTATGAAATGAAAACATTGGCTGATAAAAAATATGTGATCGATGCCCGTCATCCGACATATTCTTTCAATTACCATCAGGTGTACAAACATCCCTATCATCATCTAATTATTATCCAATCGAGGCAAAAACATTGGCTGATTTAGTTGGTTATTGGTATAGATTTGATGCATATAGAAATGGGTATGTCGCCAAATTCTTTCATCCTCTTAATTGACGATTTTGGGAGGAAGAGTCACCAATATTTGTGGTGAAGCCCCCAAAAAGAACACGAAAACCTAATCGTCCATGCACTAGGAGAAAACTGAATGTGATGGACAGTGTAGCCATGATGAAAGATGGTCGATCACAATACCATTGTGGGAATTGTAACCAAGTTGGACATAATAAACCAACTTGCCAAAACCCACCTTCTGTTGATTAGTACTTCCATACATTGATCTTTTGTTGTAAATTAGTTTGTTCTTTACTTCGCTTGAAGATGTTATTAACTGTTGGTTTCTTTGTAGATATTATGGATCCAAGACTTATTGATCCCTTCGTCCTCACAGAGCATAGCTCACATGGATCTGATGGCATATGGAATGGAGAGGTATGTGCACATCCATTACCTTTTTAATTTTAGATATTATATATAGTTAACTGATTGTATACTACTTTTAATGTGTATTAGGATATTGGGCGCATTGAATACACCGAGCACTGAGGCAACATGCGACATTGGGCGGTTGATGGTTGCTTGTTGTTGTACATAGAGATGGCAGGCTTTTCCCACTTTATACACTTGGAGAATATCAAGATTGATTGGGCTCTCATAACTGCCCTAATTGATAGATGGCGGAGGGAGACGCATACCTTCCACTTACATTTGTAGGAGATGACTATTATTTTGCAAGATGTAGTTGTACTACTTGGATTGCACATTGATGGCATGGCGGTGACTTGCACAACTTTGGGCATTGACTGGAATGTTGTATATGAGCACCTTCTTAGACAGATACCTCCTCGTTATGCATTAAAAGGTAGTCATGTGAGCCTTTTATAGTTGAGACAACATTTTAGTCGCCTCCTGGAAGATGCCACAGAGATAGCCATCGAGCAACATACACTAGCATATTTACTCCATATGCTTGGTTCCACCCATGGAATGCTGTATCGCGATATATCGTCGAAATATCGGTATTCGGCCCCACCTGATAAAATGATATGGACTAATATCGTTTTTTCAAAATTTTAAAATATATCAGTTTCGGACCGATATATCGCTGTTTTTAAAAAAATTGTTTTCAAAAAAAAATTTGGACAATTTTTTTTAAAAAAAACTTTCCCGTTTGTTTCCCATCCTAATATGCATTTTTATGCATATTTTAAAATATATGCTTTATCTAAATTAGTATAACTCATTTTAGAAGTTAGATTATGAAAATATATGGTAAAAACTAGTTTTCGACCACCGATATTTTTTTACACAATATCTTCGATATTTTGTCTCTTTGGTCGACCAATATTTTACCGATATCCGATACGAATTAAATTCCTTGGTTGCACTATATTTGCCAATAGCAACAGCATCCATGTGCACCCCATCTACCTCATCTTGTTAAAGGATTTTTACTCTGTGAGATAGTATACATGGGGCAGTGCCACCCTTGCCTACCTGTACAAAGAGTTGGGAAAAGCTTGTCGACCCAACACATTTGGGATTTCTGGGTGTTCCGCTCTCATCCAGGTAATAATCTTTGGCTAATCTATTTACCACAAGTATAACACATTTGATTCATGTTAGATGTCTATATGTCAAACAACTATGGTCGTGGGAAAGATTGCATGTGAGACATCCAAAAGTTTAGAGCACTCCACTAGATGTTTTTTCTTCGTTAGGAGTTAGGTACATTTTATATATTTAAGTAATTTCATATTTTTCTATAGGTATTTTTAATAATTTATTTTGTTTCTTTTTTATGTTCTCAAGTGGAATGCTAAGAAGACCAAAATTGCTAATCATCACTGTGTCCTTCGTAATCTAAATTAGACTACTAACGATCTGAACAAGTGATTATATTATATTACAAATATTACGAATATAAACAATGCAATGTTTATAAAAAGTAAAGTACTACCTTTATATATTGTGTAGGTTACATGACAACCATATCATGATGAAGTTTTAGCACATTTACCTCACGTGTGTACCGATGGCGCAAATGTGTAGGACGCCACTCATATGCTTTGACATTGTGGAGATGGATGTTCCGGATCATGTCTTGTTGCAGTTTGGATTAGAGCAGCATTTCCCCCTTTCTGTTGTGGAATTCATTAAGTGATCTTTACTTTGAGGCCGGGCGAGTTTTGATTGGAGGTCACATCATGGGGGAGCGGAGGTCCACTCTTGTTCAGGGGGAGCTTGCCACGACGGAGCGAGATGTTGATACATGAAGTGGTACTTGAGGATCACTATGAAACTTATCCTACCACTCATGCATGAGGTGGAGATGTTATATCAACCCTAGGGCTATACTAAGCGGACTTTGGCTAGTCTCTCTTACTTCATATTTGTTTTAATTCACCATCATTGTGTGCTTGTAGATAAAGTATATTCTTTTTCTCCTTCTAGCTTACTTATGTGAGATAGACACTCTCTCATTGTAACTGAGCTTTAGTGGAGCAATCCTATTAGAGCTTGCTAGTAGCATGTTAAATGATACGCGATAACACTACACATGTTCATGCAAGCTTGTTGTTACTTCAGCCAGTTATGACATAGATTTTGGGACTACAAGATTATCATCCTTTTGAAGCTTCTCAACCTATATCAGCTTCTCCCGACGTTGTGACATCATTGGTCGACACGACTTCTTTTACCCCACCACCAATAGTTCCAGATGACTCACTCAATCCAGTTGAGAGGCCTCCTACTTCGAAAGTATATACTAGGCGGCACTTCGTGCTCTACGCCAGACACTTCCGTCTTCAGTTGCATATTTAGATCATATACCTGATGTCGAGCTTGACCAGATTCTAGCTCAAACACGAGGATGAGGACAAGGTAAGAATAGGGGAAGGAGAGTTGGCTTAACATTTGTATTATCCTATGAGCATTTGTACTATATATTTTGTTTAAACTTGTAATAGACGCTTTAATTTATTTGTGTTCCAAGTTTATGTAGAGAAAGATTTTAGTAATTCCTATGCTCACAAGTTAATCCTTGCATGATATAGAGAATCATTTTTTTAATGGTAGGACGACCCTCCCTTTACAAAGCCTTTGATTAATTGGCCAAGATGGAGGAGCTTTAAAGGTAGGATTACAAAAAAAGAGAAAAATTTAATGTCAAACAATAGCTATAAAAGTTACACCAATTATAAGCACAAAGAAATAAAGAAACATGATTTTTTTTACAAATATCCCATGTAGGGATTCCTTCCTTACATGCTTCTTCTTTACTTCAAGTTGTAGGTTCTCTCTTGCTTTAATTTGTTCCACGCAACTTCAAGCTTTAACTTAAAGGATTTGAAGGTTGAGTGTTGATATAGAACTTGCTTTGGTGGAGAAATCCTTCCTTGAAAAAAACTTCTTTCTCCTTAGAATTTACTTTGAGGATGCTTTGTCTCCTTTACTTTGTTTTACCAAAAGTCGTTCTATAATTTTGTGTGTAATGGCAAAAAATAAGCCCCCCCCCTTTCCATATCGAAATGAAGGGGTATATATAAGGGTGTGAGTAGGTAGTGGGTATGTATTTTGAGTGGGAAATGTTTAGTTATTGAGAATCTTGGAAGTATTCTGCAATTCCGAAAGTTAGAGTGGGCGGTTGTTGTCAATTCGGGGAGCTTTATGCAATTTTTAAATATAGGAGAGTAGTTCTTTTTGGAAAGTGGGGACACTTTCATTTTCTGAAAGTGGTCCCCTTTTTCCCACTCTCTCCATTTCTCACTTTTTTCTTTCCTTTTCTTTTTATAAATGATATTAATGAGGAAGAAATTATTTTATGGGTCATGCTAGCTTTGGGCCTAAACCAAGACCAAACCTAGACCTCTTTTTTTGAGTGGGGGCCACAAAAGAAACCCATTTTTTTGTTTGTTGCTAAGCTTGGGCTTTGAGCAAGCCTCCCTTCATTTTGGACATGGGGCCCACAAGCCCAACCTATTATAAATTTTTTTTCTTCCATTTATTTCTTTCTCTTTAATTTTTTCTTTTATCTTTGTCTCATTTTTTTCTTTTAATCAACACTCAGTCTGGGGCCCATGATGAGCCTCATTTAGACTTTGATATTTAGTTGGGCTAATTTAATGTGGGACACAAAATGTCTCACATAACCCTTTTAATTTCTTTGGGTGCGTTTGGAAACTGATAGGGAAAAGTGAAAAAAAAATTGTAAGCCTGGAAATTTTCAGGGTGATTTGTAGGTGATTTTTCTAATTGTGGAAAACCCGTTTAGGAAGCTGAAATTAATCATATTTTTAGTCTTTCACCATCAGGCTGACTCTTGATTGGTGACTTGCGTTTGGGAACCTAAAAAAAATCAGGTGTGATTTGTGTT
The DNA here is from genome assembly GCA_039654745.1 of Houttuynia cordata. Lineage (NCBI taxonomy): Eukaryota > Viridiplantae > Streptophyta > Magnoliopsida > Piperales > Saururaceae > Houttuynia > Houttuynia cordata. The sequence goes on from CM077507.1 coordinate 4,024,369, forward strand.
TGGCAGAGCTGGTGAAAAATTTCTGTTTTGGACGAGGCCGCGACGGTGGCCTGCAGTTGGTGGGTGGTGCGGCAGCGGTGGCTGGAGCCGGTGGGTGGCGGCAGGTGATGCCCACGCCGGCGGTGGCGGTGGTGGTGGGGTAGTGCCAGCTGCGGCGACGACGGGTGGTCGGCGGTAGTGGTGGTGGCGGTGGCGGTGCCGGCAACAAGAGGGTAGTGGGAGGTGACAAAGAGAAGATTTTCAAGCTGATGCTCATTCGAATGAGAATCAGCATTTTCACCTCTTTCAGGGGTGATTTGCTGATTTTTTTCAGTTTTCACCGTCACGAGTGAAAATTGTTCATTTCGGTTTCTAAACATACTAACAGCTGATAGGTGAAAATTTTCACCTTTCACCATTAGCAGCTCATGTCAACTCTTTCACTAAACAAACACCTTTCAGTTCTTTTAGGTTGAAAGGAGCTAATTTTTTTCAAAAAATTAGTAACCAAACACACCCTTTGTGTCCAATGCTCTTTGCAATTTATATGGCTAATTTGATGTGGGACACAATGTCTCACATAACCCTTGTAATTTCATAGGCCAATTTAATGTGGGACATATAATATCTCACTTAGCCCTTTGTAATTTGTATGGCTAATTTGGCGTGGGATCGATTGGATCTCACTTAGCCCTTATACTTTCATAGGCTAATTTAATATGGGACATATAATGTCTCACATAGCTCTTTATAATTTGTATAGCTAATTTGGTGTGGGACCAATTGGATCTCACTTAGCCCTTGTAATTTCATCGGCTAATTTAATGTGGGACATATAATGTCTCACTTAGTCCTTTGTAATTTGTATATCTAATTTGATGCAGGACCGATTGGATATCACTTAGATCTTATAATTTTGTTAGGCTAATGTAATGTGAGACCTATGAGGTCTCACTTAACCTTTGAATTTTTGTTTTCTTTTCAAAATACTAGCTCCACGAATCGAATCGTGGTACGCACTTTGAATTTGTAATTTATTTATCTTTTGAATTAGTTTACTTTTTCAAGGTTTGAAATGGTCATCATTATAGTTACGACTTATTCTAACCCTTTTCTCTCTCCTTTTTTTTAATGCAAATAGTTTACTGAGCAAGTAGATGGTTTAAAGTTGTGTATTCTTTATAAGTTATTTTTTGTTTATGTTGATAATATTATGTAATTGAGTTTTTAAAAAATCCACAAATTACATAATTGGATTTATAGTGAAAAAGATGAAGGTGTCATTTTAAAAGATGTCTCTCTCCTTTAGAAAAGTAAGGCAATGGTTTAAGCGACGCCTTCCAAATAAGGTCTAAGGCGTCAGTTACTCTTTAGAAGAGGAAGGCGTCGGTCGACACCTTCCCTTTAGAAGAGTCGTTGGAGGAAATACGCTAAGGCAGAAAAATGTGTCGTTTTAAGCAACACCTTTCCGGAATTTCTAAATAAAAGAAAAGCGTCAGTTGAAATGACATCTTTCTCTTTACAGGAGAGAGGCGTCGGTTCAAGTGACACATTTCGGGTCAGGGTAAAAAAAAAAGCCCGCGCAGGGCTTACGCCACACTGACGCCTGTGTGGCTTGTCAGATAACTGGATTGGGAAATATTTTCCATTCTTTCCAGATCGGTAATTTTTTTAATATTATTAGGTAAATTCTCCATAATTTTATTATGGTAATATATATCCTACTCCTTATCTTTAATCCTACCTTCCTAACTGTCAAAATAAAGTTACTTCAAAAAATCCATAAATTTTTTGCATCAAAGTGATATTGTTGTGCAACTGTTATTATAGTAACACATTTCTAAAATTTTATAGAAAATGGCTTTTGAGCTATGATTTAGAATGTTCATTTAATGGTTAGGATTATGTAAGTTGTGATGCAGATATTTTTTCTAAGAATTAAGGATGAGTAGATATGAATGAATATTATAAAAGACATTCCATCTTTTAAGTTGATTTTCTTCTTGCCTATCTTTATCCTCACATGGACACACGTCACAATCAGCACCCAATCTGGTGGGCCCCACAAATATCCATATCCTGGCCATCAGATCTGACTATCATAAGACCATGACTTATCCATTCACTTTCACTTTCTTTTAGCAACAGTTCTATCACTTTTCCCGCGAGTATTCGTTCATCTTTCTTCACTACATACTAAAATCGGACATGGGCATTCCGCTATCTTTTCTTAGATTCATTCCATGTGTTCTTTACAAAACTTTGACAAAGCCTTAGCATCATCCGTAACATCTTATCCCACTAATGAATTGATGATTCATATGTCACTTTCCTACTCAAGGTTCACATGGTTCAAGCTAAGGAGCTCTTCAATAAGAAATGAAACAGAATAGATGATGATGGTAATAATTTGTACTTAAGGGCACCTATGTAGGAGCAAAACAAGAGGTTAGAGAGGACACTTCTACGTATGGACATGAAGTAAGCCCTTGCACAATGCAGGTTTGTGATCTATCTATGAGAAGGCAAAGAAAATGAAAAAGGAAAAAGATAGTATGTGCCCCAGCTCACGTGCATTGGTGTAAACCAGGGCACTGCAAGCAGTCGGATTGAGATTTGATGGCGCACCTTAATCTAAGGGCAGGCTGGTTTCCCTGTATTAATCACCATCGGATCGAAATTCACGGCCCGTAGCCCTCCAGCGCACGCCGACACACATACCAACGTGATTCCAAAAAAAGCTATAGGTAAGCATATATCGTAATCCTATACTACGTCATTCACCTGACGTGCCTGACTCATAGACCTTCCTAGGCGAGAAAGCTAAAAGGATAAACTATAAAGTGATTAAATAGATTGATTAAGACCCACGTTTACTTTATTATTAGGAAAATCTCACATTTAGGTAATTTTGAGTCGTTTGATTGAGCCTGATGGATCTAGGGATAAAAAAGATGGAGAAGATGCCATGGAAGACTTTGGTTTCATTTGAAAATTTTTACCACAGTAGACTCTAAATAGTTCATTCAAATCAATCGATATATTATTGACATTGTCAAATGTATTAGAGTTATTATTAGATGTAAGGGTAAATTTATCTTTTATTTATTATGTGTAAAATTATATATATATATATATATCTATTTGTTATATTTTGACATTAAAGTAATTATAATTGAAACTCTAACCTCCATCTTTGTTCCTTCTTCTCTTTCTTGTTTTCTTCTCAATTCACAAAATGTTATCCACTAAAAAATTACAGTTAACACCATTAGTTGTCTTCAAGGTTTATTTCAATAATTTGAATCAGCTATAGGCCGGATGTTTAACCGCAGCCTTGTTGGGGTTCCTTGTAATATGTAGTAGGGGAGGACATTGACTAGGAGGAGGATCGGTCGTGTTTCTTTTAAAGTAAAAGGCAAACTTTGCATATAAGGTAGAGATCGGGCAACTTCGCACATTATATTATTATAAAAAAAAAGTCATTATACACAGAATTTTTTACAATATCATAAAAAGTCGACCATTAAACATGTAAAGGTTTGCATCTTGATAAGAATGCCCATCTTTTGTTCTTCCTATTTTTTGTTTATGGGAAAGCTTTCCAATAATCTGGATAAAAGCATACAAGTATACTCGCTACATCCAATAGGTTGCTAGAAGTCGAATAGAACCAAGGTGTTTAGACAAAAGTAAACAGCATATCACATGGATAACTTAGAAAGCGACCTCGTACCACGTTTGAGAGAGCTCAATCTCCTCCACTAGCTCCCTCCTCTGACCTGCCAACATTTTGGTACCTTGCAAGCTTTGAGTGTTTTGAGAAAAAAAATAATAAGAGGATATGAAGGTTATTATAAGTTAGAAGACCATCTTGGGCGCTTGACTGGTGAAGATGGTGATGGTGTGACATGTAATAATGAAATGGTGGAGGTGTGAGGCTGGCAAGGAATTTTCTGTCGGAACTTTCGTATGTTATTGAGCCTTGCAGTACAATAGACCGAGAAAAATTTGAGTGCTCGAAATTTAGAATTTTAGGTATTGCAAAACCAAGTTGGTTGTCCGACAAATGTAACGCACAGTCATCTTGTATGTTATTAAGCTGTGGAATACTAACCCAACTAGAAAATTTTTGGTAATCGAAGTTTTATAACTCATTGCAAATCCAAATTGATTGTTAGACATATCGATCCAATGCATAATCATAAATACTAACTATCCAAATCAGCAGTGAATTCGTGACAAAGGCAAATCCATTAGTAACAAAATTTTACCACCTAGTAACACATTTACTACTAACGTTAAAGACGTAGTGATAAGTTTATCTAATTAGATTTGTACTTCGAAGTTGCAGTATGCTATGAAGTTACATTGAGAAAACTTCAATTTCTAAACCGTAAGTTCTCTGTAACATTTTGGAAGCCAAGCAAGTTTGGTATTGAAGATTGTTGCCGGAGTTGGTGTTGGGAAGAGAATTTGCTAAGGTAGTCGTAAACTGGCTCTAGATGATCAACATCTTTCCAGTGGAGGGAGAAGTTAAGCCCCATTAGGATAATATTTATAAGAAGACAGAGGAGAAGAAATGGGTATTTTCATGCAAATCATAGCAGTGGGGGTGGAAAAGTTTGCCACCTATACGGTACAATCAATTGGAAACATTGAAAATCAAGTCGAGTTAATGAAAGATGTTCGATCAAGATGAGATAATTTCTCATGAATGTAACACTAACTTTTTTTTCCAATCCCATTTCTAGTCTTCTGGATTGGACCTTCCTAGTAACCATATTATATAGTTCAATAACCTTTTTTGCCAAATATATCATTAGCTTGGTACAAGGAGTATACGATACTACCAATACTTCTTTATAATCTGAAATGCATCAATCTCTTTCCCAACTATGCAAAAGTAAATTGTACAACATCTTCACATCACATGCGAGTTGGGATTGGGAGAAAATCCCTTTCGAGCGGGGATGGATTTGAATTCAGGATTAAAAACAAGACCTGGTCCTGACCATCCCACCATACTCCATTGGTTGAGATCCACTTATTTGCAGTTACACCCTATTTGATGAAATGGACCACCTAGCCACCTACATGCAATATCCCCCTGCATCGCAAATACTCTTTTCTTAATCATGATTGAGTTAGTGCAGACATTTTTTGTATCATTTTTGGTTGGCCCTGTTCTACTAATCACAAATGAGTGAATAGATAATGTATAGTATTGCTAAAAAAAAGTAAAAGAGTAGATGAAAGCAATGTAATAGATGTGCAATTTTTAACCTATGCATTCACCCACTTCACATGGAGTGGACACACTAAAAGCCCTATATACTCTTTCCATTATATCTTAATAGTACGATTGGGGGAAGAAAAATTTGCACATTAATAGTCCGATTTGGCTCAATTCAAGTAGATGGGAACTTTAAAAAAAGATTTGATAAGTTCATACGCATACTGGAAGAACTCCGAAGAATGTCACATAGGCTTTCCACTAAAAGGATGCTGCCTGTTAAACTTGTTGGTTCTGCATCTTAATGTAATCCTTCAAAAATATTTGCACGCTACAAAACACTTAAAATAGGAATGGTCAAGGAGATCGAATCTAATCAAATGCTATCTCTTTAAAACAAATTTGCCCTCCCTCGTGTTTCAGGAGATTAATAGACGTCTCCACTTGTGTACCCATCATGTTATAAATATCACCATTCTTAGACTATTAAGATGGAACGAAGGGAGTGTATCATGGTGCCGTATCGACAGGCAGGTTGCCCAAGGGACGAAAAACCCAATAAACTCTCCTAGTAATAATGTCATTTTTGGTGGGAAGATGTCCTACTAATCACAATTTTTTTTTTCATTTAGGGGCGGTTTGGATCGTAAAAAATCTCAAACATTCACTTCTGGGATTATCCACTAACCAGGTGAATGGATGGGATTTTTCACGATCCAAATGGCCCTTAGTTTCTTACCGATCACAAATGAATGAATAGATAAAGCATAGTATTCCTAGAAATAGTAAACAAGGAGATGAAAGCAATGTCAGCAATGCACTTTTTGACCCATACGCATTCAGCCTCACATGGAGTGGACACAACAAAATCATGCATTTCCTATATATATCATGATGGTGCCTTTTCGACTAGCAAGTTGGCCCGAGTGGGAAAAAACCCTAAAAACTCCCCCAGTAACATTTTTTGTGGGACCCTGTCCTAGTCACCATTTTATTTTAGATACTCCTACTAGTCACAAATGAGTGAATAGATAATGTTATAGTATTACTACAAAGAGTATTAGAGGAGATGAAAGCAATGTAAGCAATGCAATTTTTGACCAATATGCATTCATCCTCTTCACATTTTTTTTGTTAGAATCCAGCCTCGTTACAGGGACACATTTATGAACATGTAATTCTTGTCCATATGGTGCCTTTTCAATTGGCAAGTTGCCAAGTGGAAAAAACCCTAAAAACTCAACTGCAAAGAAAAAAAATCTTCCCTCTCAAAAAACAGCAGGCAAATTCCTCCTTTTCCTCGTTGCGTTCCTTCCTCTCTCAGACGCGCCGCGAGGGCGGGAGAGCCTGGTTTTTACCATTTTGCCACTCACCCCTCTCCCTGAGCATTTAGAGGTTGGGAAATGGCGGTTCTTGATTTATTTCCTTCCTGGGTTTTTGGTTTCTGGCGTTTTTACGTTGTGGGTATTCCTCATTTTTGGTGTTTGGGGTTGATTGACAGGTTGCAAGTGGGGAAGAAGAAGATGAAGTATGTGTTGGTAACGGGCGGGGTGGTAAGCGGCCTGGGGAAGGGGGTGACGGCCAGCAGCATAGGCGTCGTGCTCAAGGCCTGCGGTCTCCGGGTTACCTCCATCAAGATTGGTGATTGCTCTACTCATTCAGCTTATCGTTTGTGTTATTATATGTGTTCTTTAATCTTTGAAGTTATGGTCTTTTGTAGGATTTTGCATCCTGTTTATTGGCCTTTCTGATTGAAAAGACAGTCCTTATTGAGTTTTACTCTGGTCCTGTCTGCTAACGTGCATTTCCTTTTGTATTGGTGATTGCTCTGCTCACACAGCTTACCTTCTAGGTTATTGTATGAGTTGTTTTTTATCTTTCAACTTGTGTTTTTTTTGTGGGATTTTAAATCGTGTTTATTGGCCTTTCTGATTGAAAAAACTGAGTCTTTATTGAGTTTTACTCTGTTCTAACGTGCATTTGTTATGTTTATGGTGATCGCTCTGCTCACATAGCTTAACTTCAATGTTATTATGTGTGTGCTTTTAATCTTTGAACTTATGGTTTTTTTGTGGGATTTTGCATCCTGTTTATTGACCATTCTGATTGGAAAGACAGTCTTTATTGATTCTTATCCTGGTCCTGTGTGGTAACGTGCAATTGTTGTGTATTTGTCAGAGATGAAGCTTTGTTACTGGAGTTCAATGTTGTATTTTGGAATTTTTGTCTTGTTTGGCTTGTTGGGTTTCATGGCCTTGAGAAAGGCCTTTCATGGTTTTAAATGTTCTGTCTTGCAAGTATGTGCATTTGTGAAGTTTTTAGCGCTTAGGCTTGTTAATTGGGAAGTCTCTTTTTAAATCACTTGTTTTTAAAATATTTTGCTTGAATTTTTTTTCAATAATTGGTTTTATGCCAATTAACAGAGAGTTAAGTGACTGTTTTTTCCAGATGTGTACCTATGGGGATTTTTTTTAATTTTGATTTATTGATAGATGTTGGTTAGATTTTAGCCGGAAAATCTTTTTCAAATGCATTCCAAACTCTCGTGATGGAGCGAATTTTCTTCTAGAATTTGTTGGAGTGTGTAATAGAGTGATTTTAAGATATTGATTTTGATTTCTTATAAACGAGTAGAATACTTCATTTTGTATTACGATTATTTTCTGAATAGGATTGGGAAATAGTTGTTAGCTTGTTTTCATATTTTTTAATAATTTATTTTCTGATGATAATTTTAGGACTTTCTTCTTTACAAACTTTGATTTTACCTCAGCGCAAGTCTTCTTTTCCTGTAAAAACAAGCTGGAGTTATGAAAAAAAATAGGATGTGAGGTGAATGATATTATGTATAGTTACATCAATCATGTGATTATTTTTTAGTCTAGAACGAGAAATTTCCTATTTTCAATTGTATTAGCATTACAAAATATTTAAGTTCTTTTGCTTTTCCTCGTATGCTGAATAGTAAAGAGAAAAAAATTCCTGTATGCATGTCAGCGTGATGTCACTGAGTGCTTGACAAGTTAAATTGTGTTTTTTCTCTGAAACTCAAGAATTATGAGCTTTAATATATAATCGTATCTGCAGACCCCTACCTTAACACGGATGCTGGAACAATGTCTCCATTTGAGCATGGTGAGGTGTTTGTCTTGGATGATGGTGGTGAGGTAAATAAATTTTTAAAATGCTTTTAGTATAAGATTTATTTTCACTTGCTTTCTTATTTCCAGTTCTTCATTTCATGAGCTTCTGAAGAGTTTGCTCAAAGATTTTGCTAATTTTTCCTTTTCTTTGCTTATTCCGTCAATAGATTGAATGCATTATTTTTTTTTCTATCTAACAATTGTATGTCCTGAAGGTTGACTTGGATCTTGGCAACTATGAAAGGTTCCTTGACGTGACATTGACTCGAGATAACAATATCACCACTGGGAAGATTTACCAGGTATTGCATGACTTAATCTTTCTATATGGGCATGTTATTACCTATTCTGTGATGGCTTTTATGTACCTTATGCTTGTGACCTTTTGATGTATATGGAATGAACACATGAGATGTGTTTAGGTGGAAGATTTTGTCCTGTGAACTGATTATGTATAAAGGATTACCAGATTGCATTGGGGACGTAATGGAACCCACTGGTCATTACAGTTGGAGACTGTAAGAGAAATACTTGCTGACTTTTTGAGCTGCAAGCCCTGGCACTAAAAGTATTTGCCCGGGTATTGGCCGCTAATTTAGTAGTTACTAAATGAAGAGATCCCACAACACAGGTTGGTTTCAAGTTTGTTGGTCATCTGCCTAAGTGATCCTCTTTTATTGTCTGCTGGCTATTTGTTGATGGTCTTTGCGGAGCCCACAAAGCAATCTGCTTGCACCATAAGATCTGCGACAGTTCACAGGGGAAAACCTATTATGATTTTTTTGGGGGTACTACTATTATGGGTATTAAATCTTCTTTCTCTTATTGTATTCTGTGTGTTTGTTGATTCAGTCTGTTCTTGATAAAGAGAGACGAGGAGATTATCTGGGGAAAACTGTTCAGGTGTTAGTCATCTCTCTCCCCCTCTTCCTTTCCATCTCTCTCTTTCCCCCCTGTCGGGCTTTTACTTTGTTTTGTCTTTTAGGTTGTTCCGCACATCACTGATGCTATTCAGGAGTGGATTGAACGTGTTTCTTTGATCCCAGTTGATGGGAAAGAGAGCCCAGCAGATGTCTGTGTTATAGAACTTGGTGGAACTATAGGCATGGATCAAATTTTAGATATTCTAGATTATGACGCATATTAGAGAGCATGTAATGATATATAATTGACAACCTGCATGTTTGACACAGGAGATATTGAGTCAATGCCGTTTATTGAGGCTTTGTGTCAATTCTCTTACCGCGTCGGTAAGATAGTTATACTTTTTATCAAACTTTGGGGGTGATTTTTTTGGCCGAGTTGCATACCATCCTTCTTCTCTTCTGTTTTTTTAGGCCCTGGCAACTTCTTCCTTGTTCATGTCAGTCTGGTTCCTGTTATTAATGCTGTTGGAGAACAGGCAAGTATTAACCTATGAATACTTGAATAGTTTTCTGTTGTTTATGTTAACCGGTCTACTTATTTCCTGCTATAGGGAATGTGATCCTTTTTTGTCCTTTTAGAAAACAAAGCCAACTCAACATAGTGTTCGCAGTTTGAGATCACTAGGGCTGGTACCGAATTTATTAGCATGTCGCAGTGAAAAGGTCTCTCTCTCTCTCTCATATTTCACAAGTGCAACTAATGCCACATTTGATTTGTGTGAACATCTCTCACGTGCTTTCTCTGTAGCCCTAATTCATCTGCATCATGAATCATTGTGCATTGTTAACATCTCGTCTGTTTTTGTGAACAGCCTTTAGAAGATAATGTCAAAGATAAACTTTCTAAATTCTGTCATGTCCCGGTATGATTTTTGGCATTGATGTATGTAATCACAATTTGAAAAGAGGTTGGAGTTGGTTTCTCAGGTTGTCATGTTTCATTTTCAGGCCGAAAACATTGTCACACTTCATGATGTACCAAACATTTGGTTCATTCCATTACTGTTAAGAGTAGGTGACCTTGTACAGTTTCTCTAAACCAAGGAATCTCTTTTTACAAATGCGTATTTCTGCAGTAATTGTGAAAGTTGCAGCAAAGATTGTAGCTTTACTCTCTGGCTACATTATTTTACAGGATCAGGGAGCACATGAAGCAATACTGAAAGGTCTTAACCTTTTGGGGTATGTTCACTTAAAGTTAACAATAGGCAGTCCTCCCCCTCCCTCACCCCCCCCCCCCCCCCCCCCCCCCCCCCCACTCCCCTAGCTATGGAAGTTCTTATGTTTGTCATCTTATTAATGCAACAGCATCTCTGAGGATCCATCTTTGGAGGAATGGACTGCTCGTGCAAAGCTGTGTGACCATCTGGAGACTCCTGTACATTTTCTAATGTTTTCTTTTAGTAACATCATTAGTCTGTACTATAAGATGGTTTTTTTAATGCTAAGGAATAATGTGTATAGGTCAAGATTGCAATGGTTGGGAAATATACTGGACTTCAAGATTCATATCTATCTGTGTTGAAGGCGAGCCAAATTTCACCTTGTCATCGTACTTTATATTGCAATATCTGTTGTCTTATCTGGAACTGAAGGAAACAAATTGTTGTATCTGCAGGCCCTTTTGCATGCTTCCGTTGCTTGCCGTAGAAAACTTGTAGTTGAATGGGTTGCTGCCAGTGATCTTGAAGATTCGTCTGCTAATGAGGTTTGTGGTTACGGAGTACTTGATAGATATATAATTTGATTGGATTTGCTCTGTATGCTTGACACATTATTTTGACCAATTGGCAGACACCAGATATTTACAAAGCAGCATGGAATCTGTTGAAGGTGATTTGAATAGTTTGAAAGTTATTTGCTTATGCAAATTTTCCATATGTTGTTTATTGATTCTATCTGCTGTTTATTCTATGTTGCAAATATAAGCACAGAATTGTTTTTGTTTTGTTTGTAAGTAGGGAGCGGATGGAGTTTTAGTGCCCGGTGGATTTGGTGATAGAGGGGTGCAAGGAAAGATTCTTGCTGCAAAATATGCTCGGGAAAACAAAGTCCCCTTTTTGGGAATTTGTCTTGGGTTGCAAATAGCCGTCGTTGAGTACACACGTACTGTTCTTGGCCATCAAGATGCAAATAGTGAAGAGTTTGATCCTGACACAAAAACTCCATGTGTGATACATATGCCAGAGGTAATTGTCTGAGTTTACCGTTAAACTCAGCTCCTCTATGTATGCAGTAGAATTAATGAAGCTTCAGTGTTTTTAAATGTTTGTTCTTCAATTTCTAGAGACGTTAGTTAATTTAACTCAGCGATCTATTTCTGCAGGCTTCAAAGACACACATGGGAGGAACCATGCGTCTTGGATCAAGGAGGACCTATTTCCATGTCAAAGACTGTAAATCTGCTAAGTTGTATGGACATTTTTTCAGTGATGTTTAGTTCTTGGATATAACTATTTCTAAGTTAGGAAGGGCATCCAGCGTAAAAACTTGCCACTATGTTTCTTTGTTTGGATTTTATACCATTTTGATTCCGATAAGAGTCAAACGCGGTATATAATCCATGCCACTGACCCCAGATAGCTGGGATAAGGCGTATGATAATGATGATGATGATATCACTATTTCTAAGTTAGAAATATAATTCTACAATCAAAACACCTTGTCATCCTTGGCTCCTTAACTCTTGTCTTCCTTTGTGTTTACAGGTACGGTAATGTCAATTATGTAGATGAGAGACATCGACATAGATATGAGGTTTGATTATTAATCAATCTGTGTTTTCTACCTTTTGTTTACCGGCAATTCCATTGTAGATGATCGATGTGCACACATATACCTTATTCCTGATTTTTTCAGTTGTCTTGTCCTAACTTGGATGAGTGAGAGTAGATTAAGCCAATGGAAAGTGTTTTTTAGACATCCTAAGGAGGCTGATGGCAGCTGTTGACTAGGTCAAATATCAGGAAAGCACAAATTTGCCTTTTAAATTGATTGTCGAAGCAGCAAGTTCTTCACAACCATATGTCAGAGAATTACTTCATTTTGTCCATGTTGGCTCTGCTGCCAAGGCTAACTTATTGAACTTTTTTTAGTCAATCTTTCCTTTCTGAACTTCCTTTATTGCCAGTTTTACATGGATAGGTGATAGGTGACTAAGCTGGTCATGTCTCATCAGGTGGTTTGTTGTTACCGAGTGCAAGGATGTGTGTGTGTGTGTGTGTTTTTCTTCGGTTGGTGTATCAATGATGGTATGTTTATCTGCTGATTTGTTTCATGAAGGTAAACCCCAATATGGTTGCTGAACTTGAAAATGCCGGGTTGTCTTTTGTTGGAAAAGATGAGACAAGTAGGCGTATGGAGGTCAGAATCTTTATGGTGGATTACTTTATATGCATCCTAAGTTAGTTGTATTAGCTTGACTGATGCAGCTTCTCGCTGATATTGCAGATTCTTGAACTGCCTAGTCATTCCTACTTTGTTGGTGTGCAATTTCATCCTGAATTTAAGTCGAGACCTGGAAAACCTTCTCCACTCTTCTTAGGTATCCATCTATTTACTTACGGAGTAATAAATAGTACTGAAAGTATGGAACATATTCAAGCCATAAGAAGATTAACGGGCATACATGTTTTAAATAGTACATGTTTCTTTTTTTTTCCTAGATCATGTGATTCATTTGATACTGAACAGCTGGAAAGTTGGTAACGTTAACATACATGATCATGTCTAGTTGCCATATCGCCATATCTTTCAAATTGCTAAAGATTACTAGGTTTGAAGCTTTATCTAATGTAGAAGCGATTCTCTGCATTAATCAAGTGTCTCTCTAGACCATGCTTCAAGGTAATTTTCCCTAAAGTTTTGAATCCTTGGTTATCATTTTTCAAACCACAGGACTTATAGCAGCAGCAAGTGGTCAATTGGAAGCAGTCATGCAGGGTTCAGTAACAGTAGGGACGAAGAACAGCCTTACCAATGGAACAGTAGCATTGAAACCTTACCAAAACGGAGTTGCTAACAAGCCAGCCAATGGGGCAGCAAAGGGTCACTTCTATTCCAATGGAAATGGTGCTCGTGTTTGACTGAAGCAGGGAATTCCTTCTATACTTTGGGTACATGGAAATGGTATCCATGTCAAATGGAAGCAAGGAATTCCATTTATCGGAGTCTGTTTTTGTTTGTTTTTTTAGGTAGTGTTAGTCTCCATGCCATGGGTATTCTCAGTAAAATCACCCCACCAGTGCCTGGCAACAGCATGTTTGTGTACAGTATAGGAGATGGGAAGAAAGTTTTTGTAGTAGCTGAAAGAACTGGTAGAAGTTCTTCAGGACCTCACTTTTGGAGATTTTAATACAGGACAACAGCCTGGAGAGTTTTTAGCAAATGAAAACCTCAGGTTTCTCTAGTTTAAGTTTTTGTTTTGTCTATCTTTGGAGAGTTGTGTAAAGCCTAGTGTCATGTACTTGAAGTAACATGCGAGTTGCAGTATAATGTAGCCTGAGTTTGGGACCTAAGTTTTGTAAGATTGGGTAGCATTTAAGTGGCTCCTGAATGAAGACTTTCTGGCAGTTTTTGAATTTTACTTCGGTGGTCAGTATTTAACCATTGTGATCATGGGATTGAGCTAATATGTCGTGTGTTTTGGCAGCTGTTTGTAACAAAGTCTGCTGAAGGAGTACTAAGGTCAAATTTATTTTAGAGTTTTCATACAATTTCTCAGCTACATTTCTTAAAATGTATAAGAATCAGCCATGAATCCTGATAGAACACAATCCATTAGAACTAAGGCCCTGTTTACCTATTTACTGTTCTCAACTAATGAATTATGCGCTCTTGCAAACAAAATAAAAAGACAGATTAGTGAATTATGCAGAAATGAATATGGTTGGAATAAGCAAATGAACTCTACGAGTGGTGAACCCTTCTTATGCAAAGTAAAGTCTTACTGGTTTGGTTGACTAAGAGCTGTTTGGTAGCCTCCTTAAGCAACAAATGATTTACTTCAGGGTTTATTTTCGGTTTTCAAATATTTTTACAACATCACCGATGTATCGGTTTCGGACAGTTATATTGTTATTTTAAAAAAAAATTATTTTCAAAAAAATAAATTGGGAAATTTTTTTTATAAAAAAATAACTTTTCCATTTGTTTCCCATCCTAATATGCATTTTCATGCGAATTTTGAAATCTATGCTTTGTCTAATTTAGTATAACTCATTTTACAAGTTAAATTGTGAAAATATATAGTAAAAACTAGTTTTTGGCCACCGATATTTTTCCATATTTTATAGATATCTAATACAGAATTTCTTGGTTCCATCAGCCCTTTCCTTCTTTTACTGGCCAACCCAACCCTCATGAGAAGGGTTAAGGAAGAGAAGACCTTTAAGACCCCTTTTCTTTGAAACCTAAAGGGTTGCCAAACAGCCCTGGATATCACTTGGTGGAGCATACCGGTTTTTTTTTTCGCCCACTGGACCCTTCTCCTAATTGGACCATGACCTTTATAATAATCCCTCAAATGTTTTACCCTGGTTCAGGTAAATGCTGCAAAAATTCTCAAAGTGAAGCATCTCTACCTATAATTCCCAAAGTTCAGATTTCGGCCTGTTATCGTGTATTTGAACAAACAACGCGCTGAAACCTGAACATTGGGGAATCTGTGCGGAAATGCTGAAATTTGGGAATTTTGCCAACGTTATACACACTAGGTAAGACACCAGAATAAAATTAGCTACTGATCTGGGTCTAGTTAGAAATAAATTTAAACTGCATCTTCATGAGCAAAGTATAACATGACTTGGGAAAAGTAAATAGATGTCAATTGCTTTAAATATAACAACAGCTGAGCTTGAATTAACTCAAATAATGAAAGCAAGGCATTCATCGCTGTGATACTGCATACACAGAAGATAGTTTGCTAAGGCCTATTCCTTCTTCTCGTCCTCTCTATGAGTGCTTTCGTCTCAATGCAAGCCAGGCAATCAATGCAGCAAGAGAAAAATGCAAGCCAAAAGCCATACTACCTCTTGGCAACATTTCCATTATGCCAGAGGTTGTCTGGCTTGGCTTCACCGCAATACCGGTTGGTTGGCTTGTGGATAACGGCAACAATGATGGTGATGTCATCTGGCTTGCAACCTCGGTACGGATACCCGGCTACTAGGCACTTCTTTGAATACGGTGTCTCAAGGTAGTTTTTAGAAGGAGAATTTATATAAAAAATTATAAAATTTTTTTTTTTACCAAAATGTGGCACTGTAGCAAATATTTACCGAAATGGTGTTCTGACAAGCCACTCAGGCGCCCGCGTGGCGCGGGCGCTTGCGTGGCTTTTTTTTTTATTTCGTATATAGCCCGCGCGAGCCCCTCGCGCGGGCTCGGTCTCCTCCCCACCGATCCCTAACGCCGCCGCCGTTGTTGCCTCACCTTGCTCTCCGCCGCCGCCACCGCCGTTGGTCGCCGTCGCCCTCTCTCGCCGCCACCGCCGTTGGTCGCCGTCGTCGTCGCCGTCGCCGTTCTTGCCCCGCCGCCGCCGTTCTTGCCCCACCGACGCCGCTGCCGCCGTCGCCGCCGTTCTCTCCGAGGATGCCTCGGCCAGTCGTCACCCCGCCTCGCCACTGTCTCGTCGCTCCGTCTCACCGGTAATATACGTTTAATATCCGTTTAAAATACATATTGATGTATTGATTTAGCTTTTGTATGGTTTGAAAATAATTAGCTAGTGTTTGTTAATTGTTTTGTGAGAAAAGATGGCGGGAGAAATGGTTCCGTTTGTGTTAATGTATGGTGGTAGAATTGATAGAGGTGAATACGAAGGCGGTGAAAGCGTAGGATTATTGATTAATAAGCCAAGTACTTACGATGAACTAGAGATGCAAGTGGTCAATAAATTGGGATGGGATCAAAGATTGTGGAAAATTCGTATGAAGTACAAGATGCCTGTTTTGGGAACAAGGACTACCGTAATACCAATTGATGATGATAATTCTATGCATGTCATGCTCTATTTTGCGCCTCGTGTGTTTAGCTTCGAGCTATTTATAGAAAAAGAGGCGCGCATGCCTAGGTTTGCAAATGACGGCGAAGGCACAAGTAGGAGTGCTCGCAGAAATAGGTCGAGTGAAAATTCTAGAGGAAGGCGTGTGGAAGATAATGAAGAAGATGATTTGTCTATATCACTAGCGTGCAACGAACCTCAACTTTCGCCGAGTTGGAGGTAAGTTTATTTACAAAATGTAGTTTGACCATTCAACTTACGATTAAGTGAATTGTTTATTTATGATATAAGTTTTGTTTTGAATAATTTAGGCACACATCTCAAGCTCATGAAGCGATGAATCTTGGCATGGCACGAGGTGGTGAATGGTTTGACACACAAACATCATTTCGTAACCCCTATACTTACCCTGGTTCAAGTGGTTGGCAAGAGGGAAATATTAATGAGGAAGAGGATGGGGAAAATGATGAGTGGGTGCCTAATTCACCTGAGGTTAATGTTGAAGATGTACGAGGAGAGGATAGTGTGCAAGAGATGGTTCAAAATGAGGGAGATGATTTGGTGGATATCGCAATTGCTACGGATAACTTGGATGATTTTGAGAAGGAATTGCCTTACGAGGAGGAGCCCACGTGGGCGCGACTAACTGATGAAGAAATAGATGGGGCAATAAATCGGGGTTTGCATGAGGAGACATATCATGAGGAAGCAATATATGTGGGGCAAATATTCCACAATAAAGATGAATTTGTACACGCATTGAGGGAGTTTTCAATAGCGCATAATGTTCGCTATAAAGTGTTGCGTACAAATCCGACGCAGTACACAGCAAGATGTCAATACCCTGACTGCCCATGGAGAGTACATGCATCATTGAGGAAGGGGAGTAATGATTTTAAAGTGAAGACATATGCTGGCGAACACACTTGTAGAAATTCCGACCTAGACACAGGCCATAGACAATGTACTGCGGCGTTTGTCTGTCGGCATATATTACCCTCTATTAGAGCAGAAGTAGATATCCCACCAGTGCTTATTCAAGAGAGGATTAAGGAGATTTTTCATGTTGATATTTCATACAAAAAAGCATGGGCGGCAAGGAATATGGCCATTAAAGCAATGTATGGTGATTGGGTTGAGTCCTATCGATTGTTGCCAATGTACATGGAGGCAATAGTTAATGCCATTCCGAGAACCGTGTGTAGGTTGGTGACAACCGAAATGGAAGATGCTACATATCGACGGTTTGAGAAGGCGTTTTGGGCATTTGGGCCATGTATCGAGGGTTTTAAACATTGTCTCCCCGTCATAAGTGTTGATGCTACTTTCCTATCAGGTAAGTATGGAGGAGCTCTTTTGGCGGCGACTGCAAACGACGGGCACAAGGGTTTGTTCCCTCTTGCATTTGCCCTTGTTTCGGGTGAGGATTATCCTAACTGGAGATGGTTTTTACGTATGTTGAAGGAGCATCTTATCCTTGATAGGATATCTATCACTATCATATCCGATCGACATAAAGGGTTGCAAAAGGCTGTGCCAGAGGTGTTTCCACAGCCGCATTTTTGTCACCGATATTGTATCCGACACATCAAGGCAAATTTTCATAAGAAGTTTAAAAATGATGTATTGATGAGGTTGATAGGGGAAGCTGCATATGTGCTTACTGTAGACGAGTTTGATGAAAAGATGAAACTTATCGGTGCAGAAAGTCAAGAGGCAAAATGGCTACTCAGTGAGGAAGGTGGATTATCACCTCAATTGTGGTCGCTTGCTCATGATGGTTTTAGAAGATTTGGAATGACCACAACAAATATGGCTGAAAGTCTAAATAGCGTGTTGAAGGGGGCTCGATCATTACATGTGCAAGCCTTAGTGTCGGCCACATTCTACAGGATTGTCAAATTCTTTGTGAAGCGACATTCGGCCGGGTTGGCTATGACAACCCCAGGATTGCTTCGACCAGTTTTTACTGAGATTCCAGGATTGGAGGTTGTTCCAGAACCCGACATTCTGACATCATCAGCTGACACGAGAAGTTTTACCCCATCACCTGTTGTTCCAGATGCCCCGCTGGAGCAAGTTGAGAGGCCTCTTTCTTCGAAAGTATATACTCGGCGACAGCGTGCACTTCGTGCTCAACGTCAAGCAGCTTCGTCTTCAGATGCTTTACCTGACGTTGAGCCTGAGGATATTCCAGTTCGAGAACAAGGACGGGGTAGGAATAGGTTGAGGAGAATTGAATAAACACTTCTTGTAATTTTATAAATACATTTGTAATAGTTTGATGTGGTGTAATATATTTTGTATATATTTTGTGTCATGTCTATTGTATTATCAGAAAAAATTTATCTTGTTATCATGTTGTGATGTTGTATTGTCAGGTTGTGATGTGTGTGTATTATTAGGTTGTAAAAAATTGTAGATTTCGTCCAAAGGATAAAGCGATTTGAATTAAGTGTCGAAAAGGCGTCGGTTGAACCGACGCCTTTCAAAAAAACTTAATTTTGAATTAAGTGTCGAAAAGGCGTCGGTTGAACCGACGCCTTTCTTTTATCTGTAATAAGAGAAAGGCGTCGGTTCAACCGACGCCTTTCGGGCCGGTTAAAAAAAAAAAGGCCACGCAGGCGCCAGCGGTCGCGCTGGCGCCTGCGTGGCTTGTCAGAACACCATTTCAGTAAATATTTGCTACAATGCCACATTTTGGTAATTTTTTTTTTTGATGATTTTTTATATAAATTCCCCTTTTTAGAATTCCATACGGCCATTTGAGCTAGTATTGTGCAATTTCTGCAGCTCCCATCTTAAGCTGGAGCCATTTGCCTACCCAAGAAGCCAATGTCTCATTGAAGATGTTGTCGAATAGCCCAACTGCCATGCTCCGGGCACCGCCTGATTTGAACAAACCCAGTCCAGGAGTCGAACCGACGCAAGGGGGCGATGTTAAAGAGATATAGCGGAAAACTTATGCCTCTCATACGGGCGGTCTCACTAACAGAGTGACGCTAACAATTTTGAGCAAGAGTAAATAAGAGGAACAAAGGTAGTGTTTAACTCAAAATAAATCGACAAGTCATTAAACCCACAACTACAAACTTGAGCCATGAAACCAGACTCAAATTAAAGGGTCCACAAGTATTGGTCACAAGTCTCATCATATAATAATAAAACAACTCTAAATCAATAAACTAGACCAAGTCCAAGGCTTCCACGCCTAATCCCGCTCTCTCTACGATCGCTCCACAAATAGAGGATCTTGTCCATTTGCGTGTCACACCACGCAGCCCCAAAACAAAACAAAACAAGAAAAGAGGGGTGAGTATAAAACTCAATAATTGTTTTAATTACCATCGACAATAATCAGAAATCATATGGCATTATAACATAGCAGTAGATCTATAATCGACACGATTATCCCATTTTCTAGTCATGCATGTATAACACATAAAACTGTATAACAATATCTCATTCCCATACTTCTATATCATACATTCGTAACACATAATCCTGCATAATGATATCTCACTCACATACTCCTATATCATACATTTTAACACATAATCTTGCATAATGATATCTCATTCAACACATGGCACATACTTCCATCTTGATCAGCCATTCATATCTCATAAATTCACCCTGCATGTCCGAAGTAACCAACACATGGTACAATCATGCATCACATCGCAATAAACATGTATCATCACAATGGTGAATGCCTCTATCAAGGAGTAACACAATATTGCCACGAAGGCGGGACACAATTAAGGCCACGAAAATGTATCATGGTCCGGTTCCTACATAAGAACAAAGGAGGTTGTCAATCCCAACGTGCTGCTTGCTTTGGACAATCCTGACCAAGGATGCCCGAATCTCACATAGAGAAACTAGAGGAGGTGTGTCTCCTGTGGTGGGGGAGAGCCTGTAAAATCCCTCATCTTTGAAACTGGTTTATTTTAATACTAGGTATCGGTTATTGTGTGGTTTAAGTGTTTTCCGATTTAACTCGATTGTTTTAAAAAATAAATGAGTTTACAAAGGTTTTAATCAAAACTAATTTCACAATCATGAGTTTCAAATGATTTTGGATCAAACCTGTATTTTTTGGATTTTTCTGATTTTTTCACCAATTTTCCAAAAATTAGGGCTTGATGGGACCCCTGCGGGTCCTGCCGTCGAAATTAGATTTTTGTGACCAAAATACCCCAGACATTAAAGAAAGTCATTATAAAATTTTTTAGAATTTTATGGAGTTAATTTCGGATTAAAATAGCCAAATTTTCTAATTTTAGCCAAAAACCTTATTTCTACCCCACATTTTTCTTAGGTCTAATCCAACTTTTTCTATAAAAGGAAAGGGCTGTGCCATTTTTCATTTTGGGAATAGGCTTGGCCAGGAGACTTGGAGCTTATTCCCCCTTAGGCTTGAAGAGAAAGGATTAAAAGTAAGGGAAACGATATTTGTACATCACATTTTCTGATGTGTATGGAAATGTGTAGGAATCTGATGTAGGGTTATCACTGCCCTAAAGGTAAATAGCCTAATCTCTCCTTATTCTTTTACGGTTTTCTTAAACATTTCTTAATCTTGATTTCTCCATTGTTTCAATCCATTTTAAAAACATAAAAACTACTGCTTTATATCTCTTCTCCAAGCCCTAATCCTCAAAATCTTGTTTTATGCTTCCAAAACTCTATTTCTAAGGGTTCATATTCAAGGCTAAATCGTGATTAGTAATGTATTAACATAAAATCGTATTTTTGGAAGGTGTTGGAGGTGATTGAAGGTTCATTCTCACCAAGTCAAGGTAATGGGTTCTTCAATCTCAGCCTTGTGTGGTAAAAATCTCGTTTTGAGTGATTTTATTAAAAGGGAACTTTGTATGCTTAATCTCTAATGGTAAGTTTAATATGTGTTAATCTCATGCCTCTATTTCTTAGGGTTATATCTTAGAATGATCTAGATTAGTGTTCTGGACAGTTTGATGGGTTTTTAATGATGTTTGATACCTTGGAAGAATATTTGAAAATGTATTAATAGAGTCTGACGGGCTGCAGAGCCAAACCGAAAAAACGATCGATCGATGAATAGTGCTGATTGATCATGGGTCATCTCTTCCCTTTTCAAATAATCAAAACCGAGACTCCATTAATACATTTTCAAACATTCATCCAAGGTATCAAACATCATTAAAAACCCATCAAACCTTCCAGAACACTAATCTAGATCATTCTACGATATAACCCTAAGAAATAGAGGCATGAGATTAACACATTAAACTTACCATTAGAGACTAAGGATATAAAAACCCCTTTTAATAAAATCATTCAAAATAAGATTTTTACCGCACAAGGCTGAGATTGAAGAACCCATTACCTTGACTTGATAAGAATGAACTTTCAATCTGTCACGCCCCAGATTTCCAAGACCCTATTTACGCGGAAGCGACATTCCAATGAAGGTCAAGGGTAGGAAACCAGGGACGGACCGAATACTCGAGACTTCCACTATCCCTTTTTAATATCACGGAACATGCAGGATCATCACGACTTAAACAATAATTACTTACAAAATATGGAATAACTGAAAAGATATCTAAATTGTTATTACAAAGTCTTGAAACGTCTTAACACAACATAAAATAAAGTAAAACGGCGCGCAGGCCGCGAGTTCAAGCATCCAAATCACAATAAAATAAATAAACAAGTCTTCTGTCTCCATCGTCCACTCACGTTGCTGATTGCCGTCACCGCTGCTCCTCCTTAATTCCTGCATCAGAGGATGCATGAGTATTCCATAGGAAATACCCAGTAGGATACAGAAAAATCACAGTGGAACAAATGGTACAAGAGATGACTCCAAAACAGATATAGGTCAACAGACTTGGTTTAACAAACTGATTTCACGTATCTGAACATCTGACATCCTCGACTCATCATAGTCTAGGAATTAATGGTCAAAGACTCCAACTTACACAGAGTAATGGAGATAAAATATTAATATAAGCTCTGGACATCTAAAGTGTCAGAGGTAACAATTTCTGCTCGCAAACTGTCCATTTCTTCATGGAAAACAATACCAGAACATCCTAGAGGTTCTACAGTGGAACCCGGCCATGCGTCTAGGGATGCTGGCCCCATCGGTGCTTACGGGCACAATGGGCGGAGATTGCAGACCTTCCGTAATGTCATACAATCTAAGCGCACGCGGTTGCCGTCATCGGCTGAACTACAGAGGTTCATCATCATCGGAGATCTCGCAGGATCTAGCAATGGCTCGTGAGCATACTATGATTCCGACTAAGAGCTCTCAGGAACGCTACTTAGTGGAGAAACTGTTTCTTAGAACATCGGGTTTTATTCTGAAAAGGCTTAACTCAAAGCTTTCTGAATTTCAACTCTTCATAGGAGTAAAATACAATTATCGATCACAATGCAAATAGACTCACTAAGGAGTGTTTGAACATCTCAGAACAATTAGGTCTGGGAACTCGGTTGAGACCCGACCGAAAGACTCATCAAAGAGACCCATCACTGGCTCGCCAAAGGTCCATGCTCCGCCGTCTTCACCGTCGTGCCTAATCCTAGGGTTGACAATCCCCGACACAGAAATAATGAAATGACATGTCTCAAATAGACGACGTCAGAGATTCTGAAAAAGATTCTCACATTGAATACCCTTGAGTTGTGAATAACTCAAGAGAAGAACACAAAGGACAATTAAAAAGGGACACCCCGTTCGACTCTAGGATCCGCTTTACACTTTGAAGCTCACTGGTCCCAAAGTCTTATAAGTAGTATCACTCTTAATTAAAGTCTTTCATTATTATCTTGAATTAAGTTTCTTAATATTATTAGGGTTTTAGGGTTAATACGCGCAGAAAACCAGTTCTGTCCAAACAGAACAGCCCACTTCCGAAGGTCACTACGCCATGTACCCAAAGAACTAACTTCTGAAATTTTTATCCCAGATTCCCTCAGATGTCTAGTTTACAGATTGACAAACGGTTTACTGTTTGGATTTTTCAACAATTAGATATCATTTTTAGAGTGGGGTCTGTCTGAGCAGGACTGCCCCTGGCCGAGACCACTTAGCATAAGTTATACCCGTTAATTAATAGTACAACCTTTTATAATTCCCTAATTACCCTTACTGACACTATTAACCTCTTCATAATGTATTTTACAGAGCCTAAGGGTTCTGGAATTATTGATCTAGTCTCAGCATTAGGTTACACTTATCACCCGATTGCTAATCTTTTAACTTGATTCTTATATAACAAAAGTATTGAACAAGCCAAGTAAACTTGGACACCTCCACGACCCAAACAGGCTCTGACATGACGTCAGACCACTTCTGGCCCCACGGAGATGGGTCTAATTAGTAGATAAAAATTGATCTTTTATTAGATTTGTATGCATATCACTAATTCTATTACCCGATCCATGTATAATTGCACTATTAATCGATTAACAATCCATACCCATATGGATTGCATAAAACCGGACCTAAGACGCACCAACATGAACTGATATGCTGCAAAGGTCTCACCTTTTTACATCGAAGAGCATTGTAAAGCAAAGGAGTAATGAATTGAGTAGCATGATACAAAAATCAGGGCATCGATTTGCGATATACAATGAATCATGACATGAATCGATGTAAGAGACTATAAAGAAGCCAACTTTCGTTGGACAGCAATCAACATGACAATACTTCGAGACACGATCAGCAATAAATGACAACAAAATCAATGGGGAGTCAACTAGGATCGGCATGGGAACACGAACATAAGCATTATTGCACCCTCTAGCATATACCGTATGAATCATGAATATAAATCGCATCGAGTAATAGCAATTTGTAACACACGAATAGAACATGATGTACTCTACAATATTAGTCATACACCTTCTCAAGATCGTGCAAGAAATCAGAAATATAAATCAAAAGAAAAGAGTATCCTACCTCTTACGACAACCACAAATTACCTCGCGTAGCTTGCACTTTGCTTCGCGCTTTCTATGCCCGTCGATTCACCACACCACGAAAATAATAGAGGAAAGGGTTCTGATTTAGAGGGGTGAGAAAGGGGGGTGAAGGCACACAAAGAGGGGACGCAGGCTAAAGGGAAGCCGGCCCCTTTTTTGTCCCCTTTAAATAGCTAATTCAACTTCTAGGCTAAGCAATCTCGACCGTTCGATTACCTCCCATCCAACGTCCACGAACAAGTCCAGAAAAATGCAATCTTTCCATTCCAACAAGCCCCCCATATCCAGCCTCATCAGAATATTTGGATTGCCAATTAGTTGGGGTCAAGCTATTCTCCAAGATTTTCCCAAACCGAAAAAGGCAAGGATGCTCTTCCATTTGGGCGCCCAAACCAAAAGCCACCAATCTTCACATTTGAATGGTAAGCTTTGGTAAGATTCTCCTTGAGGCTGATTGGCTCCTACTAAAATTAGTTGCAATCAAATCAATTAAGAGGTTGATTGATGAGATAATTATCCAATAGGTCGAGGTAACTTCCTTTGCTAACACCAATCCCACGATTTGCTCTTCACACAAATGGCGCCCATTTCTTGTTAGCTGGAATATGCTTTGGCATCTTCCATAACTACCAATCAATTTCCTTAAACAAGCCCTAATTAAATCAATTACAAATTAGGGTAATCTATTAATTCAAATTAGTGAAAATCAAATTAAAAGAGATCTCCCCACGATTTGGCCTCCCAAATCGTGGGTCCAAGACGTCCACGTCACCCATGAGGTGGCGTGATCCCTCAGGGTCCACGTGGCCCTTCCCTGGATCTTGCACATCTTACAACACAGATCACAGATGAGCGGTTAAGATAACTTGCACGCGTGCAAAGCAGTTCCACCGTGCACGAGTCCTGCCCTGGTGACACATCCACTAGGCCCCGTCACACGTGTACACACACACACGTGATTAGCCCTAGCCCTGTCACTCGACTGGCCCTGGCGTCAGGTGTAACAGGCCCTGGCGTTAGGTGTAACAGGCCCTGGCGTCAGGTGTATCAGGCGCTGGCGCCAGGTAGGTCACGGCGCCAGGCCCAGTCCTCGCGCTCGGAAAAACCTGCCTAAACTGGTTACACAATTTTATTGACCAAAAATCATCAAGATAAGGTTTCACAAGGCCAAAACGAAATACCAGATCAAAAGGCACGACAGTTACGAAAACTTTCCTATTTTAGACCAGATTCCTAAAATAGCACTTTCCAAAAACATACCGATTTTTCGGGTGTTACATCCTCCCCTCCTAAAAAGAACATTTTGTCCTCGAAATGCTGATAATCAAACTTCAAATAGATGAGGGTAAGATTTCTTCATCTCATCTTCCGCTTCCCATGTCATTTCCTCGGAGTGCTGGTTTTGCCACAGAACCTTTACTAATGGAATAGTCTTCCTTCGTAACACCTGATCTTTCTTGTCCAAAATCTTGATTGGTCTCATCGGAAAAGACAAGTCTGCCTCCAACTCCATTGTTGTATAGTCCAATACATGAGACTCATCCGGTACATATTTCCTCAACATCGATACATGAAATGTATTGTGTACTTCCGCCAGTTGTGGGGGTAAGGCCAATCTGTAAGCAACTGGCCCGACCCGTTCTAAGATCTCAAATGGTCCAACAAACCTCGGGCTAAGTTTCCCTTTCTTGCCAAACCTCATGACTCCTTTTGACGGAGAAACCTTCAGAAATACGTTGTCTCCCTCCTGAAACTCCAAATCCCGTCTTCGGTTATCCGCATAACTCTTCTGTCTGCTCTGTGCTGTTTGTAGTTTTTGTCGAATCTGTTTCACCTTCTCTGCGCAGTACTGTACTAGTTCCGACTTCATTACTTGATTTTCTCCGACCTCCGTCCAGCACGTAGGTGATCTGCATGGTCTTCCATATAGAGCTTCAAACGGTGCCATTCCAATGCTAGAGTGATAGCTGTTGTTGTAGGCGAATTCGATCAATGGTAGATGATCATCCCAATTGCCCTTCCAGTCAATAGCACACGCTCGGAGCATGTCTTCTAAAGTCTGAATGGTTCTTTCTGACTGCCCATCGCTCTGTGGATGAAATGCTGTGCTAAAACTGAGTTCAGTGCCCAGTGCTTCCTGAATTCCTTTCCATGTCCTGGACGTAAACCTTGGATCTCGATCTGATACTATTGATATTGGCGTACCATGCAATCTCACTATTTCCTTGATGTACAACTCAGCTAGACTCTCCGGATTCTGCTTCCATCTGATTGGTAGAAAATGAGCTGTCTTTGATAATCGATCAACGATCACCCATATTGCATCCTTCTGTCTTTGGGTCTTTGGTAAGGCCACCACAAAATCCATTGTGATGTGGTCCCATTTCCACTGTGGAATCTCCAAAGGTTGTAATAATCTTGCCGGTCTCTGATGTTCCGCCTTTACTTGCTGACAGGTCAAACATTTGGATACAAACTTTCCAATGTCTCGCTTCATTCCATTCCACCAGAAATTCCTCTTCAGATCCTGATATAACTTGGTACTCCCTGGATGAATCGCATATTGTGAGTTATGCGCCTCTCGAAGAAGTTCTTGTCTCAATTCTGCATCTTTCGGCACGACCAATCTTCCTTGGAATAAGATACTCTCATCAGTTCCTTTCGTGAAATTTGGCTTCTCTAGCAGCTTCTGCAACTGAGGTTTACTCTTCTGTGCCTCCAGTACCTTCTCATAGATCACTGATCTCACTGATATGTTCCCTAGGAAAGAAATTCTCTGGGTAGTTGGCCATTCCAGATTATACTTTCCCAAATCTTCCATCATTCTCCACTCGTGTACCATCAAGTGTGCTACGACTCCGGTTTTTCTGCTTAGTGCATCTGCGACTACATTCGCCTTCCCTGGGTGATAATGAATGGAAAAATCATAATCCTTCAAATACTCTAACCACCGCCTCTGTCTCATATTCAAGTCTTTCTGGGAGAAAATATACTTCAGACTCTTATGATCTGTGAATACCTCGAACGTCTCACCATAGAGATAATGCCTCCAAATCTTCAGTGCAAACACGACCGCTGCCAGCTCCAAGTCATGAGTTGGATAATTCTGTTCATGGAGCTTCAATTGTCTTGACGCATACGCCACTACATGTCCGTTCTGCATCAACACACAACCTAGACCACATTTCGATGCGTCGCTATAGATGACAAACCCACCGGTTCCTGATGGAAGTTTCAGAATCGGTGCAGATGTCAATCTTTTCTTCAACTCCTGGAAGCTCTTTTCACAGTCAGCATTCCAGTTGAACTTCACTCCCTTCCTTGTTAACTTGGTCATTGGCAAGGCTAAGCTGGAAAATCCTTCGATAAATCGCCGATAATAACCCGCCAATCCCAAAAAGCTTCTGATCTCGGTCACGCTCTTCGGCTGCTCCCAATGAAGAACCGCTTCTACTTTCGTTGGATCTACCGAGACTCCGTCCTTCGATATGACATGACCCAAGAAGTTAACTTTATCCAACCAGAATTCACACTTGCTAAACTTAGCATATAACTGGTTCTCTCGCAGAATTTGTAACACTTGACCCAAGTGCTCTCTGTGTTCTTCCTGACTTGCAGAGTAGACCAATATGTCGTCCACAAACACGATCACAAACTGATCTAACAATGCCTTGAAGATTCGATTCATCATATCCATAAATGCTGCTGGGGCATTAGTCAGACCAAACGGCATCACTAGAAACTCATAGTGCCCGTATCTGGTTCTGAATGCTGTCTTAGAAATATCGTCTTCTTTGATCCTCAACTGATGATATCCCGACCTCAAATCGATTCTCGAGAAAACTTTCGCTGACTGGAGTTGATCAAATAAGTCATCGATCCTCGGTAGCGGATACTTGTTCTTTATGGTCACTTGGTTCAGCATTCTGTAATCAATGCATAATCGCATGGATCCATCTTTCTTCTTTACAAACAGAACTGGTGCTCCCCAAGGAGACACACTCGGACGAATCAACCGTTTATCCAATAACTCTTGGAGTTGTTCCTTCAATTCTTTCAACTCGGCAGGTGCCATCCGATACGGTGCCTTCGATATCGGTGCAGTTCCCAGTATCAGGTCTATCGTGAAGTCAACATCCCGCTTTGGTGGCAAACCAGGCAACTCTTCCGGAAAAATATCGGTAAACTCGTTTACTACCTCAATTTCCTCTATATTAGGGGTAGATTTCTTGACTGATAGCACAGTCGCTAAAAAGGCTTTACAACCTTTAGCTACTAGTTTCTGAACTTTTATAGCTGAAATGATACGATTATCTTTTCTCACTCGAATACCCTGGAACAAAAGTTCCCTCTTCCCTGGAATTCTAAAATGAACTCTCTTCTTACTACAGTCAACCGTAGCACCAAACTTAGCTAACCAGTCCATACCAAGGATAACATCAAAATCAATCATTGCAAGTACTACGAAATCAGCATGCAATATCACACCATCAATCATAACAGAGGATTCCTTCAGATACTCAGTAGCCACGACTGAGTCTCCGACAGGAGTAGAAATAGAAAGATCATACTCCAGTCTAGAAGGTTACCGTTCTAGACTCTCAGCAAACATCACAGAAATAAAGGATCTCGAAGATCCAGGGTCAATCAAAACCCTAGCCAAACTATCCAAAACAAGGAGAGTACCTTCAATCACGTCATCAGAAGCGTGAGCCTGCTCGGCAGAGGTCAAGGCGAAGACTCTTGCTTGGCCCTTCTTGCTAGTCTCCCCTCCTGTCTTTGCGTTGCGGTTGGGGCAATGAGGAGAAATATGTCCGACTTCATTGCAGTTGTAGCATCTCCGGGTGTCTCTCGGACACGGCTTCCCCGCATGAGACTGCTGCCCACAAAATCTGCATTTGCCTCCTGTTTCTGGACCATTCCCACGCTGAGGCGGACGGTAAGGAACCATCGCCCGATTCTGCCCATTTCCGCGGTTTTGCGGAGGTTGTTGCTGTCTCTGCTGTTTGGCTGGCCGATTATTAAAACGTCCACCATTCCCGAACCTCTTAAATCCGGATCGTTTGACAGTACCATCCTGACCCTTACTGGCATTCCCTTTCCGCTCCTGGGTCCTTTTGTAGTCATCTTCCAAAATCGAAGCAAGTTCGACCGCCTTTGCCACCGTTGCCGGTTGTGAAACTAGTACCTTCGCCCTTAAGCCGTCACGTAAACCATCCACAAATCTTCTAGCCTTCACCAGATCAGTAGGGCAAGCATTTGTCGCAAATCGTTGTAGTTGCTTGAACTTCGTCTCGTACTGGAGTACGGACATCGATCCCTGAACCAGCTCCAAAAATTCTTTCTCTTTCCGGCGTTGCACATGCGGAGGAAAGTATTTTCTGTTGAATACTTCTTTGAACTCTTCCCACGAGATGTCTTGTCCAGCTTCAAAGTTATTTCGTTCTGCTGACTCCCACCAGAAGACAGCTTCTCCCACAAACAAATAGGTCGCGAAGACTACCCTTTCATCAGACGAAACTTTCATCCCCTTAAAGAGGCGTTCCACTTCTACAATCCAGCGTTCAGCCTTCTCGGGGTTGTCGTCTCCCGAGAAAGCAGGTCCAGCTCTCTTGAATCTCTCCAGTGTTGGCGGTTTCACGTTTGGGGTGTTGCCAGCTCCCCGGTCATTCCTTAATTCCCTGGCTAATTCGCGTACCACATCAGACAAGTTGTGGCTTGATGCCTCCTCCTGCTGGGAATTGGGTCCAGTTCCAGATCGTCTGCCGCGAGCACCCGCTGTTGCCATCTCTGAAAATCTACAGTCAAGGAAAGAAGGAGAATTAGAATTTGACACTATGCTTCATTTTAATTCTTCCTCCAATCCGAGACTCCTAGCGCGACAAACAAGCAGTCACAACCAACGCAAACAAAGGACACAGACACGCAAGGGACGAACAAAAACTGAAATCCAAACGAGATCTTTTATTCAATTTTGAAAAAGCAATTACACCTAAATCCCTGATAAGAAAGCAGGGTTATTCAAATTCCTACTCAAATTAGAAACTTCCTAACCGAGTCCCTGAACACCGCATCTCAGAGGTACTCGTCTAGAATAGCAAGAGACACGTGCATTGGTGCAAATACTAGATGGTCCATATACCAATCTATTTCCCACTCAGTCATGTGAGGCCATCTATACCCTAAGGATTTAAACCTAAGATAAAGGGTATAGAAGAGATCTGGATCGTTCCTCGCCCGAATGTAGACTGGATGATTTAAGACCGTCAGAAACTCTTGGTTGATCACCACCACATGCTCCTCTTCAGGGTCCTCCTCTGGGTCTTCTTCGGGATCTTCCTCTGGATCCTCCTCCAGGTCTTCTTCCAGATCCTCCTCCGGATCTTCTTCCGGGTCCTCCTCGAAGTCCATCAGATCTGGCTCTTCCTCTATGTCGATCAGATAAGGCTCTTCCTCAGTTCCACTCCCTACGTTCTGGAGTTTCCACTCGTCGAGCCAAAGACGTGCAGCTTCTTGCTGGTCCCTCTCGTAAATTCGACCACTACGCGTTGACACCATTTCCTAAAGAAAAAAAAAGGTTTATTAGTCTTTACTCCCATTCTAAGGTTTTACTTTCACACTCAAGTCATCCGATTTCCTTGTACAGTAACTCATTACTTAAGTCGTCATGACGCTCTGATACCAAGCTGTCACGCCCCAGATTTCCAAGACCCTATTTACGCGGAAGCGACATTCCAATGAAGGTCAAGGGTAGGAAACCAGGGATGGACCGAATACTCGAGACTTCCACTATCCCTTTTTAATATCAGGGAACATGCAGGATCATCACGACTTAAACAATAATTACTTACAAAATATGGAATAACTGAAAAGATATCTAAATTGTTATTACAAAGTCTTGAAACGTCTTAACACAACATAAAATAAAGTAAAACGGCGCGTAGGCCGCGAGTTCAAGCATCCAAATCACAATAAAATAAATAAACAAGTCTTCTGTCTCCATCGTCCACTCACGTTGCTGATTGCCGTCACCGCTGCTCCTCCTTAATTCCTGCATCAGAGGATGCATGAGTATTCCATAGGAAATACCCAGTAGGATACAGAAAAATCACAGTGGAACAAATGGTACAAGAGATGACTCCAAAACAGATATAGGTCAACAGACTTGGTTTAACAAACTGATTTCACGTATCTGAACATCTGACATCCTCGACTCATCACAGTCTAGGAATTAATGGTCAAAGACTCCAACTTACACAGAGTAATGGAGATAAAATATTAATATAAGCTCTGGACATCTAAAGTGTCAGAGGTAACAATTTCTGCTCGCAAACTGTCCATTTCTTCATGGAAAACAATACCAGAACATCCTAGAGGTTCTAGAGTGGAACCCGGCCATGCGTCTAGGGATGCTGGCCCCATCGGTGCTTACGGGCACAATGGGCGGAGATTGCAGACCTTCCGTAATGTCTTGCCGTCATCGGCTGAACTACAGAGGTTCATCATCATCGGAGATCTCGCAGGATCTAGCAATGGCTCGTGAGCATACTATGATTCCGACTAAGAGCTCTCAGGAACGCTACTTAGTGGAGAAACTGTTTCTTAGAACATCGAGTTTTATTCTGAAAAGGCTTAACTCAAAGCTTTCTGAATTTCAACTCTTCATAGGAGTAAAATACAATTATCGATCACAATGCAAATAGACTCACTAAGGAGTGTTTGAACATCTCAGAACAATTAGGTCTGGGAACTCGGTTGAGACCCGACCGAAAGACTCATCAAAGAGACCCATCACTGGCTCGCCAAAGGTCCATGCTCCGCCGTCTTCATCGTCGTGCCTAATCCTAGGGTTGACAATCCCCGACACAGAAATAATGAAATGACATGTCTCAAATAGACCACGTCAGAGATTCTGAAAAAGATTCTCACATTGAATACCCTTGAGTTGTGAATAACTCAAGAGAAGAACACAAAGGACAATTAAAAAGGGACACCCCGTTCGACTCTAGGATCCGCTTTACACTTTGAAGCTCACTGGTCCCAAAGTCTTATAAGTAGTATCACTCTTAATTAAAGTCTTTCATTATTATCTTGAATTAAGTTTTTTAATATTATTAGGGTTTTAGGGTTAATACGCGCAGGAAACCAGTTCTGTCCAAACAGAACAGCCCACTTCCGAAGGTCACTACGCCCTGTACCTAAAGAACTAACTTCTGAAATTTTTATCCCAGATTCCCTCAGATGTCTAGTTTACGGATTGACAAACGGTTTACTGTTTGGATTTTTCTACAATTAGATATCATTTTTAGAGTGGGGTCTGTCTGAGCAGGACTGCCCCTGGCCGAGACCA